>CM021102.1:618509912-618624587 GCA_007115665.2 Sequoiadendron giganteum | reverse complement strand
CATTTTTCTAAGTGTTCATTATTTGAGTTCCTTAATTAGTTGTTAAATTCTTTCTAGGTACTTTTTATATTTTCCTAATGAACTTAGAAACACTTATGCAAATGTATAAATATTTATATTTATAATGCATTTTTATGAACATTTACATGAGTATATACATATGTATCATCTAATGAACAATAGCTTGAGTTGAATTCTAGGAGGAAATTTTGAGACACCCTCATTTTGGTATAAAAATTATTGAATACACCTAGTGAAGAAATAATTTTCAATCATCAAAGGAATTTTCCATGGGTTCATATGGGGGCTCATACTTTATCAATTTATCGGATAGGTTCAACCATCAAATTTAGGCTCAACCCCTTATACATGATCTAACATCTCAACTTCTCATGCATACAGAAAATAGTTGAAATGAAATGATAGAAAATATTTGAATAGCATCAATGAGAGTAGTTATTGATGGAAATGGTAGCTCAATCTAGTTATTACAAGTTATGTGGAGTATTATTAATTGTTGTATGTTATTAGGTAGTTGTTATGGTTGATATAAGGATTTAATACAAATGAATTTTCTAGTCTTGTGAGAATTTTCTATAATTGACATTCAAAACATTCAAATATATTTTTTGCAAATTTAACTATCGATTGGTAAGTACAAGACTATCTTCTCATGAAAGTATAATTTGAACATGATGGTCTCTATATTCTATATTGGATTGTCAATGGTGTTTGGAGTGATAAGAACATTGGTCGATTAAATATTATTAAATATACTGGTCTCGTTTATTTTACATTTTTAAAATGCAACTTTTGTAAGTGTGCATTCACTACATTGAGTTTCTTGAATCTTGATAGGCTAGTAAAAAATTTAATTATTATTTAGATTTATATAATTTTGTAATAAATTTAAAATTTAGAAAATCAATTTTGAATTGAAATGTAATTATATTAAAAACTATATTTATAGTAAATTTTATTATAAAAATAAAGTAAGACTCGAACCTGCACCGGTAGTGGAGTTGGCTTGGGCCATGAATTTTCTCTCGATAGGTTCTGGGTTCGACTCTGAGGCTTGGGCTTACCCAATACACATGGTTTGTAGGTGATTGTGTGCATCCCCAGAGGATTAATCTCATCTCATCTTTGTAATGTCCCCATTTTTAGCACTGCACTTCTCAGTGATCGATGGCCTATCCCTAGGGTGTTGTCGGCTAGTCAAAGGCAAAATTAGGGTTTCTGACTGTTTGGTGGGTTCTCTTGAGGATTCAGGGTTCTGCTTGTTGGAGTTTGGGTGTTTGGTTTCTGGATTCCTTCTAGGTTTTCAGAAAGCTTCGCAATGGTGGCACATGCATTGCATTCTGAGCAACTTCTTGAATTTACTATTTTTAGTAAATTCTATATTTAGCAGTGGTCCAATCAACACCAGCTCAGTCAACTTTCCTTCACTTGCAGTTCATTGGGTGATCCTGATTTTTGGCTTAAGAGGTTCATTTTGGAGAAATAGGTTATTTAAAGTCAATAATGTTTTATTTTATAAAATAACCCCTTGTCCTAGTAATATGACTTTAAGTCATTTTAAAGAAGGGGACTTTGAGGGTTATTCTCTCATGAGGAACATATTGCGATTTTTCCTAAAGTTAATTGCTCAAATGGAATTGGACGCCAACTTTTGGAAAAAAGATAATTTTAAATTAAAGGAAAATTGCCTTTATGAAAAGGGACGCCATCTTGAAGGAAGACTTGGTCAAGTCAAAACCCTAAAAGCATCTTGTGGAGTGGGCGCACCTTCTAGAAGCATCTGGAAGTGTCATCTCAAAATTATAAAAGGGAGCCTTGGGTCTTCATTTGATCATCTTATGTTTTATGATATTGTTATGTTGCCGGAATGGCTTTGGGATTGCTTCGAGGAATGAATGCCTCCTAGCTTGGCTCTTCTTCTTGCTTGAAAGATAGCAACTAGTTGAGAGATAGTTTGTAATAGGGTTATCTTGCATTTCAGTTGAGTATCTTGCATTTTTGGAGTTCTAGATTTGCATTTCAGTCTCATTTTGAAGTTGCTGAAGTCAAGCTGAATCTGTAGTTTCACTCATAAATCTGAAAATAAAAATACAGTCATTCTGGGTATTGATTCATTGAGTTTCCTTGATAGGGGCGACCTTTCTTGCAAAGATTCAGATTTTAATATTGAGTGTTTATTTTTTAAAAGCAAAATCGCTTCTCTCTATTGGCCGCACCATTCTGGTCTGCCTGGCAAATGTTTAGAAAAAAGAATACTTCGATTTGTTAGCTGCTTCTTGGTCTAGTCCTCATTGCCATCATTATAGCTTTCGTTTGCATCAGGTCTCATGTCATTCTGGCAAGTATTGAGTGAGTTGTGAGCATTTTAGTGGATTCTAGGGTTGTTGGTTATGCATATTACGTTGCTGTTTTGTTATATCAGTCTTGAGTAATCTGTATTTTGGTGAAGATTTGTATCTGGAAGGTCATAATTAACCTTGGAATGATCATATCTATTATTGCAGCAGTGGAGAGCTTCTAATCTTGTTTATTGCAGGCATCTTCTGATATTTTGTAAGCTGAACAATAGTACTGTTAGCATTTCTCTTAATCTTACTTTACATTCTGAAGCTGCATTGTATTTCTATATATCTCCGCCATATGGTCGCCTCATTTCCACTCTGGAATTGGGTAGCACATACTTGGTGTTGAGTTTACTTTCAACATAGTTAGCATCTCCGTCATATGGTAGCTCCCATTCCATCTTGGTTTGGAAAGCACATTCTTGACGTCAAGTTAATTCAGCATCTTTAACATCTCCGTCATATGGTAGCTCCCACTCCGTCTCGGTTTGGAAAGCACATGCTTGATGTTGAGTTATTTCAGCATCCTTTGGTTTTAAATGCTAATCCTAACGATTGTGTACTGTTGCTATCCTTGTTGTAATTGAAAAAGCAAAAAATTGGCTTGGTATATTTCAGTGGTATCAGAGCCATGCATCCTGCCATCCTGTGCCCATCAAGGTTCAGTTGACAGTTGAATGACAGAGAAATCAGTTTCTACACCTGAGGTCAGAACAGAGTTCAGTTTAGCTTTCAAAAGTTTCAAAGATGTTGCGTTTTCTAAGGTCTAGGGATCGTGAGAAGTCAGATTCAACTATGGTATCTGAGAAAGGAAAGGTTAGTGATGCCGTAAGGGATTTCATTGAATATGCTAATCAGTATAAAAGACAATGTGAACATGAGGCTACCAAACTCCGTGAGCAATACCAAAACATGCCAGATGATTATAGGTACAGTGTTTCGTTTGATGCCCATTTGAATTGTGTGGCATTTCTGAAGCCCGAAAAGTCGGAGATGGTGGACCACATTAGGAAAATGTTAAAAAGGGAAGCATATCAAGCTTTGGTTGAAGAATCAAAGAAGGAAGAAGATGAAGTGCCTATTTGTAAATTGCAGCCCACAAATATGCAAGTTGAAGAGAAAAATCAGTCATCTAGCAGTGGAGATGGCACAAGCAAGGTGCACATATCACCTCAAAATGAACGTGAGCTCAATAAAGATACCTTAGCAAGTGAAGAGTTAAGAGTAGAGTCCCATAATACTTCCCTTGACTTGCATGTAATAGGAAGTAATGAAGATCAACTTGGTAGGACTATTGTTTGTGATGAGTTCATTGAAGAAAAGGAAGGACATATTAGTGATATTGGAGGTGAATCCCATGAGTTCATGCATACTCATTTTGAAGATTTGATGAAGAAGGATTTTCTTCTTGTTGCTGACCCAACTTCCCAAGAAGTTCCACATGAAGAAATTGGCGACATACTTTTCCATGAAGGGCCTGAAGAAGATAGGGATGGTGAAGTTTTCAAAACAGCAAGTATAGAAGGTTCTTCACTCCATTTCCGGGGTGGCGTTATTGGACTTGGGTTTGATCAACAAACCGAACCATGGGAAAGAAATATTTTTGATGATAAGTTTTTCCCGGTTGATCATCTTAATCAACCCACTAGCATTTGGGATCTGGGTGTGTTGGCACCAAGGAATGAAAGAGAACCGTTGTGGGATGAATTTTCCTTTGACCCTGATGAAGACCAAAGTTTCGTTTGCATTGCAAGCTATGAGGAGGGCATAGAAGGAAAAGTTGTCTTTGATGAAGTAGTTTGCTCTGAAAAGTTCCATGGTGATCCCTTCGAGTTGGTTGCAGCCACCAAGGAGAATGTTTCTTCTAAAACCTTCAGAACGGCATTCAATGATTCTTCATTCGAGTTAGGGGCTACCATAGCCTTTGATCAAGAAGACGGTGAGGTGGATGAAGAGCTAGAAAATCAAGTGGCTCTTGAAGATGTAGAGTTTGAAGGTGTTACTAAACACAAATATGATTTTCCAATGCATGAAGCTGATTACAAACTTAGGGATGAAGAATTTGTGAAGTATGATGCTTTTTATGACAATGAACATTATCCATTAGTCAATGGTGAAGTACAAGAATGTTGGAGCAGCAAGGAGGGCAGTAAAGACAAGGGACAAGGTTCTGATTTTCAGTTGCAGCCCATCAGCAGTTCACCATCTTCGCATTCTCATGAGTGGGAAGGTCAATTCAAGGTGTTAATTGACAAGGAAGTGCAAGCTCTATCCCTGTTTGACCACACACACAGCTTGGTTGAAGAGCTTTACTGGAAGGCTCAACTTGAAGCGAGACGTAGAGGAGTGACCGATGAAGTTACTCTTCCTAAATTGCAACTTATCAGAGATTCCTTGGAGACCTTGAAGTCCGAGTACGTGCACTCTATTGGAGAACGGGATCATGCCTTTGAAGCTGCAAAGAAGGCCATTTGTGCTTTTCATGAAAAGGAGAGTACGATTGATGAGCTCACTTTGGAGCTTAAATCAATAAAGGACAAGTTGAAAGAAACTCAGTTGGATCTAACAGAGGTTGAAGACCAGTTTGCAAATTTCAAACTTTTCAAGGAGCAAGAGGATGCACAAAGAGCTGAAGAAATAAATCAAGTGATTGGAGATCTTGACTGTCTTCAAGAGGAGTTTGATCTTGGAAGCATTTCAAGAAAATCCGAAGTTGCATGTGCAGATTTGGATCAGCAAGATGAAAAGAATGACTTCCAAGTTTTTGACAATCCCTTCTTTGAAGTGGGTGCAGAAGCAACTTATAACAATCCTCTCTATGAGATGGAAGATGAAATGGAGAATGAGACTGAGCATGGTTTCCAGCGCTTGGATGCTTTGACATCACTCCATAAGGAAGTACCATGTCTGTTGATTAGTAATGAATGCATAAGTGGGCTCAAGGGTGAAGATTCCATATGGGAGGTGTCAAAGCGAGCTAATTTCAACATCTATGACATCAAGATGTTGATGAGACAAGTCGTGGTAGCTGTTGGTATCTTCATTACAACAGCAAGGAGTGATGATTTCAGACCTACTACTCAGGAGGAATGGGAGAATGATGAACCAGAACTTGGTGTTTGCACTCTTGACAATCCATCCTTTGGGTGGAATGATGTTTGGGCTCATACTAGTCAGTTTTGGGAATTGAATATGAAGTCATTCTATGTTACATACTCCAATGTGGTTGAATCTTTCATGGTTGAGCTTCAAGAGGACACCAGTTTCATGAGAATGCACTCGGTTCTCACTAGCACTTGGAGATGCGTTGAGATTTCTTGGCAATGTGTTGAAAATATTTTTCAGTTGGGTATCCATTCTTGGGATCCTCAACATGGGTTGATGGAGCCTATTGCTTGTGGAAAGAAGAACTTTTGGAGGGATAAGGAGCAAATTTCCAGATTTGTTGGTGTTGTTCCCTTCTTTTTCAGCCACTTGATGGTTCCGTTTGTTCATCAACAAATGGATTGGAGAGAAATTTTGAGTATGGGTTGGAGGGATGAACGATCGGTTGCTCTTGGGAGTGACTTTTGGCTGAGACAAGGGCCAATTTTGAGACACGAGCTTGCTGGTTGGAGGCAGACCAGCCACCTTACATGTGGAGTTTCTTGCATTCAGGGGAGTGGTTTCTTCACTTTTGGTCTAAGAAGTGGTAGTTGGAGGATGGAGGTTGCTCTAGTTTATTTTCCGGCCACTTTGGAGGGTTGTGATGTTAACTTTGTTAGTTTACTCTCATTGCTGGTTCGGGACAGCGAACTTCCACATGCTCTGGCTTTTCATTCTGAGACTTTTGGAGTTGGAACTGTAAGAGTGATTAGAAGTCTTCTTGGTGGTGTCAGTATAATTCAGTTGGTGCATAGTAGCTCCATGAGGAGACGTGAGTATGAATTTGTTGAGCTCTTGCAAAGGATTGCTTTCCTCCTTGCAAGAAGATTGGAAGATGTCATATTTGCAGTCATGACTTCGTTTATTACCATGTGGAGGTATGTTGAGGAGATTGATTTTGAGTTGAATATCCTATCTTTCTTCGTGCCTAGAATTATGATTGATAGTGGTGTGGTTGATACTGTTGATTCGAGGCATCGTGGACTTGAGATGTTGCATGATATTGATCTCAGTCCTTTAAGATCCTTCAGTTTGGGTAACATGGATGGTAACACTTTGGAGTTACAAGGAAGGGTAGTGCAACATTGGCATGATGTTTTCACTAATGTGATCAGAGTAGTGCAACATCGGCATGGTGGGTCCTTCCTAAGACAGATTTGGGAACTTGGGATCATACTTGTTTGGGTATGGATCAGTCTTAAATTTTTTGGAGTTGTGGTGGTATTGCTTGAGGACAAGCAATTTTGGGAAGGGCGGACTGTAATGTCCCCATTTTTAGCACTGCACTTCTCAGTGATTGATGGCCTATCCCTGGGGTGCTGTCGGCTAGTCAGAGGCAGAATTAGGGTTTCTGACTGTTTGGTGGGTTCTCTTGAGGATTCAGGGTTCTGCTTGTTGGAGTTTGGGTGTTTGGATTCTGGATTCCTTCTGGGTTTTCAGAAAGCTTCGCAATGGTGGCGCATGCATTGCATTCTGAGCAACTTCTTGAATTTACTATTTTTAGTAAATTCTATATTTTGCAGTGGTCCAGTCAGCACCAGCTCAATCAACTTTCCTTCACTTGCAGTTCATTGGGTGATCCTGATTTTTGGCTTAAGAGGTTCATTTTGGAGAAATAGGTTATTTAAAGTCAATAATGTTTTATTTTATAAAATAACCCCTTGTCCTAGTAATATGACTTTAAGTCATTTTAAAGAAGGGGACTTTGAGGGTTATTCTCTCATGAGGAACATATTGCGATTTTTCCTAAAGTTAATTGCTCAAATGGAATTGGACGCCAACTTTTGGAGAAAAGATAATTTTAAATTAAAGGAAAATTGCCTTTATGAAAAGGGACGCCATCTTGAAGGAAGACTTGGTCAAGTCAAAACCCTAAAAGCATCTTGTGGAGTGGGCGCACCTTCTAGAAGCATCTGGAAGTGTCTTCTCAAAATTATAAAAGGGAGCCTTGGGTCTTCATTTGATCATCTTATGTTTTATGATATTGTTATGCTGCCGGAATGGCTTTGGGATTGCTTCGAGGAATGAATGCCTCCTAGCTTGGCTCTTCTTCTTGCTTGAAAGATAGCAACTAGTTGAGAGATAGTTTGTAATAGGTTTGTCTTGCATTTCAGTTGAGTATCTTGCATTTTTGGAGTTCTAGATTTGCATTTCAGTCTCATTTTGAAGTTGCTGAAGTCAAGCTGAATCTGTAGTTTCACTCATAAATCTGAAAATAAAAATACAGTCGTTCTGGGTATTGATTCATTGAGTTTCCTTGATAGGGGCGACCCTTCTTGCAAAGATTCAGATTTTAATATTGAGTGTTTATTTTTTAAAAGCAAAATCGCTTCTCTCTATTGGCCGCACCATTCTGGTCTGCCTGGCAAATGTTTAGAAAAAAGAATACTTCGATTTGTTAGCTGTTTCTTGGTCTAGTCCTCATTGCCATCATTATAGCTTTCGTTTGCATTAGGTCTCATGTCATTCTGGCAAGTATTGAGTGAGTTGTGAGCATTTTAGTGGATTCTAGGGTTGCTGGTTATGCATATTACGTTGCTATTCTGTTATATCAGTCTTGAGTAATCTGTATTTTGGTGAAGAGTTGTATCTGGAAGGTCATAATTAACCTTGGACTGATCATATCTATTACTGCAGCAGTGGAGAGCTTCTAATCTAGTTTATTGCAGGCATCTTATGATATTTTGTAAGCTGAACAATAATACTGTCAGCATTTCTCTTAATCTTACTTTACATTCTGAAGCTGCATTGTATTTCTGCATATCTCCACCATATGCTCGCCTCATTTCCACTCTGGAATTGGGTAGCACATACTTGGTGTTGAGTTTATTTTCAGCATAGTTAGCATCTCCGTCATATGGTAGCTCCCATTCCATCTTGGTTTGGAAAGCACATTCTTGACGTCGAGTTAATTCAGCATCTTTAACATCTCCATCATATGGTAGCTCCCACTCCGTCTCGATTTGGAAAGCACATGCTTGACGTTGAGTTATTTCAGCATCCTTTGGTTTTAAATGCTAACCCTAACGATTGTGTATTGCTGCTATCCTTGTTGTAATTGAAAAAGCAAAAAATTTGGCTTGGTATATTTCAATCTTGCCCCTCTTAGACCCCAACTTGGCAAAAATTAATACCAAAGGAAGGTTGGTTGGGCTGCTAGGCTGAGTCATGGGATACCTCTAGTGCAACAAAAAAAAATAAAAAATAAATAAATAAAGTAAGACTCTTCAAGGAATCAAGATTTCAAAATCAGAATTTTGTTGATTAAAGGGTAAGAATCAGGTTTTGAAAGTGCTTGAAACTTTTAATAAGGACAGTGTATTGACTATCAAATAAGTCATTTTACAACACAATTACAATCAAGCTATCATAAGAGAACAACAACCAAATTTCCACAAACCTACACTATGTTTGACCTTCTCCTTGCAATCTACACACCCTTAACCTAAGGATTGATTTTTTCAATAGTTTAGGGAAGACCTCTCTTCCTTCTTTAAGAAATTGGTCCAAGGAAAACCATTATTTAATTCCTTTAATCATGGAGAAAAGAGGGGAAATTCCTTAACTATCCCCTCAACCAAAGTCACCTCACATGATGAGTAAGAATGACTATCTGAAGATGTCAAATGTTGCATAAAATATGTAGATAGAATATGAGAAATAATCCCCCCATAACTTGTTGAGAGGGAAAAGGGATATGACAAAGGTTATGCTTCAACTAGGTCTAAAGGAGAAGTCCTAGCAGGGATCAAGGAAATTGTCAAAGCCACACTAGTCTTAGGGGAAGCCATCATAGGTAGAGCCTAAAAAACCACACAATGATCCACCATTAAGGGGATGGGACTAGGAGACTGATCATCCTAAGAGTTAAAAACAATAGAATCACCAATAGTCAAATGATCAAGGTGGGGATTCTACCACCATGTAATTAAGGCCACATTCTTATGGCGAGAATGGGGATAGTCAGAAGTAAGGTGTTCAATAGTGAGGCACCATTTACAATGGAATGGTAGCAATATTTTATAATCAAAATTTAAACCAAGTTTTCAATCACAATATGGGTAATATACACTATGGTATTGGTATAAGTGCTTTTCTTTCATTTAAGATTTTACTTATTCTTATTTCTCAAAAAGAAGAAAAAAAAATTAACAAGAACTAATTTCCACAAGCAATCAACTATAATCCAAAACTAACCTATTTACAAGTGGTGTTTTAAAATTTTCTTCCAACATATACCATGATATAGAGTCAATAAAGCTACAACCAAAGAAACGTGTCTTATATGTACAACAAAACTCAACTTTTGGATTGCACCCAGGCCAATAAAGAAATATTAGATGGATCAATTTCAAAATCAAGTGTATTACAAATAGCAATCCTTACATCAAATTGGATAATTAATATTGCAATCACTTGGTTGCTAAAATTAATTGCTCATCCATAACAACATTCATATTTATTTAAAATCAGTACAACTCCTAATAAATGACCCTTGAATCCAAAAATAAATAATTCTTAAGTTTTGTAAATAGAAAGCATATTACACATTTGCACTAATGCCAAAATCTACAAAAAGTAGTTATTTAATATTACTATTCAAGTTGAGCTAAAAAAGATATTTAAAAATGTAAACTTAAAATTAATGATAACATTTGCAAAAGACATTAATGTATGCACTTTTAAAGTAAAGAAAACATAACTTTGCATTTAGCTTAAGTAATGACACCATTGTTTCTTTTATTTTCTTCTTTGAAAACTCTTCCAATAAACTTGTTAAAATGAATTATAATTTTTAAAATAATTCTCCAAACTTTATTTATAATATAAAGACAATATTAATTTTCACCATCCTTATTTCATAACAAGATTAAGTATGAGTGAATTTTTAATATTTTATATGTTCACGCAGTGGTTGGTAGCTAAACCTTATTAAAAAGTTATTAACTTCACATGAATAGGTTGATTTTCTTCACTCTCCAATATCTAGTGTCCAATAGTTAGAGTTCTATTCCATGGCATAAATTTGTTAGGGGGTCATTTAGTAAAACAAGTCCCAAAGTATGTCATTTATCATTTAAGTTGCTTAGATCAATGATGAGATGTTTTAAGACATATTTGGTTATCTTTTTTATGAATGTTATTCATTTTTGCATTAATTTGAAAACTAAACAATATAAATTGCAATTTTATGATTCATGATTGTCCTTTCCTAATTATTGTGTTAATGTAATAGTATTGATCCCTATTTGGCACAATTGAATGGTGATTGACGACTACAAGACAATTATACAATACAAGTTTGACAAGGAAAATATTAGTAAAATGGCTTCAATAATCATCTAAGAGGCATTGAATTATTTTAGAACAATAGTTGATATTTATCGAATAATGTCCATGTACATAAAACATTTTAATATTTTATCAGCAATAGTGGTGAAATAGATGAATCTTCAAGTTATCCTTATTTCATCCTCAAAGTCGACTTCTCTTGTTGATGAGCACATGATTATATTGAAAGGGGGGTGAATCAGTATAATACAATCTTTTACTTTTTCAAACTAGTAACTACAATAATATCAATTGCACAATATCATTCATATAAGATCTAACACTTATGCAACACGTGAAGAAAACTGAAATTTACGTGGAAACCCTTGTAGGAGAAAACCATGACAAAATATTGCTTGATATTAAAATTTCTTACAATATTTGTAGGCACCAACCTACAGGAGACACCAATCCCCTCTTATACAATTTGTGAGCACCAACCCACTGGAGACACCAATCCCCACTTATAGAATTTGTAGGCATCAACCCACTTGAAACATCAATCCCCACAACTGAGCACCAACTCAATGAGAGACACCGATCTCTTTGATATGAGGCACCAACTTCATTAATATAACACACCAACATTTCCAATATGAGGCACCAAACTCTTCAATAGAATCTTGTCTTCTTGAGGATAAATCTTCTTTACAAAAAACCTTTAATGACCTTTTATAATCCCCTTCTCATTTATATTTTTATATATGTACATATTCTTCTTATAATTCTGCCATAAACCCTTCTTACAAATCTACCATGAAACCTTCTTACAAATCCGCCTTCAACCTTTCTTTAATGATCTTCCTTTTATCTTCTCACTTCTACTTGCAATTATCTTTTATATCTTCAAAACCTAGTGAAATGATGCATCTCTTAGAATATATATATAATTTCTTTAATGGTCATGGTTCTTCAAACATGTCCCTTGACTATTCTTAATCAAACATTCAATTAATATTTATTTTCTTAATTCTTCTATGTTCCTCTTATTTACTTCATGCTACATATTATAATTCCATACACTTCTTTGAATGAAAAAAACCTTCTCTTTTATTCCTCACTCACTCTTGAATGATAAAACTTTCACACACACTTCATCTCATGGAATGACTTATCTTATATATCTTGTCTCATCATGAGACACAACCCTTCATTGTACCCTTGTGACTCTTGCTTAAAGTTGACATTTATTTAATTAATTAACTTCTTTATCTTTACACACTTCTCTTTTTTACTCCTCTTCTTATTTAATCTTCTCACATTTCATGAACATTCATATTCACCACAAATTTCTCACTTCCTTTTTATATCTTCATGCCTCTATGAAGAGATACGTCCTTTCATAATGACCCTTCAAATAGTCATGACTCCTCATAAAAAACAATTGTCGGCTTTTCACACATATCCACAATAATATATATTTTTATCCTCCACACACTTCTCTCTTGATTATAGATTTTTCTTTCTATTCCACACACACCTCTCTCTTAATTTTCATAAACTCTATTTATATCTTTACATCTCAATGAAGAGTTCCATCTCTTTGAAAAGAGATAACTATTTAAAAGGATGTGTCTTTTTATCAAGACTAATTGTTTCCTTTGAACAATTTTTCTTTCTTTATATTTCTCCTTAATGGCGCCTCTGAATGATTATTATTTTCTTCCTTCAAATCTTCTTGTGCTTGTATAATGCATCTTCTTGTTCTCCAAATTTCTTTCCACAATTCTCTCTTTTTATATACTCTCACCTCTATGAAGGGAGACATCTCTTAACAAAGAGACACAAAATTTATTAACCATTTAAAACCTTTGGAAACAAATCACATCTCTTCACTAAATGATGCATTCTTAAGAATGTGTTCCACATCACCTCCAAGATATTTTATATTATGTTCTTCTAATCTTTTTCCTTTAACATCATTGGCAATAGTCTTGTTCATTGGCTTTGACATCAATGACAATATTCTAGCAGTCTCTCATACTCCTATGACATCAATGACAATCAATTCCATCACTTGTGACTTTAGGTCTTGGCCTAAAACTTTTAGATTGTAGTACTTGTCTTGGAGATTAAAAAATTTAGAGAAGCAAGAAAATAACCAATGTTAAAATTTACTATTTCAATTGTTGTGAGTCGGAACATTCATTGGAAGAGAGACTACATGCATATAACTTGTGAGTTGTGGCAAAGTGTTATATTAACTTTTCCGAGTAAGAAAAATTCTATATTATTTTATGTAAGACTTTAATTTCAAATTTTCATCTCAAGGTTAAGTTTAATTTGATAGAAGCATGTCTATAACTAGTGGTTTGAAGAATAAGACTAATTATTCAAAGAAATTCAAAGAGATGACACCTAAAGATCAAACATGTGTCTCTTGTGCTAAACAAATTCAAACCCCAAAAATTACTATTGAATACCATGATATTTATGATCCCCTACTCACTTTAAGAGTGTCTAACAACTTTAAGACCTCTTTCACAATAATATAAAGTACTAACCTTTCTAAATATCTTCCAATTGTCAAATGATTGCTCACTCTACCTATGAGAGCTATTATTTATTGACCAATGTGTG
Source organism: Sequoiadendron giganteum (assembly GCA_007115665.2). NCBI lineage: Eukaryota > Viridiplantae > Streptophyta > Pinopsida > Cupressales > Cupressaceae > Sequoiadendron > Sequoiadendron giganteum. Next base: position 618,611,169 of record CM021102.1, on the reverse strand, counting down.
TAAATTTTGTGAATTCCTATAAAATATTTATTTTAATGTTATATTTTGGATAGTCTATCATATGACACCTTCTAGTCAAAATATGAAAAGCAACACTCAACTAAACAATTTTTGTCATTTATTGGGTGTTTATTTTCTTTGACAAGTCCCACTCATAGCACTAAATAGGATGTTTATTTTCTTTATCACCTTTTAAGGTTGATTTATTAAATTTTTTATTCCTACCATCATGGGACTCCTATGTAACATCATATGTGACATTTTCATGCACCTAATTACAATCTTCATTTAATAAATGCCCTTGTACATCAACAAATGAGGAAAATTCTAATACTATAGGTAAATTTTTTGCATTGCACACATTACTAAAATATGACATCATATTATGCCTTTTGATGAATGCCCCTTTCCACGTCTAAGAACCAACCTAATGCTTGACATCTCTCACATATTAGAAATTGTAAAAAATGCCAATGTTTAAGATCATTATTAAAGACTCGAGCACTAATAGTTTTAACAAAAAGAACCATAGATCCCTAGGGCCTAGATGTATCACTACTAAATATCATCTCTAACAATGAAATCAACAAGAGAAATCTTATATTCATTGAACAATAAAAAAATTATCACTTGCCTATCCCTGAATCACTAATGCCTATAGTTTGTCGACTATGGCTTACTCAAAATAATTTTTCAAGTAAAAAACATATAATGCATGGACCATAAACAAAAGAAAGGAGTCTAAAATAAAAATTAAAAAAAAGGCATAAAATTTGAGAATCAACTCAATCCAAATTAATAATAGAGCGAAATGTTTAAAAGAACAATTGAAAGTTCTAATTGTATTTATATGAACTCAAATTTGGTGAAACCCATCATATTGTAAAATGGTGATAAAATATGTGGTGAATCTCACCTAATTGTAAAATGGCGAATGTAAATGTTGGATATTGAAGACCACAATCTAAAGCATGAGTGGTGATTTTAAGGCAATTATGGCCCTAAAACTAGGGTAGCATTATAATAGTAATGACAAAATTGGCCCTCATACAAGGTGGATTTATGAATATATTAGCAAGTATATCAATTAATTGAAACGTACCTTGTAAATTCTAGTTGATTCCCTATCAATCACATGTAGTTTATTATGGAAAACTATTCTAATATAAATGCTTCATAAATATCAAGGTAGTGATTAACACTACTAAAACGACTTATTATAAATTTCTAGCGATTTAGCACCCCAACAATTTCATTATATTCACCAAAATCATATGGCCCAATTTGAATTATTCACCAATTGGCTACATTTTGATGCTAAAAAAATCACTAACAAGTTGTGGTCATTATTTTAACTACATATGTAGAGTATAAGACAACTACTTATACATGTAAGGGAATAGTCTAGCTTCAAGGATTGTGTGCAAACATCAAGTTGAGGCAAGATACAATGTATTCCAATGTTAGTCAAAGTGTCATCGGCTTGACAAATAGCTCTATCTTTAATGTGTGGACGAAGCACATTAGTGTGCAATGATCACTTTGTTCATGACATGGAAGATAAAAGGTTGTGGTTAAGGTGGACATGGCACTAAATATTGAAGATGTTTGTAAGACTATGGGCATCATAGCCCTTAGTGACTAGTTCATTTTATTGGTTTATCTTTTGCTCTTGCAATGTGTACAAGTAAGAAAATCATCAAGAATTGAGTGTTTTGCACCTTGCAAATATGAGTAAGCATTGTATTTATTTATTATTGTATACGATAAATATGGAGCCACATGAAAAATAACATCCCACTTGGAAGGAATCTCGAGATTCCTTGGGAATAGCATATTATGCCACTTGACTAGTCTACCATGACACATGTAAAAACATGTCTAGCATTACATATTGTAAAAAAATTTATGACATGGAAAATGCTAAAACGAATTAGACACCTAAAAACATGTAAGAGGGAATTAAAAAATAAACTAAAAATCATAGAAAACTTTTGATCAATGTATACTGCATAAGAACATCTTTGAAGAGGTTTGAAGAGTCCAAAATGGAGCCAACTTTGTTAGGTGGACTCTTTGACTTGAGAGTTACATTATACTATGAGAGATGCATTCATGAGTTGAAATATTGATCTTGAATTTGGGCACCCAAAATTGGACTCATAGTTTCAACCCATAATATTGGAAGTCATTTGTAGTTTCCAATTTTAAGCTCATTGTATGTATTGGATGCTTGGGATTGGAAGTATTATCTCATGTTTTATAGAAGGTTACACTCTCGAAATTCCAACAAATTGTAATTGGTGATTTCTTATGAAGTAGAAGTTTGATACCATATTGTTTATTGATATAATATGTTGTGTATAATGCTTTGGAGGTTGGATTTTTCCTTTGCAAGGTTTTTTCAAAGTATATCAAAGTCACTTTTGTGTGGATGTTCCTTATATTCCTCTCATATTTCTTTAATTCTTATTCTTGTTCCCATTTATTTGATTAAAGAGATGATTTTAAATGATGTTGTTCAAGTATATAAGAACTGAATGGAATGTCCAACCAACCCCAATAATAAACATACTTTATTAAAAGGTTGGAAAACCAACATTGATGACGAGGTCTAGGTCCTTAGGTTTTGTTTGCATGAAATGAGGACTATCAATCATACAATTAATGCAAACAATTATAGTTATTATAATTGACTATGATCACTACACAACAATAGGGGCTTCAAAATTTTGTCTGATATCCAAATCTAGTAAAGTGGAAGGTGAGCCCTACTCCAACTATTGATGGGGGCTCAAGGGGAGCAAGTGTTACCTCCCTTTTAGTGGATAGATATCCCTAGCTCTATATTACAATGTTTACATTGCATATCTACTAAAACTTCACTAGATCAAATAACTTGTAACATCTCTCCTCTTATGATTTTTGTGGGAAATTATTTCATGTTATCCCTCAAATATTCTAACACATGATTGTTCTTAAGTGTTGATATGGTGTTCTCTACTATTAGAACAATCTAAGTTATAACTTGTTTTCTACAACTTTGTGATTATGTGTTCATTATACAATTATCAAATCTTATATCATGTTCCAAAACCCTCACATGCTAGTGCTAGTAGCAACACATCATTCTTACACTCTAAAATAATAATGATCCAACAAATACATTGTCTATATAACTTTCATGGTTATAGTTATATAAACTTCCACTCGCTCTAATGAATTAATACATTTATAATTAACATATAATTGTTACTGTTATGTTTTCACCAGTGTAATTGCACATAAGGGATTTAATCTAGATATGAAGAAAATCTCAAAGAATGAGACCTTGCAAGCTTGTTAGCTTCATAAATCTTTAAGTATAACAATACAATATCTAATTAAAATAACTTAAAATTGAAAATAACTTCAAGTGAGGATATAGAGGCTTTGCAAGTTTTTGATGATTCAATTAAGATCGACTTCAAAAGCAATATGATTAAGAAAAAAAGACTTCATAATTCTTTATGATTTAATTAATTATTGAAATCAAAATCAATATGATTAAGAAAAGTTGATGCTTCATATTTTAATGATTCATATTAAGATTAACATCAAAATGATTAAAAACATAGAAACTTTGTAAATTTGTGTGGTCCAACGAATATCAACTACAAAACCAATTTGACTAATAAAAATAGAGGCTTTGTAAGTTTCCACAATCTAATTAAGATCAACTTCACAATCAATTTCATTAAGAAAACAATTATTTCTCTTATAAACAACTTAGATACTTTGAATAGGTAGATCACTATTTAATGTTCATCAGCTGCTTCCTCAAAATTATACAAAATTTAAGATATTTATTACTTTTCCAAATAGCTTGTGCTGCGTCGCTTGTTCTACATTTATGTTCAATCTTGTAGGGAATGGAATTTTGGGTTTTAAAAAAAATAATCTGTTATTGTGTACATTGATAATTGATTACGCTTTTAAGGAACAATCTCAAAACACGTTTATGATGCGGCATGCCCTTAATGATTTAATTTTGGCTTTAAAAATATCTCTGATTGTGAATTGCGGTCTATTATTATGTAATTTTAGATAAATAAGAATGAGAACATAGAAGCATGCGATTCAAATTAGGTCAAACCTTTATCACAAAACTATAAATAAGGTCAATTCTCAGCGCCTAGGAAGTGTTTAACAATTATCGAACATCATTGATCATTTTGATCAGAAAACCTGCCAATTTTAAAGTTAGCCGTGCAAACTCTACTAAAAAAAATACAGAATTAATCCAGGCCCTCTTTTTTGAAAGCTTACTTAACCGCATAAGGGTAAATTCATTCTTTGAAAAACATGGAGAATTCAATCAGATCGTCTTTTAAAAGCTTATTAAACTGCTCATATGCCTGTGGGTGCGCATATCGATGGATAGGCATGTACGTGAAGCCCTGTGATACTTAAATACTATGTTGAAGCATCGCTTCAAGAGAAAAATAGGCAAATCCCTAAAGTGATACACAATAAGCACCTTACCATATAAGTGTACAAAATGACCCAAATTAACAATGTAAAATCACTTCTAGAAATATGGGCAACTGATCCAGAAATTTATGAAAGCTGATTGAACTAATGTGTGTACATATGCATGTATGGGCATGTGCCTAACTCCCTCCGTGCTTTAAAGAATGTTAGCCAAAACGAAGCTTCAAGTATCCGAGGTGCATATATCTTAGGTGCTTACATAATTAGCAACTTACCATTGCCTTGTATACCTTACCATTACCTCGTTTACTGCTTAGTGTTTAAAACTTTTTGCTTATGCATTAAATTTCATATATGATCTAATCTACCCAAATATGCTTTGCATATTGAGGGTTGGGACAGGAATGCAATTGTCCCATATAGACATTTGAAAACTTTGGACCATGGATGACATACACCTCATTTGTTTAGAATGAAGCATGCATTAAACACAGTCAAGTGCAATTGGGAAGATCCAATATGGACTACAGTGAATGGCCTAGGCTTCTTAAATTTCAATATTCAAAGCCATAACTGAAGCCTGCTAATATGACATTAGTGCTCTCATAGAGGTTTGAATTCAAACCTGCCGTAAGTTACTTGGAGCTCTGGGAAGATGAAAATATTGGTCACAAATTGAATATTGCAAACAATACTCACTGCATGACACATTTGGATCTAAAGTTTAAACCCCCAATTCCACTTTGTCCAAAACATGCAGCCTTTTAGGATAATTTTACAAGTTGTAGATAGCTTGTATCCACATTACCATCTTCTTTCCGAAAGCAGTTTCTTCCTTTTTGCAATCGTCTGTGTAAGGCCTTGTAGAAGCATCTCTGCATGTATTAGATCTTGTCTCCCCAAACCTTCTAACTTAGAAGAGGAGGATATTTCAGAAAGTATGTCACATATATTCCACTCACTTCCCATTTCTTCTAACAATGCTAGACCTTTCTTTGGGAAGTTATGGTTTTCACCATTTGTTGTGCAATCACGTTCAAGAGGATTGACTATTGATGCCTCAACACAAACTTCATGGGAGGTAGCAGATGAAGCATTCAACTCAGGTTGCTGGGTTTTCCTTTGAAGTTGTTGATTTTCTTCAATAGACTGAGAATCAAGATTATGCACTTGACCGATCCTTCTATGGTCTTCTATTTTATTTAATCCACCTGTCTCTATGCATTGATCTGTGGCTTCAGAATGTGCCTCACATGAATCTTCATTTCTAGCCTCCAATTCCTCTGAATTATTCTCTGGCCTATGTCTATTGATATCAAACATTGATGCTTCCTGCTGCCTCTCCAAATTACTTTTTCTTTCAGACTTACATTGATGAATCAGGGTTGGCACTTGTAAATCAAAACCTGCCGAAGTGGCCATGTCATTTTGACACCCTTGTGTTGCATGACAAGGATTTACACCATCTTTGGATTTAAATTTTGCATTCTGCCTTTTCACAAAGCCCTTACTATCTTCAAGTTTCAATGTCTTAAATGGATTAGCTACATCTGATGTTTGCCAGCCTTTTGAAGTAAACAACTTATGTCCTGCATCCCTCAATCGTTTCCCTGTAAAATTTATTTCTTCATCTGTTGCAGCTTTGACTTGAGATAAGATGTTATTTTCATAGAAAATATCTACTTTTTCCTCGCAAATCAAATTTGAAGGAATCCTTTTAGGTGTGCCACTCTTTCGCCAGTTTTTTCTGCTCACACTGTCTGAATTCTTTTCACTTGATGACATGCTATATGTATTGCATGTGAAACGGACAGGGAGGCAGGAATCTTCTAACGATTTTGACAAATTGAGTCCTCCTGACCATGTTCGACCACCCAAAGCTCGGACCTTAAAGGGTGATTCTGTAGCTGATTGTTTGGAAGTTTGGCATGCCTTATCAGAGGTATCAGGTTCTGAGCATATCAATGGAGAGAGCTTTTCAGGACTACAAGGCTGCACTCCCTCTTTATTTATTTTTAGGACATGATCTAGCATTCCCATATTCAGGAAGTTTGTACCTGAAACACGCATATTAGTATGTGTATTTGTCACTCTGTTAAAATCATTTCTTTCAACTATATTCAATTGTTGGATTTGCCGCCTGGATATTTTTGGCAGCCGTTTTGCTGCTTCATGAGTATTCCTCCAGTCCTTGCCACCTCTTAAACCCCCAGCATTACGCAAGGATCGCAAATGACGTATTCCAAGTGTCTTTAAATCAGACTTTAGAAGTTTTAATTGTAATCGCTCTGACCTTATTGTTCTTCCTTGCTTAAGGTTTGCTTTAGCTTGTTCAAGTGATTCCTTTGAAACAATTCTTTTAGAGTTGAAGACAAGATCTCCTGTAATATCATTTCTGTTGCATTCAGATTGTTGGTCACATGTAACTGAGTCTGACAATGATCTTGCATTCCCTTTTCTTCCAACAGTTTTCCTCCCAGTCACAACTGACTTATACTTTCCTAACTTATGCTTGCGCCTTCCCCTGCCTTTCACTTTAGTCACTTCAACCTTTGCATCTGCAGTGTTTAGTTTTCCATTGAGCTCAATATATCCTTCATTAGTGTGCTTGTTAATTCCAATATGCTCCACCGCTATTTTTCCAATAAGATCTGAATTATTTTGCTCTCCAGTGGTTTTCTTGTTTACATTATTAAAAACATTAGTTTCTATTACATTAATTTTATGTTTCCTTGGTCTTCCACGTTTCCTTCTAACTTCTGTCACCTTTCCATTTGAAGCAGATGTTTCAAAATTAGAAACTAACTCTGCTTCATTTTTCTCCAAACAAATTTCAGCCTGCCCTCCAATGGTCACCATATTTGCATGATCTTCCCCATTATGTCTATCAGCAGCATCTGAAAAGAGTACACCATTTCCAGTTACACAGCCTTCTTGTACCTGATGCTTTATCTGATGCTTCAAACACCGTCGGGAGAAATATGTATGAAGAAAACCAGGCAATGCAATTTTCACCTTACGTTGTAATTCACGAAGAACTGGAACCAAGCAAGATGGGTAAGATAATCTTGAGGTGTTAATTCCATACGTTTTCTCCCAGAACAAGAGAGTTTGTTCTGCAATTGGTTTATAAGGACATTGAAAAGCTGATGCTAATAAGGGCGCCTGATGGCTTAGAAGATCTGAGTCAAATGATATTGGTGGGTGGCAGTTCTGTAGAGCAACCAATAGTTGATGCCAAATCTTCGCTAGAAGCATTATCTGGCCTGTATCATCTGAGATCTCTGAATGCACACAAGCACTAAACCACTTGACTAAAGGCTTTGAAAGGGCCTGCAATTACAAAGTAGGCATAGCATAACATAAACAGATAAATGTGAAATGTAAAAGGTAATAAGGACAATAGCAGTTATGTAGGACAACATTAAATAAAATTATGTAGATTGGGAATCTTAGTATAATATCATATAAAACTGACAAAGTAGTAGGCCTTTTACCTGCATAAATTGTAAAGTATCATGTTGTGTCTTGAGGTAGTTGGAAAAGCAAATCAATCCCTCACAGACCCTGCATGAAGTTTTTTTCAAACATGCAAAATGTACTAGATTATGTAAGCAATAAAATTATCTTAGAATGATACAAAAGAAATGAAGATTAAGATCAGTGCTTTTAAACAACATATTTTAGTTAGGTCTAAACCTTGAAACTGAATCTATATATATCTTTGAAATGCCGTGCTGAGCTTCCCATGCTAATATTAAATACCTGCAGAACAGAAAATGAGTTAAGTGTCTTCTTAATGTTCCAATATTGATATTTTATAGAAATGTTGTAGGCTAAGTCAAATCAACCTATCTTGTGCAATTAACTTTTTGCACAGTTGTGATCTACACAACACAAAAGCAAGATGGCTTGCAAGCCAGTGAATTGTAAATCAATAACACTAACCACAAAGGCAAAGATGCACTAGTTAACAGTACCTGGATATAAGAGCTAAAATTCTTCGATCCTCACGACCATTTGTACCAATAAACTTGGCATTATCATCAAGGTCATAAGACTTAGCAACATTCTCACATGCCTTGTGACTGTTTTCTGTTGGCTTTAAACTTGAAATTTTCTCCAGATCCTCAATCACATGGTTTCTTGTAGAATGGTTTTCAGGATCCGAACAAGTGCATAGCCACTTTGCCAAGGGTTCCGAAAGTGTCTGCATGGCACATTCATCTGACTCTTAAGGGAAGATTTAAAATAATAAAATGAGACACTTCCAAACATTCCAATACTATTTGATCTCACATAATTCAAGAAGAAAAAGACCAACCTGAATAAATGAGAGAATGTCATATTGAGTTCGCAGAGATTTGGAGAGGGAACCTAATGCTTCAAAAACCCTGCAATCCAAATGTTATCATGTAGGTTAAGGTTGCATTGTGTACAATGTTGTCAATAACTGTGTCCGCATAATTTGATGCCCCTATTATACTAATTTCACCATGACAATCATAAGGCACAAGAGAAAGTGCGGAAAATCATTGCATAGCCCTTTGAACTTAGTTGGGACAAAAAATGATATTTTGGGTCTTTATAATAGCTGAGCCTGAACCCGCCATAGAAAAGCATTGGTCAAATTTTCAAGTGACAATTTTCAGCACTAAGCACATATATGCCTAATCCCTTTTGGTCACAGTTTTTTGCTTTTCTTTGTTTCTGTGCTATTTCGGAGTTTCTTCAACTATATGAGAACTGTGGAAGAGAGCTATTTGGTTAATGCCATTCTTGCAACAATACTTGAATGAATAATGTTATGATATTGTGACATATAAATCAAAATGGCTATGTACAGGAATGAGGAGAGAGATGATCAATAGCTGGAGGGTTTTGGAGATGGTTAAAACCTGAATCCAATTTCCTTTTTGCTACATCTCTATCCTGGAGCAGTCCAAACGTAGGGGATTTGCGGATGATAAAAGACATGGTTCAAAGCAGTCTAATTTCCTTTGCATGACAAGATGCTAAGCTACTTTCAAAGAACATACATTTACCCTCAAAATTGGGAAGTTGCAATTTTTTGCCCAGGATTTGGTTTTGATTGTAAGCTTGAGTAGTTTGAAAGGATGAGAACTATTTACCTACTGGGATGCAGCCCCAAATGCTTTCTTTCTTTACCTATTTAGAGAAAAACTTTCCTTGTAAGCATAGTGCTTGTGGGATGTAAATCTTTTGTTCTTTTGAGTAAATATGAAATGCACCTCCTCAAAACAACAATATTTGGTGAACAGGCTAGAAATTCTATCACTGAAAGTGTAAGAATTGTCCTGATGTCAAGTTTAAGTTTATTTTTCTTGTTTTTTTGGATAAAAGAAAATTGTGTACATTGATATGAAAAAAATATTTACAACGAAGGAGGCAGAGTTGTGATCGTACCATCCTTTTTAGTTTTACAAAAATGCTGCATGTAATAACACACAAATTTTTCAACAGATCAAGCGTTTCGATAAGAGAAAACACCAATGTAATACAGAAGTGCTGGTTTTGAGTGTGCCTAGAGACTTCCAAAGAGAAGCAAAACTACTTTTTGCACCAAGGAGACAACTGTTAAGCAGAAAAAGTAGACAAACATGGGAATTTATTGCTTTCCTATCCCATAGTAGCCATGAGGGTGGTGAATTCAGCCTTCCTCTTGTAGGTTGCCAGGGATCAAGGGTCATTTGTTGCTGTCCTGCTACAGTAATCCGGTTCAGGCCTTGTGGATGTTGCAAGCAGACAGCTTGCAGTAAGATAGCATAAAAAATGCCGCCTTTATCCCTTACCTGCTGAAAATGCTTTAAAGAATATGAATGTCTAATTCTTCGTATTGAATATTAACCTGCTGAATATAATTTGTAAAATATGTGTACTGTCAAGAAGTGAGAATTATCAGCAAAGATAAACAAAATGTAAATTGCTTCTGAACACTCCCATGTGAAGGGCAGACAGATGTTCGTGGTGTCATTGAAGTGGAGGGTAGGTGTCTTCCAATCACACCTGGGCAATACAGCAACAGCAGAAGGACAAGTGATACCGACATGAAAGTAAGGCATGTGAGATGGATGAGAATCACAGCTCCATTTTTGATGATAGGTGACTACAGAGGAGCATATGGAATCAGGGGCAACAAAATAGAGGGAGGGAAGGCATGGGTTGTGGGTGGCTGCATTGTGTGACACTTTTAGGACAAGGGGGCAGGGAATCTGCGGAGAATGGGTTAGGGATTAAGGATAGATAGGGGATAAGAGGTAGATTATGAATTAAAGATACCTGTAACTAAATGCTCAATGTACAGAAACATCAATACTTGCAATCAAATAAGTTGGTGGATGATGCCAATGATGTCACAGTTCTGAGATGATAACAATTTACTGAAGAAAGAAAAATACAAACAACAAAATAAAGAATAAGGTGTTTAAACTTCAAAGTTCCAAATGGAAGATAATATAAAGACCCAATTATCCACAGTATTCAAAAAAGAAATTAATAAAATCATGACTTCATCAAAATAAACACCTATCTCTGCTCAGCAAGTCACAATTTTGCTTGCCAACCAAAAAGTCAACTATCCAATCACCAAACAATCAGAAAATGAAGCCTTTGTTATTAGAGGAACTAGAAAAACTAGAGGAAGCCTAACATGATGAAGCATGCACAAGCAGCAAGGTGCTGATATGGAGAATAGATATTGCCCTGGCATTCAGCTCACAACTTGATTGTGCCATGAATACATGCCACATAGTCTATGACGTGGTGATTTATTACTAAAATTATATATACCCACCTTGAAGACATGACATAATAAAAGCACAAGTGCTAACAGGCACCCCAATGGCCAAAGATTTCGAGTGACATCAATGAGGACAAAAGCAAAAAAGAGGCATTAACAAAAGAAATTTTGCCATGCAACAAAAATTGGAGTAAAATTAAATTTTACTAAGTATGCTAACTCATCCCATTTTGTAATAGAAAAACTATGATAAAGATAACAGTTAGCCAGTCCACTCCAATGGTAATGCATAACAAGGTACAACAGAGAACTTTTTACTGGTTGAATGGGACATCTGAGACCACAACAGAGAAAATGAAAAGCAAAAAAAATGAGAAGCTAGTGACAGAAGGATAAATTAGTCTGGCAGGATTCTTGCAGTCATACAATGGACTTTGTTTTACCAATATGATGCATAACTGAAAAGACGAGCAGGGATGTTCAAACTCATGAGCATGTTAGTAGAGATAATTGATTTAATATCAATGAAGGCCATGCTAAAAATCTATGAACAGTTGCAAGGAGTAATGGTGTTGGGAGGCCTGGATTTTTCAATTACACTGACATTTTGTATCAATTTTTTGATTCGCCAATAGAAAGCCTTTGAGCAGGCACAACCATTCCTTGGGGCAAAAAAGAAAAATTTATGCATGACCAAAATATTCTTAGAGATATGGGAATTTGCATTGCTTCTATTAGACATCCCTCCTTAGAAGGGTTATAAAATCTGTGTGATCCTGTTTAATGTGCACAATTGAACCATTGATTATACTTTCAGAAAGTTCCAAGTGTTGAATGAGTTATGTTGGAAAAAGTATATAACTTTGCAAAATGAAGACTTCAACAGAGAGTAGTAAGTTAAAGGAGACAATATTTTTTGAAGTTACTCTTCTTGAACAAAATTTGTATAAATGAGCAATAACAGATATTAAAGAGGCCAAACCTAACCATGCAACAATGTTATGCAAACCAACAATTGTACGTATGGAAAAGGCATTCAAAAGATAATATAACATTAAAAGTGAGGCAGAACATGAACATAACCAAATGTTGAAGATGAAGGTTATCCAAAGAACAAGTTATTCAACTGTGAAAGAGAAATAGAACAGCTTGAGGTTGAAGTCAACAAGTAGTGACCGCATTTGTGAACAATCTTTAGCCCCACGCAGATAGAAAAAAAAAAGTAATGGGAAAACCATCGAGTCAGTCCTCATGTCTACTGACAGGACAAGCAAGTGTCCCATGAATCTGCCTAGTCATCAGCATCCTACAGACTTTGCTGCAAGTTATAATGATCAATCCAGCCTACCATGAATTGGCACCAATTCTGGAATCGACAGTTGAACCTGACAATAATTTGACTTTCTAGAAGATAAAGTAATAAAACATGAATAATTACAACTTCTATAATGATTCCACTTGATCTTCCTTGATGGAACTCATATAAATATGTATTATAATGGTCCAAGAGTGTTCAAGCTCAAATTTCAAAATAATTGTATCATGGGACCCAGCATTTATTCTCACAATTTTTTACAAAACTAGTAGATAATATGATTTTGTCATTGCAGTTCTATGCATTTCAATTAATGGTGATACTTCTTGTTTTATGAATTCATGTTTCATTGTGCTTATCATTGTTAATCCAATTTTGATTTCCCACGACACATTGGAATTCTCACTTTCTAGTCTTTTTCCCCCATATAGTCAAGATTGACATTCTCCATACATTATCATATTAATTTCAACAATTTCTTCTAATGTTTTATGTGATATTTCATTTGTTCCTCTCAATTTTGGAGATCCAATGTGATTGATGTGATAAGTGTAAAATAGTACATTGTTTTTAACTTTCTTAGGTTCTCTATGGTCTTTCCTATTGTCATTCTTTTTCCCAATTTAAGGTTTACCAATTTCATTTGGTTATAAATCAGTTTGTTAGAGGATCAATGTTTTTATTAGTGTCAGCCCGTTTGATTGCAAGAGAGATGGCATGGCATAGGTCAATTGTTTTCTAAAATGGAGGTGCACAAATGTGCAGGTTTAGGGTTCCATAAACCTGAGTAATTTTTATCTTGCAGTCATTCAAGTAGTCCTATTATATTGTTGTTTCTCTCTATATAATCTTTAACATTTCTTTTTTCTCTTAGCATTAGCCATCATGTAAAGGCATTCACTATGTCATGGTTGGGATTAAATCTATTGACCATTTCATAGAAGCATAAATCCTCAAAAAATCGCGAAAATCTTCGGCCGAAACGATTTTTTCCCCAAACAAACCCGATTAATCAGTTGTGATTTTCAATGATGTTCAACAATTTTTAAGGGTTTAAGTCGCAAATGAATTGCGTAAAAATCACAAAAAAATTGTGCAACCAATCTATTGCAAAACCCTAACCACGCAAAATCACTATTTAATCAAGTTTTTTGCTGATTTTTTGCATAAAACTGAGCGTTGGCCGTTGGGACATGGTTCACCATGAAGATTCGCTAGATTTCATCAAGTTGCTAAGGCAAATCACATATATTTCTAATAGATGTTAAGGACATTAAAATAGAGACACATTGTTTGGTATGCTTCTACATTTGATGTTAAGGATGTTAACATGGAATGGTTAAGAGATGTGTTGTTTTTTCTCTATGTTCCACACTACTGTCATTTGCCTTAGGCTTGTAGTAATGCTTTTGTAATGTCCCACCGTACTTTGGGACAATTTTTATGATTTCCCAATGTTTGACAATGCAAGCATATTGTCAAATAGTTAGCTATCTAGTTGTTTTGATTTGTTTCAATTGATATTTTAAATTTACATTGCATTCAACAAGATCCACATTTGAAAAACTCATGAAAACTCAATAGATTTTGATCTTATTTTCTCATTGCTAACACAAGTAATTATGGGAATAATAACACTGATGCAATACTGATTTTTTGAGTTCACAATTCTAAAAATGAATACAATTCAATAACAAGTTTAATGAGTAATGATTAACTCAGACATGGCTATCAATTCAATTCCCTTCAGTGTAGAACAATAATAGGCGATACAAATGCCTCAGGAGATGAGGCAACTCCCTTAGCATAAACCACATTCAGTTCTCTGTGTGACGTCAACTTCATCCAACCGCCCACCACCTCCAAGTATATGCTCAACAATAAACTATTAGTTCCAACGTGACACCTTCCCGGTGATGCATAGCAGTTGGAAATGAAATGCCCAGCCAATCTTGTTTTATTAGCATACACGCCATCTCAAATAAATGGTGTTTGAATGTTGGAAAAGCAACTGCCTAACATCAATGATATCCCATGCAAATCTGACCATACACCCTTATCACCTTAGATGAGTCCTCACAACCTCTGAATCTTTGATGACAGTCTGAATCGATGCCAACTTGGCACCAATTGGTACAGCTGGAGTAATGGGTCAAGTATAAGTAATCAATAGTTATAGCTATAATAATAAATATCTCCTGTAGATGCCCTTTGCATACAATGCCAAACTATCCCTGAAATAACCAAAACTTTGAAATAGATCAAACCCTCTATAAATACCTTTACTCTGAAAATTTTGATTAATATATTTGCAAGTTCTTCATAGATTCTTCAAACCCTAAATTGAAGCTTTCTCTAAAATTGTTAGCGTGCAATGCATAAACCCTGAATGGAACTATCACCATTCAACCTTGGGATGTCTTTCAATCTTGCAGTTGAAGTTCCTCATGAGGGTTTTCGTCCTTACAAAGCTAAGACCTCAATCCAACCAGCTAACCCTTCTCAATATTTTCTCCAAACATGAATAGAAAAAAGCACACCAAAGTGCTTTTTATACTCCCTCCAATTTCCTACACCCAAATTGGCTTTTTTTTTATTTATTTTATTTAATTAGCTTTATCTCCTTATAACTCCCTTAAGTTGGGTGGCCAATTTATGATTTAAAATAATCATTTAAAAACCTCCTTATAATCCTTATCATAAAGTCACCCAAAATATATAAATAACGCTAAAGTTAAATCTTTTAATTTAACTTTAATATTAACGTTATTTAAACTTAAATCTCTAGGCCACAATAACTGCCAAGATTAAACCATGGTAATAATTCGCTGACATTCCCAACATAGAAATACTGCCAACTGACTAGGTCACTGACCACCTGTGACTTACTAAAAATAGTGAGGACAAAGTGTCCAAAGAATGCTCCGAAAGGCACACTACGAAAAGCCTAGAATATATTGAGCTAGGAAACACCAATTAAACTCAAATGGTTGACTGACAAGCCACACACACCCTCGGAGAGGTCCCCTATCCATCATGTTAGTCTATGGGGACCAAAGTGATGGACTAACCACAACACCTGTTGACTGCCTAATAAGGGGGTATTACAGCTTTCCATGTATATAAATCCTGATGAGCACACAGTTATACTGAGAAGAGCACGGGGAGGGGGGGGGATGAATCAGTATAACAATGATTTTTACTTTTTTCAACTTAATACCATGACCATATCAATTGCATGATAACAACATAAGATGAAACAATTATGCAACACAAGTAGAACACACAATTTACGTGGAAACCCTTACTAGAGAAAACCAAAGCAGAAATATTGTTTTTATTAAACTTCTTTTTACAAATTCTAGAGGCAACAACCCCTCATTCAATTTGTGAGCACCAACCCACTAGAGGCACCAACCCCTCATTCAAATTCTCCTCTAAATTCTGCTATAATTCTTTTCTCCAATCTGCTATAATGGTGATCATAAATCTGCCACAAAACTGATCACAATTTCCTCATAAAACTGATTACTATTTCTGCATATGTTTAAATTCTGCTCCAATATTCCTTACAACTTCTTCATAAAATCTGCAAGTAATCTCCTTAGGAACTGCCCTTTATCTACTGGTATGTATTTTTATCTTTCACACTCAACACACACCACTATCACACTTCAAAGAACTCTTTATTTATCTTTACCAAAGGAGGTGATCTCATGAATTGAAGCATCTATTTGCAAAGTGAGACAACTTTAAATAAACACAGACCTCTTCATTACAACATTAACATAAACATGTTCTCATGATCACATAAGTTTGCATATTTGTTTCTTCATTACTTCTCTTGAATGATCTTTATACATATTTTATTATATCCTTCTCCTTATACCTGCTGCTGTTATGATGTATAATCTATTCTTTACATTTTTCATTTAATTGATACATCATATATCTTTTAATAATGAATGATCTCCATAAATCTTCTATTTGCTCCCTTCTCAAATCTGTATATGGACAATGAGATATATCCACACAATTTTCTTTCAAATATTTCTTATCAAGGTCTGCTCTAGAATTCTGAATTAGAAGTCTTTCTAACTCACTTACTCAACGCACTTTTTTTCATTCAACTTTCCCATAGTGACTTTATATCTTCCGCATACCATTTCATGAAGTGTGTGAACTCTTTAAAGAGTCATCCTTTTCAAAAGAGACGTCCCTCTTCTTAATTTAAATTGTTAGCTTTTAATTGTCAATCACTACCTTTGCAAAGACATTAGCTCTTATGCATGAATCGCTGCTCATCCAATATTAATCGCTGCTTTTTAAATTTATCTTTATTCATCTTTTGTCTTTTCTGATTTGTCTTATTCATACTCTTGTCTTATATGACTTTTTAATAATCATTGTTCATTAGTATATTTAAACAAACGCTGCCTTTTCTGACATTCTAATCGCTGTTTTCTAGTTGCTACATCTTTTGTCTTTATTCCTATTTTGTCTTATATGCTTCTCTTTTGTCTTTGCTTGCATTAACAAACGAATGCCATTTGCTGCTATTCATTAATATTCATTTCTGCATATTATTAATGTAATGCTGCTCTTCATTAGCAATATCAACCGATTTATATGGGTGATTATACCCATCCTTTTTTGCTGCTCTAAATAATTGTTAAATATGTCTTTTAGTTTCTAGTACTGCCTTTAGTCTTAATGATAGTTCACTACCTTCCTTAATGTTAGTGACTGCCATATCTGTTTCACACATTGCTTAAGATCATTTGCACACTTTATATATATTACTTGGCCAATTAACAATGCTTTGGTCTTTTGTAAATAATCATGAAGTCGGCCCGCAATAGCAAAAATTAGTGCCAATAATAATCACAAACTCTCCTTAGACATGTACTGCAATCTGCTCATGACTGATTTGTTTGGTTATTGGTCATCGATTTGTGGCCTTTGGCCTTTGTCTATCATACAATTTCTTCTATTTACAAAATGCTCATCTCACCATTGACATCAATGACAATATGTAGCAATCTTTCTCATACACCTTCGACATCAATAATCTTGACATTTGATCTTGAAATCAATGACAACTATAATATTTGTCATCTCACTTTTGACATCAATGACAATATTTCCAACAAATTCAAAGACACAATTTAGTGAGAAATAGTAGACAATATCACAAATACTAAGTAAGGCTTCTATCTTATTTTTTTTACATATCTGAACCTTATAAGAGTACTTGCCAAAAGTAAATATAGAAAGCCAGATAAAATTGAAACAAAACTCTATTGGCTTGATATCAACCTAAAGAGGTTTGTTTTATTTGAATTCTTGTGATCTTGACTATTCAAAAGAATTTCAACATTTCAATTGTCAACAATAATACCAAGGTGGTTGTTTATATTATCAAGGTTAGATTGAGACAAATTTCCTTTTCAAATGCTAACAAAGTGTGATAATTTGGAGCTTCGATTTGACACTAGCCATCAAATTTTAATGACAAACAGGTAGAGTAGTGACAATTGTATAATCAAGTGGGAAGCATAAGTATATACATAATAGTATATAGACATTGTGGAACCCTAGCAAAATGGTTCCTATCAGAAAGATAAAAATCAGCTTGTAATGCTGAAAAAAATGAATTGTAGTAGTATTTTATATCAAGATGAAGGATTGTTTTGGTTATATTTAAATTTCCTATATATTTTTTAGGCTTCATGCTTTGTTAATTGGTTAAACTCGCTGCTTAAATGTATGCCCTGCACTTGTTTGAGAACTTCATTCCATTTAGCATCGCCATATACATGGAGGTTTAGAAGGCTTGCAAGGAGTACAATAGCAGTACATGAATGCTTTAGACATATATAGTGTAGCATTTCATGCAAGTTAAATAGGTATCAAGAAAACTAATACATGCCTTGAGAGAAGTCATGCCCTAGTCATGTGGGCTTATCTTAATCCCTCTTGAAGCAAGCTTCATATATTTTGTCTTTAAAAATCCAAATAGATTTCAGCAGCAACTATCCCATTGAAAGACAATGTTCCTCATGCTTTGAATTTCCATTGAAACTTGAACCTATAATCTCTTAAATTCTCAACTCAAAGTCCATCAATCTTTTTAACTCCATCATCTACTTGTACACAAAATCAACGAAACTTTATTTGAATAATAATAGCTAAAATTGTGGCTCAAATAGTTGCTCTCTTCGTTTGTACTTCCAGGTCTTTATCATCTAATGGAAAAATATTTAACACTTCCTTTACTCTTTTACAAATCTGGTATAATAGTTATCAATGAGAACATTTCAATATCATTTATGGTCTTTTGAGATTTAATATTTTGTTTCAAAAGTATTTTCTATTACTCTATCTTGAGCTATTTAATTCAAAACCTATTTAGTTGAACTTTGCAATTGCTTCCTTTGTCATATAATTTCCCTTTCACACTCTTCATTTAGTTCTCTTTGACATTGTTCTAGAAATTGCAAGTACTATTAAATCACAAATATAAACTAGTTGATTCCCAATGTAATTTATGATGTCTGCTTAGCAAAGAAAAACCGTCTTTTTAATGACTTTCTTGAGCCTGAGGATTTTGAGATCCTAGAGGCCAAGTTGGATAGCCATGAGGTTGAATAAGTTTGAAGAGGCTCTAATCTAGGAGCTTCATCATCAAGACCTACAACCCTCTAGCATAGCTCTATTTGTAATAGCAAGAGTCATTGGCTACGTTTGATTTTTTGGAACTTTGTACTTAGTTTATAGGTTAACATTGTACAACCTATATTGTAATTGAACTTGTATCAACTGTAACCATCTAGTTATTATTTATGCACTATGGAGTTTGCTTTGTACAATAGAATGTAATCAACAATATGAATATAAACAACACAATCCTTTTTTTTACAATTCATGGGTTAAACTCTTTAATCTATTTTCTCTCTATATCTCTATGCTATGGAAATGCCTTTAAATTTCAAAAAAGAAAATAGTTTCTCTTTTTCTACAATTTTTTTTTTTTTTAATACGATTTATTCCTAATTTTTTCGAAAACTCTTATACTTTTGGTTTGCCAGTTTTTTCCCCAAACAACTTTTGCTGTTATGGACCATTTTGTCTATTTATTCATCCTAGGCATCAAAAAGTTATCTATAATTGGCATCTACCATGGTCTGGACAATATCGTACTGTTCAAGAGTTTTCATTTTAAGGGATAAATCTAGTTAGGCTTATTTTCTTCTCCACCTGCTTCACATATTCAAAGGTAGAGATAGTATACACTTAAGCATGTGAATGACAAGATACTCTTATTATTACCTCTGAAACCTAGGAAAGATGGTTTCTTGTGGCTCTTGATTACAAGAAAGGGAAATGCTGAAGTGGGATATCTCAAAACATTGTGCATTTTTTTAACTTGAGGCAATCTTGCAAAGCCTATTTTGGTGCCTGCATTTAGGTCTAAGTGGTTTATATCATGTTTTTTGTATCGTTTAAGTGTAACTATATGGATTATATTGTTTGTGCCAACATGTTTTCTATGTTATGATCATTTGTTGTTTGCCAAGACATGGGAGGATGATCCCTACCTTCTTACATGCATCCAACAAAACACAAAGACACATGGAAACACCA
The DNA here is from genome assembly GCA_007115665.2 of Sequoiadendron giganteum. NCBI lineage: Eukaryota > Viridiplantae > Streptophyta > Pinopsida > Cupressales > Cupressaceae > Sequoiadendron > Sequoiadendron giganteum. Next base: position 618,590,974 of record CM021102.1, on the reverse strand, counting down.
TTAGTACTATTAGATAACAAATCATAAAAGGAATAGAGCATGCCATGACCAACAACCAGACCCACCATTAGATGGGAATTGAGATCCTTTTAAGTATATTATTGCTTCGTAATTTGAATCTAAAACCAACTCACCATTTGTGACTAAACTTTAAGTAAAGAAATCTAAGTGTTAAATATTGAGTAAATCGATCAAATTATAAACAGAATATTGAACTTGAAATATGAAGTTGATGTCAGATTTGAATCATGGGAGTATTGATCATTATTCTCAAGTCTAAATTTCTCTTTGTGGTATTCGATCCTCAAGTGCAAAACATTAATAATTTTGATGTCTTCAAATGAGGATTGGATCTATATTAAATATCTAATGGGAGACACGTCCCATGAGCGAACATGTCTCCAAAAAGTGGAGACACGTCCGCTCATGGGACGTGTCCTATTATTTGTGCCACTTCATCTAACTAACCACCCGATTACCAATCGGGGTTAGTTACTTAATTAACGTATATGTTTACTAAGTTCGATCTGAACTTAACTTGCACAAATAAATAATAATATTCGATCTGGAAATGATCACCGAAAACTGATGCTTGATCGGGATTCAATGAAGAACATGTAAAGCCAATAATCTACAAGTAATAACCTCTAAATGCAAATCAAAAATATATTTGGGATGTAGCGATTTCGATATATATAAATGATGATGTTGAATATATTCAATTATCATTTATATCTGACCGAAGCTACCTTAATTCAACACTCCCTCTTAGCTAGGGAAGATAACTCTAACCAAGTATATAGTGATATCACCTTACTCATGATATCAGGAGATATGGTATGCTTCTAAAAGTGTCAAGTCACATGACATTCTTCATAACACATCTTCATTATGGTATGTGCATTGACATCAAGTCTCATGATGTCTACCATAATAAATCATGGCATATCCACGGATACATTTATCCACCATGATTATCCCATAAGGATCATAATGATCTTCAACTGATATCAAGTCTCATGATATCTATTAAAATGTCCATGAGATACTATCATGACATATCCACAGATATCAAGTCACATGATATCTATCATGATAGTGCAACTAATCATTGTAGAGTCGTCACCTTACAATGTCAAATACAAGTGTTCATTATCAGAAAGATCGTCACCTTTCAATAATGTACACAGGGGGAGAGAGGGCCCATAAAGTCATGGAGACACACACATGACAAAAGAGTTTACAAATTAAACATCTTTTAAATATATTAGTACAAAATTAATAATTTGAATCTCAATTTCAATAATAATTTACATTTCAACCATACCAAGTTTCTTCCTAAAGTGTTCAACTTTAACTCTGGAGAGAGGCTTGGTGAGAATGTCTGATGTTTGATCATTTGTACTAATATACTCCAACTGGATCACATTCCTTTCTACCATGTCTCTCACATAGTGGTAAGGAATCTCTATATGTTTTGATCTATCATGGAATACTGGATTCACTGAAAGCTTAATGCAACTCTGATTGTCACAGTGGATAATAGTAGGATTCAAGGACTCGTCCAACTTATGTTGAGCTTTGTGCCACTGAGGATTGTTTCTTGTTGATCCAAGAGATCATAGCCAATCCTAAACTGAAGCAACATCCTGATGTGTTTTTCCGATCGATTACACTTCCAACCCAATCTGAATCAGAGTATCCATGTAAGTCTAGGTTGTCATTCTTGTATTTAAGACCATATCCAATAGTATCTTGAAGGTATCTCAATATATGCTTCACAGCAACAAGGTGAATTTCCTTTGGCTCACACTTAAACTGGCTTACGGCATTCACTGCATAGCAAATATCTGGTCTGGTGTTAACCAAGTACATTAATGATCCAATTATCTGTCTATAGAGAGTAGGATCTGCAAAATTTGATTCTACTGCTGCTTCTTTCAGTTTGTGCAAGTTGGTTTCCATAGGTGTAGACATGGATCTACAGTCTAACATCCCAAATCTCTTCAGAATATCAATAGTATACTTTCCTTGATTTAGAATGATACCATCTGATTTCTGCCAGACTTCTAACCTCGGTAAGTAATGTAAAATGCCCAAGTCTTTCATGTCAAATTTTGAAGCCAGGTCCTTTTTACATTGAGGAATAAGGTGATCTTCTCCTGTTATCGGCAAGTCATCAACATATAAAATTAGTATTATCATATCACCTTTAATTACCTTAAAATAGAGATTTGGATCTGCATCATTCTTGGAAAATCCTAGTCCCAAAAGATAGCTATCAATTCTTTCATACCAGGCTCTGGAAGTCTGTTAAAGTCCATATAGAGCTTTCTTCAATCTGCATACATGTGAGTCTGCTTTATGTATCACAAAACCTTCAGGTTGCTCTAAATAGACTTCTTCTTCAATGGTCCCATTCAAAAAGGCAGTTTTCACATCCATTTGATGAATCTTCCAGCCTTTAGCTGCTGCAATAGCTATCACTGCTCTCACAGAGGTGTACTAGGCAACATGTGCAAATGTCTCTTCATAATCAATACTTTCCTTTTGTGAGAAACCTCTGGCCACAAAACGTGCTTTGTGTTTCTCTATACTGCCATCAGCAGCATGTTTGATTTTGAAGAGCCATTTGGAAGAGACAACAAATTTCTCTTTTGGTCTAGGTACTATATCCCATACATCATTTTTCAAAATGGACTGATACTCTTTTGTCATAGCATCTTTCCATACTTGATGCTTGAGAGCTTCTGTAACACTAGTTGGTTCTGAACTAATGATCTCATTCATTAAGGCAACATAGCTTGAGAATCTTTTGGGTGTTGTATAATTCTCAACTTCCTTAATCATCTTTCTAGCCCAAAATGGTCTCCTCTTGCTGTTGTTATTAGGATTTTCTTCTGGAGCAGCTTGGTTTTCATTTATGATTTCTTCAGGATACTCCCTCTAAATCTCAGGAGCAGGATCCTCCTCCACAACTTTAGGAGTATCTTGAATTTCTATCTCATTAGAACTCTTTGCCCTTTTCAAAGCAATGTCTTCCTCAAAGATGACATCTCTACTTAGTTCAATTTGTTTATGTCCGGATATGTATATTTTGTAAGCTTTTGAGGTTTCACTATAGCCCACAAATATCCCTTTCTTTCCAGAAGGCGCTAATTTAGATCTCTTTTCTTTAGGTACATGAATGTAGACAGGGCAACCAAAGATCCTTAAGTGACTTATGTCAGGTTTTACACCAGTAAATGCTTCTTCAGGAGTCTTGTTATCTAGATGTGAGTGGAGACATCTATTTTGCATGTAGATAGCTGTCCTAGAAGCTTTTGCCCAAAATGAAGTTTCTATGTTTTGGTCGAACAACATTGCTCTAGCAGCTTCTACAATAGTTCTATTTTTTCTCTCAACAACACCATTTTGTTGAGGATTGTAGGCTACAGTAAACTCCCTCTTAATCCCAACATTTACACAAAATTCCTTACAGATTTCGGAGGTGTATTCCTTCCCATTATCTGTTCTTAGTATTTTGATTTTCTTCCTGAAAAAGTTTTTTGTAAGAGCTTTGAACTCCTTAAACCTTTTAAGGATTTCTATCGACTCTTTACATTTAAGAAAATATATCCAAGTCTTCCTAGAGAAGTCATCTACAAATATTACATAATATAAGAATCCTGCCATGGAGGGTATAGACATGGGTCCACATAAATCAGAGTGTACTAGTTCTAATACGTTTTTGGTTTTACTCAAACTATTTTGGAAAGTTCCCTTTGTACTCTTCCCTAGGGCACACTTTGCATGCTCCTTCATGAATTTGTTTTAGTTTGGGCAATCCTGTTACTAATTTTTCTACAAAAGGTAGGGCACAGAAATGAATATGTCCTAATCTTCGATGCCAAATTTCATTTGAATTAGAGGTCTCATGAATAAGAGCTTAATTAGTGTCAATGCACAGTTTGTAGAGATATCCTTGTCTTATACCTATAGTTTGTGCTTTCTTTATAGTGGAGTTCTTTGGCCATGCCAGAACTTTTCCATCCATAAAGGTAACCCTATATCCATTGTCTTCAAGAGCAGAAATGGATATTAGATTCCTTTTTATTCCTGGTACAAACAATACTCCAGTGAGTTGTAGAGAGAGGCCAGACTTCAAATCTATGGTGCAAGTTCCAACCCCCTTTACTGGATGTGCAGAATCATCCCCAATAAATACTTATTCACCAGTTTCTTCTATCATAGTATCTAGGTGTTCTCTGAACCCTGTGATGTGCCTTGATGAACCACTATCAATTACCCAGGTGTTGACTTTGTTTGATACTTGACTTGATAATGCTGAGTAGAAGACAAATTTCTCAAAATTATATTTTGTATTTGTCTTTCCAACTTTAGCAAATGATGCTTGTTGTTTTGTTCTATCAGGGCACTTCATTGCATAGTGTCCATATTGATCACATCTGAAACATTGTATTTGGGAGATGTCTTTCCTTTTCTTGAATGATCCCTTTCCATAAGAATTCTTCTTTCTCTTGAAGTTTTTCTTCTTACCTTTCTTATGAGAATTTGTGTTTAACACATGAATATCCTCATCTATGGGTTTCTAATTGTTTTCTTTTGTCATTAGTCTTGTTTCTTCTTGTAAGCAATATGTTCTTAGCCTATCAAATTTAGGGAGTTTTGATCTTGCACTTATTCCTTGAACAAATGACTCCCATGAGTTTGGTAGGCCACCTAGTGCTATTAGTGTTAACTCCTTGCTATCAATTTGATATCCGATTGTTGACAGTTGATTTCTTAGTTCATTGATTCTCATGAAATATGCATTAATAGATTCTCTTTTGTTTATTTGAACATGATTAAGTTGCCTCTTTAGAGCAAGGGTCCTATTGGTGTTGTTTATTTCAAAGGTGCTCTCAAGGGATTTAAACATTTGATATGCAGTCTCGTGTTTAGATAGAATAGGTACTATATGATCCCTAATTGCATCTACTATAATTTTCATAGTTTTCTTATCGTTCTCAATCCATTGAATTTTCTCTAGATCATTCTCTGGTTCTATCTTGTTTTCTTTCACAAATGAGTCTTAACTTTTTTTCTTTCAGAATCATCATGATTCTGAATTTCCATGAAGTAAAGTTGTTTGCACCTTCAAGGCGATCCTCGAAATCTGATTACACTTGACATTATGAAGAATGAAATGTGTTTGTGATTTCAAAAGAAAATACGATTTTAAATAATCTGATATCTAGATTTAATCGAAACTTTCTCAACGTGGCTCTGATACCATGTTAAATATTGAGTAAATCAATCAGATTCTAAACAGAATATTGAACTTGAAATATGAAGTTGATGTCAGATTTGAATCTTGGGAGTATTGATCATGATTCTCAAGTCTGAATTTATCTTTGTGGTATTCGATCCTCAAGTGCAAAACATTAATAATTTTGATGTCTTCAAATGAGGATTGGATCTATATTAAATATCTAATGGGAGACACGTCCCATGAGCGTACATGTCTCCACAAAGTGGAGACACGTCCACTCATGGGACATGTCCCATTATTTGTGCCACTTCATCTAACTAACCACCCGATTACCAATCGGGGTTAGTTACTTAATAAACGTATATGTTTACTAAGCTCGATCTGAACTTAACTTGCACAAATAAATAATAATATTCGATCTGGAAGTGATCACCCAAAAATGATGCTTGATCGGGATTCAATGAAGAACATGTAAAGCCAATAATCTGCAAGTAATAACCTCTAAATGCAGATCAAAAATATATTTGGGATGTAGCGATTTCAATATATATAAATGGTGATGTTGAATATATTCAATCATCATTTATATCTGACCAAAGCTACCTTAATTCAACACTAAGCAATAATCAGAACCAAGTATTATTGACCAATTCCACAATTGCTTTCCATTCCACCATTCTCTACCATATGATGTTGTATTTATGTTGTCAAACATATCATGTGGATTTGATCTAGTCATTTAATCTAGAGACAAAAACGCATAACACTCCATCCAATTATTGCAAATATTGGAGAGGTCAATTGCATTATCAAATCTAGAATCTAAGTGGAATACGCTCAAGGCAATTGTCTCCTCTCAATCATTTTGGGAAATTGTGTGAGCTTATTTTGAAAAAGTTCTATGCTTGCAAAACAACTTCAACCAGACTCTCATATTTGATAGTATGCATTTGAAATGTTATAAAGGATCAAAAAACCTCAGCCAAGAGAAGGTTTGAGGAAATACTAACCTTAGCATTATTTTTTCTTTAATAACCTCAACCATGTGAATCTAATGGCATTTGCATGATACTAATTTGAATTTAACAGCACTAAAAAAGGATCATTAATTTGAGAAACATGTGTACCTATTGGTTTGAATTAAAATAGCACATACTCATATAACCATTGAGCAACATGTGTAAATATTCAGTAGTTCAACCAGTCCAAATTGTGGTCATGATTGAAACTTGCTCTGGTATTATTTGGGAATGATTATATTGTCTGGTTCTGAACATTATCTAGTTGATGCTATTTTTTATAATTTATGCCTCGGTTTCTACCTGTAAATGAGCTACAAAGTAGGGTTGAAAATCATACAGCCATGCGGCTTCAAGGGTTATTTAAAATTATATGAACAGAAATTCAATTTGAATGCAAGGCATGAAATCATTATTCTATATAGTGAACAGAGCTTTATTCATACTTCCAAAATCCCAATCATATGAAATGATTTCAAATATTATACCTATTAATGGCATTAGAGCATTTTGTATGGATCTTCCGAGCTTCATACATTAATATCAAAAATCTGTAAAAGGAAGCAACCAGAGACCAAATAATCTTTAGTCAATCCTCTGGAACATCTCAACAATATTGATTACATAAAAACAGATCTAACAAAAATAGTATGCAGTTTCTAATAAAGAATGGCAGGTGACCAGAAAGGCAAACATGAAATTGAATAGAAAGATTGATATATTTTCAAAGGGTAAAACTAAAAGAGTAGGGTCTCTTGAAATTCTAAATCCACATTAGAAAAGCTTACCTGGAAGCAAGTGAAAGTGTGCCTGCTAACATGCTAATTTTAGCCATCCTACCTCCCTCCTTAATACAATCTGGCCGAGGAGTAAAGATATCATTTCTGTTTACAAATGACAGCATTTCCTGGACTAAACACACAACAAATCTTCCATATATTGCTGCAAAGTGACAACGAATGCTCATCAATAAAGAACATTCCGAGACATTGAGATTGGTCATTTGGACAGGATAATCATCATTACTGCTCGTTATCATAAATTGTTGAGAGTGGCCTGAAATAATGAAGAATAAATGGATGGTTCTAGGATCACAGATCTTGCAGAAATCCTCAGTCAAAAACCACATATCTCCTGAACTGGAAACAGCATTAGAAAGGATTGTATCTTTAGTCTTATCTATTATCTCCTTAACATTTGAAATGGAAGACACCAGACATGGAAAAATTAACAAACATAGTAGAAATTGATCTCTGGATTTATATTTGCTGCCACACGAACTCTCAGACACACTTTCTGCCTGTAACACAAGACGATGCTCTGCAAATGCCCTCCATACACAGAGTAACCAATAATCGTCAACCTTAAGATTTAGCAATTCTGAATTCCTTTTTCTATGCAAGATCAAACTGGCTATAAATCTTAGCCAAATAGTAGAAGCATATGCAATAGGAGTCACCGTCTCTTCAAATTGAACAGCATCTGTACAAGATGGATTGCTTCCTACAAGTCCAGAAGCACTTTGTGCTACCACACTAGATGCAAGCTTTCCATTTGCATCCCTTGTATTTACAGGAAGTTTGTAAAATGAAGATAACAAGACTAAAGGTCTGAGTTTAAGAACCATATGTTCCATCATTGACCAGAGAGAAAATATCAAATCCGTCTCATGATTTGATATAAACAATAATGCAACGTCATCAATAATGCTACTTACAAATTGTAAAAGTAAGTGAACTGCAGCCCTATGCTCACTTGAGGGTTCAGCTGCAGCTTTTACCTCCATATCTAATCCTTCCAACAACAATTGCCATATCCGCATGACAAATTTCAAGCATATCTTCTTATTCTCAGTACCTGTAACATCCCCAGCATAAGACTTCCACAGGCTCTCAAAGATTTTCAGCAAGTACTCCATGTGGCAAAGCATCCACGGTGACCATTTAATTGGAGGCCCATCTATAGGAAGAGCTGATGCCTGTGCTTTTTCATTAACCTTGAGAGAGATGAACTCCTCAAAAAGACTAGCACAAGAATCCCAAACCCAGAGGTTCCAATTATTTCGTCCAGATTTAAAGATAGACTCAAATATTGGAACTAAAATATGCTGCATAACAGATATTTTGTTGACAAAGCAAGCAAGCTTTTGCAAAATATAAATACATATCATCCAGCATGAATTCCGAGATTTGACAGATTTTTCAACAGTCATTGTGCCAACCAGTGGTGTGATCAGGAGTTTCATACGCTTCGATGTCAGTTGAACAAATGGTTCTTGACTGCCACTAGACAAATCTTGGTCCATTGTATTCTCAGAGGATGTTGGGAGTAAAATGTCAACCATGGACTTCCATGCAACCTGTAAACCATAATATTATGGCAAAAATCCAAATCAGTAACCAATTAGCACATCAAAAGAAAATAAAGAAATCATTACATTATTCTGACAATAAGTTAAGACAGCTAACTTGTGAAAAAGCAAAGGCGAGGGCAAGATGATTCTTCCTCTCCCTCCAAAATTGTAGTCAATGGCTAGGCACTTTTTAGCACAAAGGGATATTTATAGCTTAATCTTCTACCTGGGATGAGAGCAGCCACGATATCCAACTGAAAGTCATAAAATTATATTCTAACTTTTTCTATCGACCATAGTTACCAAATCCAGCCACATTTGGTTCAAATCTGATTTGATCTGGGATTTTCAGACTAACCAGATTTGTCCAGTTCAGTCTGAAATTTTCTATTGATATGGAAAAATTATTAATCTTTATTCAAAAATTCCAAATTTCTAAATTTGTTGACCTCTCAAATGAGTCAAATTTTTCAAACCTGGTAACTATATCCTGAACAAATGTTTTCCCAATTGGCCTATATCCGCAGGGAACTAGCCTATAAAAATGAAATGATATGTCTATTAAATTTTGTAAGTGAAAAATAAATAGATATTGAAAATGCAGATAAACATATAATTCCTAAGTTACCAGGTTCTTCACTTTTGCCCCCCGTACCCTTGTGGGTACAGTTCAGGTCCTGGTTCTTTGCTGGTTCGCCTCTGGGTTCACCCAAGGTGCCTGGGAGGGACCTTGGGCGAACCTAGGCTGAAACCAGGCAAACCCAAGGGTTCCCAAAAAAAGAAGGAAAAAAACAAAAAAATGTGTGCATGCATAATTTCGCCCTCAAGTGATAAAATTGTGAAAATGGCATGCGTAATGAAGGTTTGTGTCGTTTGAAAGGTTTGTGAAAATGTCACGCATACATAATGAGGGGTGCTGCCCCTCAACCCCATTGAGGTCTCCACTCCCAGACCCCCTCTAGTTATTAAGATCTCTTGTCACATAAGAAACTTGATTACAATGAGGGGATGACGAGAAATTCAGATCTAACTTTTTGAGTGTGTTGACTTAGACATTATTGTTGCACAACTTGCCAAAATATATTTTTAGATGAGGCAACCTGTACAGTACATGTCTACTGGAAGTAGCATTGTAACTCATTGTGGTTCAAGTGAAATTGAACCAAATGTTAGAAAGATTAGACTTTGATGCTTTTGGTGAAGAGCAATATAAAGATTATTAAATATTGATGATACATTGTGTATTGACATTTGACAAATCATTGAATTTAAATTATGAATGTATGAGTATTTTCACTTTTGCGAATTATGAGGTATTTAATTTTATTTTTTTAATTGGCAATTATGAATATCAATGTTTTATATTATATAATTTTAAAGTTTGTACTACATACATACATACATATATATTCCTGTACCTGTACCAAGGAAAAAGAAAATTGTAGTACCACTGCACCCATATTTGCACCTGTACCCAAACCAGTAACTTAGCATAATTTTCAGCAACAAGGAAGTGTTTGATACAACTCCATTACAATAAATAAATCAGCTGAAAGATTTGGGAATCTAAATACTCTCTACAACACTTGGACAAAGATAAAGATCTTCAAGGGCCAAAAATAAGAACTGCGAATGTAAGTACTTGTCATACTTAACCCCTATTCATGATTCCTTATCCTAGCAGATATATTGGTCATGCACCCTCACCAATTACAAGAATGTATCATGTGGTACTTTCAAGCAGAACTACCTGGGCAACTATTAGAAGGCTTGTGTTGAACTATTACACTATGATCCAATTTGATACCATTGAATACATACTTGGCAATGTCAAGTACTCACCATTTTTTGTTCTACAAGTTTTGGCAAGGTTTACTCACCAAGTTTTTTTTAGAGTTTTTAAAAAAAATTGCCAAGTTTTTGGTGAGTACTCACCAACACTCACCAAAAATCAGTGACTTTTTCCATTTAACTTGTAGTGCCTGTAACATCAAAAATGACGAAAAAACATGGATTAGACACTACAAAAGCTTTGCCTTTTTGACTTTACAAGAATTGATTTTTGCCTTTTAAAAATGATGAAAATGGTGAGTGACATAAAGGTTTATGTTTTTGAAGGTTTTCATTTGCTTTGCCCCTCAAGCCCGTTGGTGGCAATGCCCCTAGACCCCTATGAGATGTGTTACTCCCAAACAATCATGAGGGGCATTACCCCTCAACATTGCTCGAGGTATTGCCCCCAAACCCCTACCAAACTCATTTGGTACATTTTGCAGCTATATTTTGAATAAAATTTATATTTTTTTCAAAATTTTAAGAGTTTTGTAAGGTGCCAAGATTTGCCGAATTTTTCCAATGTACTCTACAAGTCAAAAGTTGTTGGCTTGCTAAGTACTCTCCAAGTCCAAGTTTGCGAACTATGTTTTATACAATATGGAATCTATGAGCACCTATTGAGTCTGCATCAAATAATTTACATATATATGCTAGTAAGAGGCTTAAGTAGGTGACATCACATTAAGTACTAAATCATGATTCACAATTTTTCATCTAAGTGGCTAGTTCATGTTTGGTTCACAAATTTAGCAAAACAAAATTCAGATTGTGTTTGTTTTGGCTTTGTCTGTACAAATAAAACACATAAAAATGATAAATATATACATGTTTTAACTATATATAAATATTTAGTGTCTCTCAATTCTATATATATTGTCTAAACTTAAAGATTATAAAATAAATAGGTTAAAGAAATTAATCACATATATCAAAGATTAGGTAATATTAGAATATTCAAATGTCTCAGCACAATATGAATATTGTTGTCCTCAACTTTTGTCCTATCAAAAAATTGAAGTTTTTCTCCTTAAAGCACGTTTTACGAGGCATTGAGGTTGTAGAACTTTGGATTTCGAACAATGGTTCCCTTGGACATCCTTTCAGCAACTCTCCTTTCCGCTTTTGTAAATTTCTGAGTCATTTTTCTTGTGTTTTTTGTCAATTTCGGGTTTTTGAGTCAGCATTGCAAATATAGGAACTTTTAAGTTATAAAGCAAAATCGTTAAAGGTTCAAAAAAGTCTGATTTTGCTTTAAGTGAAATTGCTAAAGGTTCAAAAAAGTCCGATTGCCTTTAGTAAGTTAAGTGAAATTGTAGAATGACCAAAAAAGTCCGATTTTTGGCTTTTTGTCATAAGCAAAATTGCTAAATGTCAAAAAAACCCCAATTTCCTTTTAGTCATGAATTAAAATTGCAAAAAGACCCTCAAAATCACGATTTGGCTTTTAGTCATGAATTAAAATTGCTAAAGGTCTTGAAAAGTCCAAATTCATAAACGCAAATTGCTAAATGACTCAAAAATCCCGATTTTACTCATTAGTGAAAAAATAAAAGTTGTTGAAGGCTCTCAAAAACCCGATTGGAGAAGTTCGCGCCATTTTGAAGAGAAGTTTGTGTTGGAGTTGGATTGTCTACCCTCTTTGGTGGAGATTTCATAAATTCTTCAACCGAAATCGCACTTTTTCAGCTTGAATATTAATGTTCTCATTTTAGCTGAAGATTTTGCACGTTATCTAGGGTTTTCATCTCCATTTTTTTTATTCAACTTCGTTTTGTTGTACCCCAAATTAAAAATTTTGCTTCACTTAGGCATTTTGAAGAAATGAGTCCAAATACTGTCAAATCTATCAAAAAGATCAAAATTGGGATTCGCATGTCTTGCAGGGGGGTCAAAACCTTGAAATTTTCAAAATCTGGCAATTTGGGTCGGCTCAGAGCGACCAAATCAACAATACCCAGATTTCAATTTTTCAACCCTAAATTTTAGGAAATTTTCTATTTTTAGTAGTTTTCTAAAAATAGAAACTTTTTCTGGGTTTTTCTAGGTTTCTTTCGAAATGGATAGTTGCAAAATTTTCTAAAAATAGAAAATTTGGCTTCTAGGGTTGAGACTGATTTTGATTGGCTCAAAATACTTCCTCATCAAGCTGGTGTAGTCAAAATCACAAAAAAATCAGTTTTACCCTACTGGGTCTATTCTGTTTTTTCAGAAGCTTTTTCGAAGATCCAAGGTTATCAATGGAGGTCAGTCAGCTGCCAGGTGTTAGAATCAAATGTTCAAGCATCAAACAGAAGTTGTCAATGAGGAACGTGCACGAAAAACGAGGAACGGAGAAAGGAGAGTAAAAGCTGAAAAAGTTGAAAAATGCAAAAAATTGGCTAACTCTGGTGAATCCAGGCGCCTCCAGTCAAGATGGGCACCCATACTCCCATGCCTTAGAAAAATTTTGTATCCAGCAATCAAGGCCAAGGCAAACACGTCAAACGAGGAAAGAAAGTTGAAAAGTTCAGAAATTTTTCTAACTCTGCTAGACATGGGCACCCCTGGAAAAGAAAGGCGCCCATCTTTTTGAAGCATCAGATGATAAGATCAAGGTTGAAGTTCCCAAGCAATGTTGTTCATTTTCCTGTCAGCTTTGCAACGGATGTCTTCGTCAGCTCGTCCGATCACTCAACCGCTGGCAAAACTAGATCAAACATGATCCATGAGAAGAGGTGTTAAAACTCTAAAGACGGAAAATGATAAAAATTGAAGTCTGGTGAACATGGGCGCCCCTGGAGAAGAAGGGCGCCCAAGTTTTTAAGAGGTTAAATGAATGAATTTGCAGAAGGCACCTCCAACGTGACTTCATTAAACTAGATCAAGTTGTCCAACGCAATCATCAGTACGCTCGTCGGAGCTCGCGGTCATCATATATTGCAAGACGAGTCGAAAGCAACGGTGAAAAAGACAGAATAAAAACTCTCTGGAGGAGATGGGCGCCCTTGAAGGAAAAGGGCGCCTAGGGTTTTAAGGCATCAGATGTCAATTTTCAGTGATGAAGTATCCAGCAGACCCCTTCCAAAATCTTCTTAGCTATCCAGTGAACCTGTCAGCCAGTCAAACTGACAAGTACAATGCCCAGAATCATGAATTCATCTGAAGATCAGAAGACAAGCATAAATTCGAAGATCATGAAAATGGCTAACACTTGAGAAAGTGGGCGCCCCTGGAGGAGAGAGGCACCTAACTTTTTGAGGGGTCAAACGAAGTTTTCATCAGAAGTCTCCTCCAAACAAACTTTGTCAGATTCGATCAGGCTCCGTGATGAAACATTCAGCATGTTTATCAAATCAATTTGGGGGCCGGAAATCATAATCAAACTAGGGTTGAAAATTGAGTGAAAGTTGGAAACAATGAAAAACTGGTTAAGCCTGAGTGAAATAGTCGCCTCTAGCCAAGAAGGGCGCCCAACTTCCAATGCCTTAGTCAAATTTTTGAAAATTTCAAAAATTGAAGATGAAAACAAAAGTCTAAGATCATTGCACAAACTTGAATTAGGGTTTTGAGAAATTAGGGCAAAAGAAAGTTGTTTTCTCAAGACAGAGCTTATTTAAGGCACCTTTGTGTTTCATTATTCATTATTTTCTTGCAGCTGGTCTTCAAGGAGAAACAGAGCAGCAACTTCAAACCCTTATTTTTAAGATTCAAGAGTTTAACTTGCTGGTTTTTCAATAAAATTTTCAGATCAACACTCAAGAAGGCTTGCTTTTTCATATTTTTTCGTCTAGAACATCAAATCTTTGAAGGAGGCCATTACTTTCAATTTTCAGTGAGCTCGTTCATACTGGTTCTATCTTCTGGATGATTTTTCAAGAATTTTCTCAAGGTTGCAGTAGTTGCTTTTTATTTTGCATCTCAAGGAAAACTTCAAAATTTACAACTTCCAACCTTTTGGGTCTATCTCAAATATTCTTCTAGACAAAACCCATATCACAGCTTTTTCAGAGAAACTTCAAGTGGCTGCTTTTTCAGTGAAACTTCGAGGTTTTCAAAATCTAATCAACTGGGGTCATCCAGAATGTGCTCATGAACAATACCCAGATGTCATCTTTCTTCTGTTTTTAGGAGAAAATTAGGGTTTGCTGCTTTTTCAGTCTGCATTCCAAATTTTCAAAAACGGACGATCTAGGTTTGCTTGTAAGGAAATTCTAATCAAAACCCATATATCAGAAAAATTTCCAAAAAATTCATTCGTTTGACGAAGAAAATCAGCAAATTATTTTTAGGGTTTGTGCTGAGCTTGTCCAAGCATAGTCAAGTTTACAATCAATCTTCAAGTTTTTCAGAATGGAGTACTCTTCCATCAAATTTAGAGCCAAACAAGTGTTGTATCATAATTATCTAAACGGATGATGTGGGAAGTGTTTTTCAGTACCATCACGGACATAAAATGTCATCATCTCAGTTGAAGAACATGCAGAGGAGTGGTATGAGCGAAAGGACAAGTGTCACAAAAAAGTTGTGCAAAACTCTTCCGTGGGAGAATTAAGAGAAGTGTCAAAATGCACAAAAGTTGCAGAGCCGCCAAGTTATCAATTGGTGAGTCATCTTTTGAGGCAGCGATGTTTTCAAGAATAGAATTCATAAAGAAGTTGATGATGTCAAAGATTCTCTAAGTTTGATTGCAAAAGAGGAGAAGATCTTAGAAAAGCGGAATATGGCTGTAGATAGTATCAATGCTCCTGATAAAGAGGCAGTTTCCCGCTTTTTGGCAAATGTGAGAGATTTAAAGTGGCAATCTTCTAGAAGCTTTCTCCAAGTTTTCTTTCCATTCTTGTCTCATGCTTTCTTTCTATTCTCATCTCCATTCTTATCCATTCCTTGAAGAAGAAGGAAATCAAGTTGTAATGAGTTGGCGCTTTCCTTGTTTTTAGGTTTTCATAGGTTTTAGATGTGTTATCTTCTTTAGGTTTAGAAATAAAGCTTGCATGTTGGCAAGTGTTAATTGTAAAAGCAAGGAGATTTTAGGGTTCCCTACTCCTCTGCTTAGTTATAAATAAGAGCAGTGTTTGCTCATTTTAGAGAGCCATGCTAGTGATAACAAGACACAAGTGCCTTTAGTGCCTTCTCTTTGTTATTCAGTGTTCACTTTGTGTAAAGAGCACCTCCTTAGCTGCAAATCCTTGTCTAGTGCATGTGTTATGTGTCAATTATAATCAGGTTGATCGCATGTTGCTACAACTTGCTGTCCCAAAATTGTAATCTCTTGTTCCAAAAGTTTGGGTAAATAAAATCCTGAGCGTGCTTTGTCTGCCTCGATATAAATATCTCAAATTTCCATCTATTTGTTTTGTGTTAGAAGTATGAGTAAATAAAATCTTGAGTGTGCTTTGTTTGCCTTGAAATGAAAGTCTCGTATTTCCGTAATACTTTTATGATCTCTTTTTCAGCTTGCCTTAAAACGTATGTTGAATAGTTTATCTAAGTATCTTTGTCAGAAATCAAACTTGTCCATTTCTAAACTCTCTTGCTCTGCATTTACTTGAGAGGGTAGGAACGTGTTTTTTATGACAACACCAACACAGAATAAAATGTCCAGCGGTCACTCTATTCTCCCTTGATCAAAGTATTCTGCATGCTAAGATTGCATGAAAGTTCATGCGTTCAACTCCAAGGTTCCTTTTATTGCGAATAGACTCAGTTGGTTGATGTGAATATGTTGGGTATTCCAAAGGGACTTACGTAATTGTTCAATTAAGTGAAGCAGATGAAAGGTTTTGACTATGATGCTCTGATATCTGAATCGACCGGGAAATGCTGAATTTAAAGAAATAAGGAGGTAGGAATTCTACAATCTACTTCTAAAGGATGGAATGTGGGGATCAACCTAAACAATCTTCGAACCAGACTCTGCTTTGCCTCCCTTCGGATAACCTCCACAAAGTCGGTGCAATCTTCAAAGGATGAGAAAAGTGTTCAAATCATGACACAACATGTTCATACCATCACAACGATGCATATGGACATATGAGCCACAATCGAAGTCAAGTGCTATTATTCTAGTTGACCACGCAAGGCGGACTTACCGTCAGCAAGCCCGCTAGTGGTATGGACGAAAGAAGACTTGCTCAAATTAAATGCCACACTCCACAACTAACAACTACTTGCATGAAATAAAATCTACCATCTACTTGAATTGGAAAGATGAACAAGCCTTGCTAGCTACTCACAATAAAAGATAGCATCACCAAGCAATGATAAACCTTTGTATTATGAGAGTTTTCCACAACAACTTCTTACAAAACTTTCAAAAGGAAAGCTTTCTTTCCTTTTCAAACTAAGCTAACCTCTAAGCTATGCTATTTCTAACTTCTATCTTCTATACTCTCTGACTTCTTGATCTAATCTAATTCTCATAGATTACAAATGAGGGGAGATGCCCCTTTTATAATAAGCCCATCTCAGTGGACGGTTCAGATTCTATTACAATGAAAGGCTCAGATCGAGCCACATATGCCCTAATTAGGGTTTTTGCCCTAAAAACCGCCACAAAGAGGAGTGGGCAATAAATGCGCAGAAGATTCTCCACTCCCCTGTAGGAACCACTATGAGCAATTAATGCCCGCCATCATCAGCAGATTCCCATCCAGAAATGTGTTCCCACTGTCTGCTTGCAAATTCCGTTGCGTTAGGAGGAGGCAACAACACTTGGTTCAAATCCTCCTTGCAAAAAGCTCTTCTTCGTTAAGTCCTCCCATTGCTTTCATTCCTAGATACATTTCTCTCTTGTAACTTTCACATTTCTTTAGCTCACTACCTTGGGCATATTTAGCCCCTTTTTGCACCACATTCCCAATGCCTTAAACAAATCTCCACAGTCGTTTCCTTTTTTCCAAAGTTGTAACGTGGTCTAGCTTCATTACCTCAACTCTTCACGCTCTGGCTCCGGTGTTCATCCTGCAAAACAGAAAGAAGAGCATCAGAACGTTTATAATATAAATTCACTTTACTTACCTAATTTCCATGTTATGATTGATTGATCTCCGGATGTGATAGAGTTCGTCATTTTTCTAGCGAACTTTAATCATGGGCCCATTGTCTGTTAGGGTGCATGCCATCTTGTTGTTTTCATCCTCCTGCCTTAGCAATTTCGTTCACTTGCCTTGCCCACCTTTCAGGAGCTTGGTGACTTAGATAAAATTCCACTCGTCCTGAGCTTGAGTGCATTTGACCCCCTCTGCTTTCCTTTTCCATGCCTTAGAAAATTTATCCCTCTGAACCTTAGGAAATTTGTCAAATGGGTGCCAAGCTAAAATCTTCCTTGAAACAACACGAGCAAGGTGTGGAAGAACCTTAAATCATCTCCCAGTGGGAAATGTCTAATACCCAGAAGAAATTTCCCCTCATAAATCATCGTTTTCATGTGTATCTGAACGAAGGGGTGAGTTTAATTTTTATTATTTTTGAAAAAAAATAATAAAAAAATTGCTAAGGTTTAACCATTTTCAATCTTGGTCGCACTTCACACCTGCAGTCTTCACTTTTTTATGCCTTGGTATTTTTCTTGCTTCTCTGAAGAAATTCCCTTTATGTTCATGGGCGCACCCTACCTTGCACTTGGAAAATTTAATATTACCTCCTTGTCATGTACCCAAAATGGAACACTAAAACTTCTAAGCATTGAAATACAAATATGTAAATACAATACATATTAAAACATAAATGCAAATAAATAAATAACAAAGTATATATATATATATATATATTAACAATTTTATTATAATTACAATTATCAAGATAATATTATAATTACAAAATATTGACACAAGAAAATAATATTATTGTCAAATCAATATTTTAATATTAAAATGTCAAATATTTAAATGCAAATAAATCAATATTAAGATAGAATAATAAATAAAATAAGATCAATAAATTATAATAATTATCATAACACAATGTTGCAGATCTTATACTTATAAAGATAAATATAATATCATTACCTATATTATCTTACAAAAATAACCATTGTATAAACCTTCAAATACCGATTCATTGCCAAGCACAAACAATATGAAATGAGCGATTAAGACCAAAGGATGCAGTGGTTGACTTTTGAAAAGGGACGATCTTTCACAAATTGACGTGACTCTTCCCAGCCAAAGCACGATACTTAGGAAGAGGCTCTCTAAAGCAAAGAGGGGATGACCGGGGAAGAAATAAAAAAGAATATCAAAAGCATACTCCAACGAATATATGAACCAAGAGGAATATGTGAACATATTTTGCATAAAAAGGAGATACCGAATCACTTCAAGGATAATCTGTAATAGGTAGTAAGTAAATATAACAACTAATACGCATATGGTTGTAGATAATATGTAAATAAGAAATAAATATAAATAATATGCATTGTAAATAGTAAATAAGTAATAAGTATAGATAATATGTAAATAAGTATATAAATATAGATAGTATATAACCATATTCTGATATGATAATATGCAATAAGTAAATATAATAAATATATGAATATAGATAATATGTATGTTGGGTTAGGGTGAGTATTGTTAAGCCTAGAACTAATTGATAATAGTTTTATATATATATGTATTATTTGCAATTAGGTAATAATGATTAATTCGTGACTTAAGGTAATTAGATTATGATTTCAAGATTATGTCAATTTAAGGTAGATATTGATAATTGGTATTTGATTAATATATTAATATTTGATATTGATAGGGATAAAAATGCAAATGTTAATATATGATAAATTATTGTTGTTTATAGTTAGTCAGACATGCATATCATATTAACATAGGTAAGATATGCATCTCATGCTATTAGTCTCACAGTTAATGTGGATCCATCTACTTGAATTCATAACTAAACCCTACAATTAGGAATTGATATTAGTCATAAGTTCTGGTCCAAAATCTGCCGCATAACAATACTGATCAATTATATAAGAACGAGAACACCATCCGACAACATTATGATTTGATGCATGAATGACTCTATTCATTCACTATGATGCTAAAGGGAATAATAGAATTCCATCTATGGGATCTTGAAAGATGTTTAATATCCACCCTAAAGTACTTATGAAATATATTTAGAAGAATCACTCATAGTGAAGGAACTGAATAATCCTTTGACCAGAATAGAAATATTTATATCATCATCGATCTTATTACTGAAATTTATTGATCTCTAATGTTTCTAATGTCCCTTTGAGAACACTTTGAATGCAAGATACGGGTTTAAGTGCTTCCACCAGAAAGGGGTCATTACACTCCTCTTGATTGCTGGGCGCATTTTACTCCCTCTAGCATTATTTTTCAACCCTTAGAATATTTCTAGGCCATTTTATCCTGCCTTTGAAGAATTCTCAAACTCATCCCATACCTTGTCTTGCCCTCCGAAGAATTTCCAATTCCTCAAATGAAAAACATGTTTCCTCTAAGCCAAATCGCAATTTTGTTTGACTGGTTTTGTGTCTTATTTAAATACCTTGAATTTTTTGCCCAACGTTTTTAGGGTGTTTAGTAGAAACGCGTTTTTATTTTACAAAAAAGAAGAAACGTGTTTTTGTGTTTGTGACCATTTTCTTCATGCTCAAAATTGTCATTTCTCAAAATCATTATTTCTAAAAAACGTCTTTTGCAGTTGTGTAATAAGGAACGTGTATTCTCATCGTCTCAAATACCATTGTCACAAATGTCATTATATGAAAAGCCATTTCAGCAAAAACGTCTTTTCCATTTCCATTTGTCTTCACCAAATTCATCTCACTCATTCACACTCATCTTCGTTTTCATCCTCATTTCCATTTTTGCAAAAATAGGGCCTTGGCTTAATTTCGGGTTTTTATCATTCCATTGCAAGTCGGTATTTTTCACCAAAATTGCAAATTGAGGTTGCAAATTGAAATTGGCGATGACTTCTTATTTTTCCTACCTTGCACTTAAAAATTGCAATGTGTCCCAAAAATCCCGACTGTGCTTTTAAAATTTTAGCAAGCTCTCAAAAACCCAAAATGCTTTTAAATGCCTTGAAGTTGGAATTTTAAGACTTGATTGCAAAGTTCAAGTTAGAAGAATTTTTTTGACTTGTTGCCCGCAAAAGACAAAATGTTGCTTTCACTCGCAATCAGCCCACCAAGATCCGAATTGGCTTTTGACCTTCATTCTCCACCTTCATTTAGAAAGCAGTTTCACCAACCTAGGGTTTAAGTCTTGTTGTTAATGGATACCATGTCTTCACATGTTGATGCTGATGATGTTTTGACCTTATGGGGTTTTCATTGCAGCCTTGCAGATTCTTGCTCAATGACAGACGAACTAGCTTCTTCGACAAACGAGAAAATGAAGTACAAATATGATAAATATCAAAATGAGATTTCTCCATCTCATGTGGTCTCAAACATTGATGAAATCAAAGATACAGAGATTGGGCATGTTGATATGTCTGAATTTCTTAAGAGGGCTGAGAAATCAACTTCTCATGATATGCAGTTGTTGCTGAGAAGTCATATTCACCTGGTGTCTACTTTTCCTGTTGTTGCTCTAGAGCTAGAATTTATTCTTGCATGTGCATCCCACCTTGACAAATAAACAAGAACTATCAGAGATGATGATGGTAACGTGGTTATCAGGCTTGATTCTAAAACCATTAACAGAATCTTCAGAGTTCCTGATGCTCCTATGTATTCAGATATTTCAATGAAGAGCGCTCATGATCATTATGAACAGAAGAAGAATGATTGTATTAAGCATATCAATAACAAATGGCTTCTTAAATCACGACCTTGTGTGACCCGGATACCAAAGCTATATCGGTCTAATTTTAAAGAAGAGATTAATGATATGATCACCCTTCTGAGCAAAATAGTGGAATTGAAAGTTTCCAACATGTTTGAAAACTGGATGTACAAGTTCATGATGGTTATCAGAAAGGCACAATATCCAATTTTCTAGGGTGAAGTAATCAGAAATAGTTTGTGTGAACAGCTTGCACAGGTTCCCACCACACTCACCTTCTACATGAATTCATATCTGGTTTACATAGCAGCTTCATTGAGGCAGTTTCCAAGCCTTTCTACCAAAGGTGATAGATCATTGGTGCCAATATGGGAGTATTATGATCAACTGACTTTGAGGCAGAGCCGTGTGCATTATAGAAGGGTCCAAGATGCTTTCTTTGGTCATTTCATGTGTTTATTTGACAAAGAATTGGAAAACAACAGGGCATCTGAGGCAGCTTGGAGGAAAATGAATGAATATGGTTGTATTTTCCTTCAATTCCCTACCTTCACTTACATGAGAGCTGGTTGTTTTGAAGATCAACCTTATATGCTTCTGAGGTACCCAACAGACAAAATCATTTTGATGGAGTTAGGAAGGCAATTGATGACAGTGCATGCACAACAAGCTACACAACATAAGACTGGAGTTAGCATTTCATCACATAATCCACTGCTGGTTGGGAGGTACTCCTTGACAACTACCTCAAGAGAGAAGGCAATGGAGGTTGAACTTCAAGAGATAAAATCGAAAAAATTCCAAGCCAGAGTGGAATTTGATTATAGAAGGGTGAAAGACAAAATAAAAAGAGCTTTCACGCACGTGCATCGCATAGAAGACATTTGGGTAGATCTCCGAACAGAGAAGGACATCTATAAAATGGATTACTGCAGGCTTACAGTAGAGCAGATTGTTGATCTCAATCTGACCTTAGTTACAGAAGGAGTAATTGATGATGGGTAGATTTTAGATCAAGAATATGAAGAACAAGAGGTTGCTAATGCACCTATTCCTGCAATACAGTGGTCTCAGAAAGAATCCATTTCTATTTTTAATAGGTTTCAATCAATCTTGGCAAATACTCACACTTGGCTCAAGAGCATAGGTGTTAAAACTATTAAAATCAAAGTTGGAACAGAAAATGATTCAGTTGGGCCTAAAGGATTGAAATCAGAAATTAGCGACAAATCTAAAGAAGGAGCTTCTTCTTCAAGAACCAGAATTAAGTTAAGGGTTACCCGAGCTGTTGAAAAACCATTGGAGAAAATAACACTAAAAGGAAAAGAGGTTGGGGAAACACAAATTCAAGTTTTGGATCAACAAGAAGAAGAGATTCTTGAATCTTCTACTATTCTAAGTGAAAGGTCTCCTCACATTGAAGCTCCAATTCTTGTTTCTGTAGTATCTCCTATGTCTCCAATTGATAGTGATGTTAATTCTTTCTCTACAGTGTTTGTTTCTTCCATCGCACCTTCAGAAGCTATTCATCATTCCTTAGCTACATCAATAATGAATACGCCTGTGGGAAGCTTGCATGACAATTTGGAGAATGTATTTGACACAAATCCAATCTTTCCTGTGATTTCAAAAATAACACTTCCAGAGATAGATACATCAACAGCGAGTTTTGATTGTTTTATGGCTGATCCTGGTCGTAATTTGTCATCTGAGCAGACTCTTGTTGCTATCCAAACTGAGGCACCTCCTAGAATTACAGCTATGTCACAGAATCAATCCATTTCTACGCAAACTACAATTCTTGTTTCAAATATGAGAACCTTGGATCATCCTTCGTGGCTGAACTCAGTTGCTCCAAAGAGGAAGAAACAAGCAATTTTTCCTAATGTATTCAATTTCCAGAAATTGAAGAAATCTAAGCCAAGAGTTGCAAAGAAAGCTAAGACAGTCTCGCAAGTGTTTGTCGACAGCAATAAGATGAAATATGTTGAAATAGCAGAACCTCTCATAGATAAACCACATGAAGAGATGCAGGTATCTGATTATAAATTTACTAGAGTGAAGTTAGGCAAGATGCTCAAAGTTCAGTGACAGTGTTGGCACAGAGCTACAATGAACTTTTAGCCAAAAAAGAAAAGCTGAAAGAGGAAAATGCACAATTGGTTTCAGCTATTCAAAAGATCACTAAATCATCAGATTTAGTTGATTCACTATCTTCCTCTACCCCTAAAGAATCAATCAGACAATTAGAAAGAATTGCACAAAAGGCTAAAGCGGTTGATTCTTGGACAGCTCAACTAATTGACCAAGGCATACCAGCGGTCGAAAAGACATTGCAGATTTTGAGTACCGTCAAGGCAACAAGATTTAAGATGAATCAAACTTTGGAAGCCTTTAAGAAAAGTCTAGATTCTCTTGAGAAAGATTTAAAAATCTGGCATGAGATGGATCAAGTTAAGCTGGAAATTCTGAGCAGCAATTCAATGATTTCAAAAAGAGAAAAATATATAGAGTTTGAAGAACTTATGACAAACAAGTCATTGGTTGTTCAAGATCTCATCAAAGATGTTCAGGCTACGCTTGAAATGACTGTTGAAGTTGAGCAAGACATACTTTCTGACTTTGAGAAAATACCTTGTAAAGTTCTAAATCATGAAGGAGAGTTGCTTGCAGCTAGTGATGTTGTTTTTGAGATAACCACAAGTCTTTACCAGGAGCTAAATTTAGATCAGTTCACTATGGATTCAATCCATAAATTTGTTAATCACTGAATGATCTTTGATAAAATGCAAGCTGCTTGTGAAGAACATAGAGAGGCAACAGGAAGATATTATGATGTGATCCTCAAGACTATTGCCATTGCCAGGAAAACGCTTGGCCTTGATCCTGATGAGCTACAGGGAATTATCAGCAAGTTTCAATCTTTCAAAGCTAGGAATGTGATGGAGTGAAAAATGTTTATGTTATTTTGCTTTCGATAAATTATGTGTAAAAACAAGTTTTGCAATTGCAAGATTTTCTTTCTCTTGCATTTTTGAAAAATGTAATTACATGTAAAACTTTACAAGACAAATCACAATTTGGATTGTAATTTTGAATAAGTCAATTGCAGTTAGTTAATGGTTGAGAGAATTTCTCAAGTTTGTTGGGATCCTCCAACCTTTTTCTCAAGGCCTCTCTCCTATAAATATTTGAGGGGGTCTATTGTAATATCTATCTTTTTGGCAATAGAGAAAACTCTGCAGAAATTTACAGCAAAGAAACTTTGTGCTTTGTGTGTGCGTAGTGCATTTTTCTGAGTTCAAGTTGTGGAGCTATTGTGAAAAAACTTTGGTCTGATTTCTTGTAGTCTTTGTGCTTCAAGTTTGAAAGATTAGACTACACTGATTTACAGTTCAGAATTGTGACTTGCAGGTGCATTATATTTACAGACTTTGTGTTGTTGTATGTGTAAATGTAATCAAATCTTTCACAAATAGGATCCTAAAATCTAGGAATAAACTAAGGTCTGAAATTCTGTGTAAGAAAATTCTAAGTCAAAAAACTGATTTCCAGATTTCTTCTCTAAATGCCGAATGTACTGATTGCAGAACATTAATAAATTTCGATGTTTGCAATTCAGGGATGGAACCACCTTTAGTATGTTAGAGACCCGCCCCCTAAGGGATGTGTCTCTTGAGAGGACGTGTCTCCACACGCGGAGACACGTCCGTTCAAGGGACGTGTCCCTTTGGGCGCGCGGGCTTCACTAACAACCGAATAACTTTCGGTTTAAACTTCTTAACACATATAGCCTTTTATATGTGAGGTGCGAATCATATTTTATGAGTTCCGATTTTATTTGAATGCAGATTTAAATCATCTTTCATTATTTCAAATTTATGCATGCTTATAAATTCAACTAACTTATTTTCCAGAAATATTAAACATGAAGAGCTTTTGATCTTATATAAACAATGATGATGCTCATAGCAATCATCGTTTATATCTGACCTAAGCTACCATTCATCAACACTCCCTCTTAGCTAGGGAAGATATTTCAAATCAAATAAGTGGAGATATCACCTTCACACGTGATATCGAAGATATGATCTGTTTTCTCAATGTCGTCAAGTCACATGACATTCCTCATAACACATCTTCATTATGGTAAGTGCATTGACATCAAGTCACATGATGTCTACCATAATTCATGGCATATCCATAGATATAAAATATCCACCATGATTATCTCTTAAGGATCACAATGATCTTCAGATAATATCAAGTCTCATGATATCCATCAAAGTGTCCAAGAGATACTATCATGACATGTCCACAGATATCAAGTCACATGATATCTATCATGATAGTTTATCATTGTAGAGTCGTCACTTTACAATGTCAAATACAAGTGTTCATTATCAGAAAGATCGTCACCTTTTGATAATGTACACAGGGGGAGTAGGCCCATAAAGTCATGGAATCACACACATGACAAAAGAGTTTACACATTAAACATCTTTATATATATCAGTACAATTTGTATTTCAAACATAAATAACAAATTACATTTCAACCATACCAAGTTTCTTCCTGAAGTGCTCTACCTTGATTCGGGAGAGAGGCTTGGTGAGAATGTCTGTAGTTTGATCATTTGTACTAATATACTCCAACTGGATCACTTTCCTTTCCACCATATCTCTTACATAATGATAGGGGATCTCAATGTACTTAGATATATCATGAAAGACAGGATTCACAAAGAGTTTGATGCAACTCTGATTATCACAATGAATAATTGTAGGATTCAAGGGCTCACCAAAGAGTCCCACAAGCAATTTACAAAGCCAAATTGCTTCTCTTGCTCCCATTCAGGCTGCAATGTATTCAGCTTCTGTTGAGCTTTGTGCAACTGAAGATTGTTTCTGCAAGTCCAAGAGATCATAGCCGATCCTAAACTAAAGCAACATCCTGATGTGCTTTTCCGATCGGTTACACTTCCAACCCAATCTAAATCAGAGTACCCATGTAGATCTAGTTGATCATTCTTGTAAATTCGACTCCAATCTAACCAGATACATCCATTTGATGGATCTTCTAGCCTTTGGCTGCTACAATGGCTAACACTGCTCTCACTGATGTGTAACGGGCAACAAGTGCAAACTTTTCTTCGTAATCAATGCCTTCCTTTTGAGAAAAACCTCTTGCCACAAAACGTGCTTTATGTTTTTCTATATTGCCATTAGCAGCATGCTTGATTTTGAAGAGCCATTTGGAAGAAACATTTGCTAGAGAAACATTTGGGTCTTTTCCTCTCCCTGAACGTTCCTTTAGGTGCTGCATGATCCTCTGCTTCTCTGATCATCTTCCTGGCCCAAAGTGGTCTCTTTCTGCCGATGTCATTTGTATCCTCATTTGAAGTGGAAGGAAGTTCATGTGGCATTTCCTCAGGATGCTCCCTCTGAATCTCAGGAGCAGGTTCTATTTCAGGTACTCTAGGGAAATGAGTTTCTGTCTCACTAGAACTTCTTGCCCTCTTGAATGCAATGTCTTCTTCAAAGATGACATCTCTGCTCAACTCAATTTGTTTTTGCCCAGGTATGAATATCCTGTATGCTTTGGAGGTTTCACTATAACCCACAAATACTCCCTTCTTTCTAGAAGATTCTAGTTTGAATCGCTTCTCTTTGGGCACATGAATACAGACAGGACAGCCAAAAATCCTAAAATGACTAATGTCAGGTTTTATGCCAGTAAAGGCTTCTTTAGGAGTTTTGTTATCAAATTGAGAATGAGGACATCTATTTTGGATATAGACAGTAGTCCTAGAGGCTTCTGCCCAGAAAGAAGTTTCAATGTTTTGGTCAAGGAGCATTGCCTTAGCAGCTTCTACAATGGTTTTGTTTTTCCTTTCAGCAACCCCATTTTGTTGAGGATTGTAGGCAATTGTGAACTCCCTCTTAATTCCAGCACTCATGCAGAATTCCTTAAAAGTCTCAGAGGTGTACTCTTTCCCATTGTCTGTCCTTAAGGTTTTTATTTTCTTTCCAGAGAAATTTTCAGTAAGGGCTTTGAATTCTTTGAACCTTCTAAGGATTTCTATTGACTCTTTGCACTTAAGGAAATAGATCCAGGTTTTCCTAGAGAAGTCATCTACAAATATGACATAGTATAGAAATCCTGCCTTAGAGGGTACAGACATGGGTCCACATAAGTCTGAGTGAACCAGTTCTAACACATTTAGGGTTTTGCTCAAACTATTTGGAAAGGACCCCTTTGTATTCTTTCCTAAGGCACAACCTTTGCAAGTTCCTTCATGAGATGGTTTTAATTTAGGTAAGCCTGTTACAAGTTTTTCTACAGAAGGTAGGGCACGGAAATGAAGGTCTCCTAATCTTCTATGCCAAATCTCATTTGAATCAAAGGTGTCAAGGGTAAGGGCTTGTTTAACCTCAGTGCAAAGTTTGTAAAGGTACCCTTGTCTTACACCTATGGTTTGGGCTTTCTTGATTGTTGAGTTCTTAGGCCATGCTAGAACTTTCCCATCCATAAAGGTGACTCTATAACCATTGTCTTCAAGGGCAAAGATGGATATAAGATTCCTCTTTATTCCAGGTACAAATAAGACTCCAATGAGTTGTAGAGAAAGCCCAGATTTCAACTTGATGGAACAAGTTCGAAACCCTTTTACTGGGTGTGCAGAATCATCCCCAATGGTTACTTCTTCATCAGACCTTTCAGTCATAGTATCTAAGTGTTCTCTGAACCCTGTGATGTGTCTAGAGGAACCAATATCAATTACCCAGTTGTGGGTGTTGTTGGATACTTGACTAGATAAGGCTGTATAGAACACAAAGTTCTCAGAATCATTATCTGAATTTGGCTTTCCTACTTTAGCAAAGGATGCTTGTTGTTTAGTCCTATCAAGGCACTTCATTGCATAGTGACCATATTGATCACATCTAAAGCATTGTACTTGCAAGATATCTTTCTTCTTGTAAGATCCCTTTCCATTGGAATTTCTCTTTCTTTTAAAAGATCCTTTCTTGAAGGAGTTTTTCTTACTCCTTTTATTAGACATTGAGTTGAGTACATGAATGTCTTCATCTATGTTCTTCTGTCTATTTTCTTTTGTGGAGAGTCTGGTTTCTTCTTGAAGGCAGTCAGTTCTTAGCCTGTCAAACTTAGGAAGTTTAGATCTCGCACTCACTCCTTGAACAAATGACTCCCATGAGTTTGGTAGGCCTCCTAGTGCGATTAGGGTTAACTCTTTGTTGTCAATTTGATATCCAATTATGGATAATTCATCCCTCAGTTCAATAATCCTCATGAAGTATGCATTAATGGACTCTCCTTTGTTTATTTGGGCATTATTGATATGCCTTTTTAATGCAAAAGTCCTGCAGGTGTTGTTGATCTCATAAGTACTCTCAAGAGATTTGTACATATGGTATGCAGTTTCATGTTTTGCTAGGATGGGCACTATATGATCCCTAACTGCATCTACTAGGATTTTCATGGCCTTTTCATTATGTTCAATCCATTGGGTTTTCTCAGGTTCAGCCTCTCGTTCCTTCTTATTTTCTCTCACAAGTGAGTCTAGCTTATTCTCTTTAAGGATCATCATGATTCTAAATTTCCATTCTGTGAAATTGTCTTCTCCTGCAAGATGATCTTCAAATCTTATCACACTTGACATTATGAAGAATCTGATGTGAATTTGATTTTGAAAAATACGAATTTTTCTAGAGCAAACTGATTTTAGATTAGATTTGGATTCACACAACTTGGCTTTGATACCATGTAAATGTAATCAAATCTTTCACAAATAGGATCCTAAAATCTAAGAATAAACTAAGGTCTGAAATTCTGAGTAAGAAAATTCTAAGTCAAAAATCTGATTTCCAGATTTCTTCTCTAAATGCCGAATGTACTGATTGCAAAACATTAATAAATTCCGATGTTTGCAATTCAGGGATGGAACCACCTTTAGTATGTTAGAGACCCGCCCCCTAAGGGATGCGTCTCTTGTGAAGACGTGTCTCCACACGTGGAGACACGTGTGGAGACACGTCCGCTCAAGGGACGTGTCCCTTTGGGCGCGCGAGCTTCACTAACAACCGAATAACTTTTGGTTTTAACTTCTTAACACATATAGCCTTTTATATGTGAGGTGCGAATCATATTTTATGAGTTCCGATTTTATTTGAATGCAGATTTAAATCATCTTTTATTATTTCGAATTTATGCATGCTTATAAATTCGACTAACTTATTTTCCAGAAATATTAAACATGAAGAGCTTTTGATCTTATATAAACGATGATGATGCTTATAGCAATCATCGTTTATATCTAACCTAAGCTACCATTCATCAACAGTATGTTGCATCATAATATCATTTTAGAAAGGTAGATAGGATTTCCAATTCTCAAGACTTTGTGCTTGGAGATTGCTTTCTTGTCCTGGAGAAGCAACAGAGGACTGTGTGCCTTCATGGAAACTTTGCTTCTTTATTCACTTCACCAATCATATATGCTTTCAATTGTGATTCTCTTCTTAAATAAGATAAAAGAATAAGTGTCTTTTTCTGAAAAGAGAGAACAAGACAGAGTTTCACCCAGATTTAGAGTAGATTTATAGTTAGATTTGATTTCTAAATTGTTAGAATAGAAAGCAAAGGGGGAGCCTTCCCTTTGAAAATAGGAGATTTTATCTCACGTACTGTGGCTGAAACAGTGAAATCACAATTTTGTACGCTTTCCCAATTATACAAAATTTTCAACCAACAAATATATGGTTCTTTAATTAATTATTAAAGAATGGTATATCCAAATTTTAAATTTAACTATACTTATTACAAGCAAAAAAAATAACTTGAATATATCTAAACATGGGAAACAAAACTTAAAATGCCGTCAAAAAACAAAAAAAGTGCAGAAATATTGAGGTTTGCAAAGGCAAAAAAATACATGATTGCAACAAGGAAAAAGTAATAAAACGTGCAGTAAAAGAAGATATCTATAGTGCAAGGGTGAATGTGAGAAGAATAATGGAAGTCTACACTATTTATAATCCCCGACATGAACAAAGAAAAGGCATTTCTATCAGTAAGATGCAAGGGCACTTTATTTGACCTTTTCATGAAATGCGACAACTTTCTTCTCGGATTCACCCCACTGCACAACAAAAAAAGCAAAAAAGAAATTAAAAGCAAAGACACTCAGCATGGGGACAAACATCAAAGCCAAAGCAGATGCTCTTCTTTTGGGACTCCAAATGGTCAAGGCATGTAATCGTGATGATGTAATCATTGAAGGTGACTCAATGGCAGTCACATTAGGTCTAAGAAATAAGCACTCAAAGAACAATAGAATCAAAAAAAAATTGAAAGGGGCATGCAAAATTCTTGACACTATTCCTATCTACTCCATTCAACATTGCTTAAGGGAAGACAATGCATTGGCAGATTTCCTATCAAACAAAACCATCAACCAAGATCATGATTTTATAGTGGCTGATGACACATTAAGGTGGCTAGATATGATATCCCATCACTTAATCGGTTTCTCTACTCATGGTGACAAGTGGATGTGAGTGGTCAACATTCATGGGTCTAGCTACTATGTTTAAAAGCAAATTATGTGAAGAACAATTGTGTTATGTCACTAGTTTACCTTTGAGTCTAGTTATGTTTTGATATGTCTCCCACTACATGGGACACTATATGTAATATTTTGAATTTTGAATCTTGATATAAATATAAGGGAGAGGGCCCAAACCCCTCTCTTGAACCACCTAGAAAAAAGAAAAAGAAAAACATGCAAGTTTATTTTGGGTTTTAACAAGTTCTCCCAAATTTCTTATGGGTTCACCCAAGTTCATCTATGACAAACCAAAAGTTAAAATGGAACCCCTAGTTGAATCCATAGACTAATCGACGTGGAAACCTAACCATGTTTGAACTAGACCACTATCTAGGGCCTTCTATGAGAAAACCAACTACTTAGGTTTTCATCAATGAAAATTAGTACAAAAACAAACTACGTTGGTTCCCTCTGATCCTTCATGCTAGAAGTTTGGATCAAAGAATGAAAATTTCTAATATTTATTATCCAAACCACTAGAAAAATGTATCATTCCATTTTATTTTCTTTTTAATTCAATAACATAAGTCACTATATTATGCCTTGAAGGCCTTTTAGGTTAGAAGAATTGAAAACCTTGAGCTCTAATGGTCTCAAACATGTACAATGTATACATTTAATTGATAGGGTAACCTACCTCAAGCATGTCAAGTTAGCATTGAAATTGTAACCTAAATACCCAGCCAACCTAATAGAATGAAAAAGGCTTACTATGTCATGGTGGTATGTCAGTCTCTCTTTCTTTCCTAGTTAATTGTTGTCATTGAACATTTATGCTTAACAAGGAATTCTATGATCCTATAAGAATACTCAAACCCAACCAAAAAAATTGTTGCCTATCTTTGCAATCATTATTGTCATCCATGCATATTAATAAAAATAAAGAAAGAAGAATCACCTTCTAGTAGCTTGTAACAAAGTATCAATAGTAGGAATTGTAGTCACATTTAGTGTTTACCAACTGTGGGATGTTGTGGAAAGAGGTACAGCAACCGTTAGTTGTCAACTTAGTTTTCATCTTTACTATATTCACTCATTACTTTCAAGATGTACAAAATTGCAAATATTCGATTAAGGAGCTTCTAGTAGAAAACTGTGTAAGCCTTTGAATCAACATTTTAAATCACATTCTACGATAATCATCAAGATGAGGAGAAGAAATCTCATATAGTTTGCTGATCAAGGTCTTTAAAAAACAAGAGGAAGAGAGGCATGCAGAACAAAAGATTGTCATGTCCCCATTTCAAAATTAAAATAATTGAGAGACTCATAGCCTATTTCCATAGTTGCCAAAAGACCAGTACTGGTACTGGTACGGGAGACTAGTACCAATACCGATACTTCTCTTTTTGAAGACTAGGAGATGGGGGGCTATATTTGGAGACAACATTTTTTTAAGATAATTTATAAATTTATAAATTTGCTACATTAGAATTGAAAATATCATGGCATTGAACTTTCAAAACAAGAACACTGGTAAAGTTTAACATTAAATTTAAAGTTTAAACACACAACTGTCAAGAGTTCATACTACATATTTGATATTACATATTGAAATTCATAAATGGTGATTCATTTTTTTTCTTTCCATATGGAAACTTGTTGAAACGTAGGGTTTTTTTTTTTTCTTTAAATGAAAAATTAATGAAACAATGGTGAGTTGTCTCCTGCAAGCAAGGACGTGGCTGCCAAGATTTTGGTTCAAGGAAATGTGTACTGGTACCCGAGATGGGTCCCAAGGGTTGGAGATGTGTCTCCATGCAATTATGCCTATTTCTTATTTCCCATAGGCTAAGGGATATAATTTAATAATAATATTTTAAGTTGTCCAACATTACTTTTATTCAAAGTTGTTGAACAGAAAACGGGTACGAGTATAGACATGTTGATACAATATGCCAATACAGCTATAATAACCCACCCTTAATTTTTTCAAAAAAACTCACAACTTGTTAGCATTAGCCAATAATCAAAGATAACCAACTAAAGTAAACTCCCTTCCACTTTCTAATCACCCAAATCCCAATGTAGGCAAGGTGAGAGCATACGGTGGTAAGGTGAACATTGCATTAACTAAAAACCATCCACTTGTTTAGTCGGCTGAGTGATAATCAAACCAACTAAAAGCAAATACCTTCCACTTTTTGATCACCCAAATCTCGATGTGGGCAAGGTGAGAGCATATGGTGGTAAGGCTTACAATAATGAGCTTCTAAAGCAAATCACTTCTTCAGTGGGGTAAGTACTTAAACCCAACTGCATGGAATAAAACCATCCGCTTATTCAACGGGAATTACAACAAATCAAGAAAGCACTTGGTGGCAAGCCAACCAATCAAAGAAATATGCTCTGCTTATTCAACGAGTATAACATGAAAGTAAAGAATGCTAAATCACTTATTCAGCAAAAGCACCACTTATTCAGTGGGGTAAAAAATGACATGAAAGTAAAGAAAGCTCAACCGCTTATTCAACAAGAGCACCACTTACTCAGTGGGGTGAGTAGCAAATAAGTACAAGAGCTAATCACCAAAAGTGTTACAAAGTAGCTCAATACAAAATGTTCTAGAATGTCATAAGCTGCTGTTACACTATGAAAATGATCATAACTTGCTTCACAACTCCCAAAAATAATACCGCAGCATGAATATAAATACCCCCCAGCAAACTATAACAATGATACCTCAATAGAAAGACCCCCAAAGGACTGTAGGTGGTCTGATATGCTGCTGCTACAGGTCTGATATGGAATGAACAGCAGATTGGAATGCCAACCAGCAGCTCCCCAATAGACACAACTTCACCAAATCACCATGAAACTCTTCCAAAATGCTTGCAATGCAAAGGTCGACTAGGCGCCTCCCACACAAACAAAACCATAAGGTCAAAGGGCATATTTTCAGTCACCAAACCCAAAGTACTAAACCCTCAAAGAGGTACGGCCAACATAGGAGCGATTTTCTCCTAGAAATTGGTCTCCATCAAAAAATTCTGCATTTTTGCATAAGGGGATGCCTCAGCCTGCCAATCATGAATCAAAAATAGCCACAAAAAGATCTCCAAACAACCAATCAGCATGTGCAAAGTACATGGTACGGCCTAGGGTAAGAAGAGCCACAAGCAAACTGAAATCACCAAGAAAATCACTCCAAATACTCCAAAAACGTTGCAAACAACACTTCACACCCAAAACATATATCTAGAAAACATCATAGTAATCCAAACGGAATACGAAATTAAAGCCATCACCAAATGAGCTCAATGGCGACCCCTGCAATGGAGCCACACCAATGTCCAGCTAGGGGGTGTCTTGCAACTCCAAAACTAAAGCCAACCTTGAGGGTTTTTGTCCTCAAAGCCCAAGGATTCTCGCACAAATTCGGCAATACTTCGTTATCATAAAATTGCATAATCCAAAGGAGAGTAAGAGGGGGTTTAAACAGGAATTAGGGCTCCAATTTTCAAATTGTTTTTCCCTCCAAATGGGACACCCATCCTAGGGAAATAATATTTTATTTTAATTTCCAATAAAGCTTCCAACTTGGTGTCCAACTTCAAGACCCCCTTTTTAAAACAACTTAAGTTCTCATCCCTAGGCATGCGGTAAAAAAAATGAACTTAATAACTTAAGTTATAACTTGCCTTTTTCGAAC
Source organism: Sequoiadendron giganteum (assembly GCA_007115665.2). NCBI lineage: Eukaryota > Viridiplantae > Streptophyta > Pinopsida > Cupressales > Cupressaceae > Sequoiadendron > Sequoiadendron giganteum. The sequence continues at coordinate 618,556,484 of CM021102.1, read as the reverse complement.
TCCAAGGTGGTGGATGATTGAACTACCAAAAATAAGATAACTCAACAACTGAAACTGCCAACACTACCAATACTGGAAACCCTGCTCTAAACTGCTGCCAAGACCATTGCCAAAAATAGCATTTACTTAAAATAGCATACTACTAAAAATAGTAAGTGTGTCCAAAAGCTAAATTAGCCCAAACTGAGATGCAATTGTGACTTACTAAAAATAGCAATACTGCCCACTAAGGATCTCAAAAAACCCAAAAAACACTCTGGCAAACCTCTACAATTGCCCCTCGAAAGTGCTGACAAGAATCCTCCAAGAATCTTGGAATCCCTTGAAACGCCTCCAAATAGCCTACAGGACTCCGGAAATAGGCTAACGATCAATAATAAAATTAGGACCGAAAAGGGGACATTACAACAACAGAAAATTTTTGTGGAGTTGGATATGTTTGGGTACATCCATACAAAAGAAAAAAACTAAACATCATAAGAGTTACAAAGATCATCAATGTAACTTCAAAATTCATATGAAATTTCAGGTTGAATACTTTAGTATCAATTTTTAAAAGTATATACTTTAATTATAAGAATGTAACTTCGATTTGTTTAAACATTTTGGAGACTTTCGTGAGGGATCTACACAGTGAATGGAGACAAAACCCAATGCTATACATGAATAAGGCCATGGCTAAGACCAAAGAGGCTATCCAAAACCATTACAGAAGTGATCAAAACAAATTTGATCCCATTTGGAAGATAATTAGGATGAGCACATGCTTATACTAAGAGGGCGGGTGAATCGATATAAGACTATCTTTTACTTTTTTGAATTAATTATCACAATAACTTCAAATACAAGATCAACAAATAAGAACACAAAAGAACACAAGATTTACATGGAAACCCTTTCGAGAGAAAAACACGATGAAAAAACAGCTTGTATCTACTGTCCAAATCCAACCACAAATAAAATTAAATTTCTTACAAATTTTGTAGGCACCAACCCACTTCCTACTAAGTACTAACTTAGCAAGAGACACAAATCTCTTCAATTAGGAGACACCAACATCCAAATGAACAAAAATTGTCTTCTTGAATATTGCTTCTTCAAAGCATGATTGTCATGTGAATCTCCTTCATAAGATCTGCTTGTAAGTCTGCTTACAAATATGCTATAAATCCTCCATAAATCTCCTTGAAATTCTATTATAAATCTACTTGAAAATCTACTATAAATCTGCCATAAATCTCTTTGAAAGTGAGCTATAAATTTGCTCTTCCTCTTAAGTCTGCTCTTCTTCTCCTAATTTTTGCTCTTAAAAAAGAATGATTTTGCATTGAAGAACTTACTTACTAACCTCCAAAATAATTTGTATTTATATCCAAATCATGCACTTCACCTAAAGGAGGTTGGCCAAGAATCTAAATAATAAAGTTTATTTTAAACATTTAAATTCACCCAAGAAAGGTGCCAAAGAGAAAGAGGTCAGCTATCAGCATAAGTATTACTTTTATTATTATTTTGAAATCTGCAAAGTGAGTGCCAAGCTAAAGGAAGGTCGGCCAGCACTTAAGAATTATAAACATGTCTTTTATCACTTTGAAATAATGTGATCTGCCCTTGATTGAATATTAGTTCTCCTTTGATATCCCCTTTGACATCAATGACAATAACATTTCCAACAATCTCCCCCTTTGTTATTGATGGAAACCCTAAAAAGAAATAATCTATGAATGCAACAACATAATTCTTCCCCTATCTGTAATGCTTCCCCTAACCTTAACTCTCCCCCTTTATCATCAATAGAAAAGTCTTCATGGAGCTGAACGATAATGCAATAAATAGCTCCCCCCAAATTTGTGCTCCTCTTAATAAACTAGTGACTTGATGAGTGATATCACTCCCAATTTCTTATTGAGATACTCAAAAGTCTCTTTAGGAAGAGGTTTTGAGAAAATTTCTGCAACTTGTTCCTTTGTGGCGATGTACTCCATCTTGACTTTCTCTTTTCCAGCGTGTTCTCTTAAGAAGTGATACTTGATAGGAACATGCTTTGTCTTAGAGTGCATAACCAGATTCTTTCAAAGACTAATTGCACTCTATGTTGCTAATTCTAGTCTTGGTTCGGGTTCAGGTTCAAGGATCCAGTTCGTGGATCTAGCTAAAAAAAAATTCAGGTTGGGTTCATTCGTGCAAAAAGCATGTAAAAATCATATATATATGCAGCCTAGAAGCGGAATTAAGATTAGAATATCACATAACATCATATAAAGGCTTTATAAAAAATAAAACTGCCATAAACTTGAATGTAATTTAAAACATCCAATAAATAATCATCGTTCAAACTTCAAGTTCAATATTAAAATAATAATATCAAGTTCAACACTTCTAGTTTTAATCATCCAATGGATTTTCTAAATCATCACCATCATCATCATCATCATTGACACTAGATGTAGGATCATTAGATGAACCACAAGCAACGCCAATGGCACTGCCAGTGCCACTTGCACTAAAAGTGTGTTGGCTTTCGGAATCCCGATATGCAATATTTTGGGAAGTGGAAGCATCTAAATCCATATGGTTTGGCTCTATATCCCACAACTTTGTGTCCCCTTCCTTGTGTTCATGTTGTTTGTGCGAAAGGAGACGCAAGTTGGAATGCATGCATACCAAGTTCTTTTCTCTTTTGGAGTGCAATCGATTTCGCTTTACTAAGCGGATCAAAGAATATGTGCTCCAATTCCTCTCAGATGCAGATGAATTGGCAATCTATGAAGACAAAGTAACAATTAAAGTTATACATTATATTTATTAAAACTTTAAGGACTAATAAATAAAAATTTATTAAACTTACTTGTGATAAAACTTTGATTGCAAGCGGTTGCGGGTGTTGGAAGAATTGGCCATGGAAGTACCACCAACTATGAGCATCTTTCTTAAACCTATCATGAAGAGCCTCAACACTTTGGCAATTTGAGTGCACAAATCAATGAACTCATTTGTGACTACATCTCGCAATTTTGTTTTAGAGAAGAGTTTATGGAATGTTGCCTTGTACCCTTCAGCCACTTCAAAATCTCTATATGGGGGAAGCCTTCCTGGCTTAAAAAGAATCTCAACAGCATAATATTTTGGAGTCAATGCGAAGGCAAGAAGATGTAATGTAGTGATCATTTTGTTTCATCTTTCTTCAACAATTGCATGCACTTGTTTGAAGAAAGTTTCTTCAAGGTCTTGCTCTTTCGCATTTATGATGCTCTTCATCTTCTCAATCATTGAATCGGTGCAATCATATATTTCTCCAATGCAAGGCTTGTCCATGTCAATATAGTGAATCATGCTCAAAATGGGCTCAATGAAGTTAAGGAGGTACTCCACACAATCCCACCATGAGTCATCTAATATCATTTGCTTAATTTTTGTTGCCTTGCTAGAGTTGCTTTGCCGCCATATAGACCAATTTTGGCTAATCACCATGCTAGAAAGAACCTCTCTAACTTTCACAAGTCATCTCAAGATGATTGTGTTAGAGGTGAAACGGGTCTCTACAAGACAATTGTGTTACAGGTGAAACGGGTCTGTACAAGACAATTGTGTTAGAGGCGAAACAGATCTCTACAATCTATTAAAATTTAAAAACAAACTCTAAAAATAAATTAGAATACACAATCAAATTATGAAAATATAAAATTTTATGTTATTTCACTTACCTTCAATAGCTCCAATTTTGAAAATGATCTAAGAATGCATTAAGACATGTGGAGGTTGATTATCAACATTTGGATGTCCTCAACCTCGCATACAATTCTTTGATCCAATCAATTTTATACCCAAACTTTTGTAGCTTAAGATTAAGAAAGTGGACCACAAATGGTGTCCAAAAGAAATGTGAATATCGTTCCTCAACCAACAAACCAATAGCTCTACAATTCTTTGTGTTGTCCATTACTACTTGAACAACATTACGGGGACCCACTTCCTCAATGGTTGTGATGAGAATATCAGCAATAAATTGGCCATCTTTCACCTACCTTTCACAATCAACAACTTTCAAAAACATTGCCCCTTTAGGGGACACCGCTATGACATTGATCAAGGGTCGATTTTTAGCATCTTTCCACCCATCTATAACAATGGATACACCTGTCCCAACCCATGAATCCCTTATGGGTTGCAATGCATCTTCAACGTTCTTGACCTCTTTTTCCAATAAGGTGCCACTCACCTTCTCATAACCTAGGCCCTTGTACCCTTTTGGAGCTTCATTAATTTTTTTCAACATCTCTTTCTAATGTGAAGAGTGATCAACATTAAAAGGCAATCCATTTGCATAGATATATCTTGCTACATGTTGGTCAGCAATGTCTCGACTCTCATTTTCAAATGCACTTTCCAAAGTTTCCTTTCATTTTTTGCTTGTAATGAGTTGTTCACTTTGAGGACGAGGAGTGGCAAAATATGAGTGATTTCTACCACAAGATTGGGACTAGATGTTGGCTGCATTTCCCTTGATCTTTTTTTCAAGGGGTGACTTGATTTACGGCCTACCCATTCATCTGCTTGTTCTTGCTCCATAATATATCCTATTACTGTCTTTGATGGCACATCTACACCATCCTTTCCAAGGCAAGGTTTGATGCCTTGTCCAAATATTCCACACAAATGAGATTTGACTCAACTATATGAACTAGAATATCTAACATCACACCATTGCAAATCCAAACGTAACCCCCAACACTTGGAACCTGTTGTATCATTTGAACATATTTCCATAGAGGAGAATTCGAATCTGTTTTGAATTTATGTTTTTTTACTTTTCAATCTAACAACCCCAATGATATCAATTGCACAATATTATTCACATAAGATCTAACATTTATGCAACACAAGAACACATGATTTACATGGAAACCCTTATGAGAGAAAACCACAAAAAAATATTGCTTTCATATAAGTCTCTTTTACAATCTTTGTAGGCACCAACCTACACGAGACACCAATCCCTTGAATTCAATTTGTGAGCACCAACCCACTGGAGACACCAATCCCCACTTGTAGAATTTGTAGGCACCAACCTCTCCAATATGAGGCACCAACCTCTTCAATAAAATCTTGCCTTCTTGAGAATAAATCTTCTTTATAAATAGTCTTTAATGATCTTTTATATTTTGCTCCTCAATTATATCTGTATATACATATCTTTTACATCTACATATATTCTTCTTATAATTCTTCCATAAACTCTTCTTACAAATCTTCCACGAATCCTTCTTACAAATCTGCCTTCAACCATTCTTTAATGATCTTCCTTTTATCTTCTCATTTGTTGATCTGCAAGTGTTATTCTGATATAAACTCTTATTCCTCACACACCTTCCTCTTATTTATCTTCACATTTCACATTTCTCACTTCTACCTGCAATTATCTTTTATATCTTCATAACCTAGTGAAATGATGCATCTCTTAGAATAGATACGTCTCTTCATATATATATATATATATATAATTTCTTTAATAGTCATAGCTTTTCAACATGTCCCCCGACTATTCTTAACCAAATCTTCAATTAATATTCATTCACTTCATTCTTCTATTTTCCTCTTATTTATTTCATGTTGCATATTATAGTTCCATACACTTCTTCTTTGAATGATAAAACCTTCTCTCTATTATCCCTCACTTACTCTTGAATCATAAAACTTTCACACACACTTCATCTCATGGAATGACTTCTCTTATATATCTGTCTCCTCATAAGACACAACCCTAAACCATACCCTAGTGACTCTTGGTTAAAACCTAAAATTTGTTTAATTAATTAATTTCTTTATCTTTACACACTTCTCTTTTCTACTCTTCTTATTTAATCTTCTCACATCTCACTTCTATCTCTTCTTCAATTATGTCTTTACTCCTTTCCATAATTTGCATATATTCTTCATAAAGATCTGCACATATTTCTCAAATATATTTGCACATATTCTTCATATATCTGCATATATTCCTCATATATATCTGCACATATTCTTTATAAATATTTGCATTATCCTTTCTTCTATATCTGCATTAACTCCTCTTCTAATATGCAAATCTGTAGGTGTTAGATATATCCTTTTTTTTCTCATTCAACTTCTACCCTCTTCAAATTCATTTCACAAACCTCTTTTATAGATTCACCAAGGAAGGTGACTTGACGAAGAGACACATCTCCTTAATATAATCGCTGCCCATTACATAGTAATCATCGCTGCTCTCCTTAGTAAATGGAATCACAGCCTTTGAAAATTAATCGCTGCTCTTTTGTTTAACATTGATCACTTTCTTTGTAAACAAATTCATTTAATTGCTGCCTTTATAAGTTAATCGCTACTTCTCAACTTATTAATCGCTGTTCTCAATTTAACATGATCATTGCTCTGTTTTTGTTGCCTTAAATCCTTGGCATCCCTCTTAATCATATATATATTATTCTTGGTCAAACATATATTTATATGATTTTCTTTGAACATTTTCTTTCACATATATCAACCATCACAACATAATTTTACTATTATCTCATCTTCATCACTACGATGGCTATGATACATCTAATTTGCATTCTTCATTCTAGGGACACGATTAGCACATATTGATAATGAATGTGCTAAATGTTACACTATTGTCAACATCTTATTGAAATCTTCATATGATTGCAACCTTTATACCTTTATACGTTGTTTACAATAGGTGAATTTATAAGATAGATTTTGACCAATTGTACGATGTTTAGTGATGCTAAATAATTCTTACTTTAATGGTTTGTATAACATTGCACTCTTGGAATATTGTTAGCATGTCAATATATCCATTGTAGAAATGAGATCATCCTTCCAAACCAATCGTACACGAGAATGCATCCCCTAGACTTTTGCCCCCCGTACCCGTACTCGAGACGTTTCGGGGACAAGGGATGCCTTGGGGACGTTTCCCAAGCATCCGCAAAATGTTTCTTTTTTCTTGGGGACGTTCCAAAATTGGGGAAACGTTTCAAGGACGACTAGGGGACGGTCAGCTGTCCCAAGGACGATCAAGGGATGCCCAAGCATCCCTCGACCATCCCGAGGATGATTGGCCATCCCCTATTTTCCAGCAACAAAAAAACACAAAAAAAAAGGTCTGAAAATTAAAAGGGTTTTTTTTAATGCTTTTTTATGAAACCTCCTTCAATAGCCAATTTATCTTTCAACTCTTGCTTCTCCATTTCCAAGTTTGTCATCACCTTTCTCAACTCTTGGTTTTTGACTTGAAGTTGATTACAATTTCAAACACTTCAAGATTATCCCTCTTTAAAGCTTTGTCCAGAGTTGAATAATACAACCAAATAGCAAGTCTTGACAAATTATAAAATATGGTAGAAAATACACAGAGAACTAAATTGTGTTAGCAACACCCTTGAACAATTCACAAGGAAAACTTGCTATTATACCACCTGTCTGTAATTTAATTGGTATTCCACTATGCAATTCTCTAGAACAGATTAAAATTTACTAATGTGTTTATACTTGATTCAATGCAACATGCTACTGATACCAACAAACATAAGGTGTAAAAAATAATGTATGTTATAGTTATGGCTATTGTTTACATCTTTTATTTTATTTGCGAGGTGTAAATGCTCAAATACATGCCCACAATGCTATAAATCAATTTTGAGACCCATTTTATGCTACTAGTTAAGTAGTTGTAGTATTAATTTGTTCGACTCTATAATGCATATGTCAATATGATTGGTGATTACATTTGCAACTTTATCAATGTCCATTGGTATGATTATCATTACTCATATGAGTATCTAAAATTTCCCTATATTTTTAAAGTTTATATATATATATATAGCCGTCCCCCCATCCCCAATAATGCCCTAAAAAAATGTCGTCCCCGAAATGCGTTTCGTCGTCCCCTTGTAACGGAAACTTGGTGGAACATAGTTCCAAACATGTGATTCTTGCTTCATCAAATATTTCCTATGTTACCGGGTTTTTCTATTTTACCCCTGGTTCTGGTCCTGGTTTGGGTACTGGTTCGGTTCGCCTGTGGGTTCGACCAAGGTCCTTCATTTTTGGGTCTGGTTCACCCAAGCATAACCCAAACAGAACCCAGGCAAACCAAGACAGAACCCACATGCCTAGGCATCCAAAAAGTGGTTTTTGAGCATCTTTTTAATGTTTTATGCAGTTTGACTTTGACCCATGCCCAAGAGAACCCTAAAAATGACCTCTAAATCACTCTAAACACCTTAACTACCTCATTCTTATTCATTTGTTTTGCAAACAAGCATTTTCATTCCAAGAGGCTAAGCTTTCATTTTTGCTTGTTGGATTGAAAGCAGACTGTCTTTTTTCAAAAATTGTTCTACATCATTGTGGAGCTATATTAAGCTACCACTCTCAAGACCAATGTAACAATGATACAAAATAATGTTTGAGACTGCAAGAAGACATCAAAATGGCTAGTGTACTAAACAAATTCTTATGATTTTTGAAGAATGTTGATAACTCTACTCAATTGGCTTCCTTTTTCAAAATCATACAAATTGAACCCTTTTATCAATAGACTCTATTTATCAAGCTACCACAATTCAAGTTTCAACAATGAATATTTATTATGCATGTTTTAAATGACATTCAATTTTATGGTGGTTTTGTTGTTTATATGATATTATGTGATATTCTAATCCTAATTCATGCTTCTATGCTGCATATATATATATACATGTTTTTTGTACTAACAAACCCCCCCCCCTCCCCCAAAAAATTTAGCCGAATTGGCGAACCGAACCCCCGAACCCGAACCGGTAACTTAGAATATTTCCATCATCATAGAACTCTCTTTTGACATCAACGACAATAGTTCCATGCCTCTTTGACATCAATGACAATATTTCAACAATCACTCACTCCTTTGACATCAACGATAATCAATTCCAACAATTTAAATATACTTTTAACTGCTTGCACACGAGTTTTTTTGGGTTTTGCATGAAACTGTGCCACCATGCCTACAACTTGCATAATATCTGGTCTTGCAGCTATCACATATAGTAGACTCTCAATCATTGACTTGTATAGAGTTTGATTTTCCTCTGGGGATTCATCATCTTTACTTAATTTTCATACTGTAACCATGGGTGTACTCACTGGTTTGCAATCTTCCATCCTAAACTTCTTCAACATTTCCTTGATATACTTGTTTTGTGAGATAAAGATACCTCTATTGGATTGAGAAATCTATAACCCAAGGAAGAATGATAACTCACCAAGCATGGACATCTCAAACTCCTTTTGCATTTCCATTGCAAACTCTTGGCACATTCTGTCAATACTACCTCCAGAAATTATATCATCCACATAAACCACAACAATCAACTAATCATTACCTTCAATCTTGATGTATAGATTGTTATTGGCGATTCCCCTTTTCAAACCTTCTTGTTGTAGATACTCGTCAAGTCTTGAGTACCAAGCTCTAGGGGCTTGTTTCAATTCATAAAGTGTTTTCTTCAACTTGCATACATAATGCTTATCTTCTAATTCAAGGAACCTTTTTGGCTATTCAACAATTACTCTTCCTATAAATTTCCATTAAGAAAGGCTGACTTGACATCCATCTAATAAACTTTAAAATTCTTAAAACAAGCGAATGCCAAGAACATTCTAATAGCTTCTAGTTGTCCAACAAAAGAAGAATTTTTACCTGGTGGAAGGATGCTCTCTTGGACCATCTCACGGTGGGCTCTCCCTCTTCAGATGGTCCCTCCAAGGAGGACGTCCCTTCCTTGATTATTTCTTCCTTGGAGGTTGTGTCTCCCTACGATCCTCCTCTGGCTATCCCTTCCATGGAACCAGTATTGCCCCGTTCTGTTGTCGTTGTGCCGGCAAAGCCTGCCCATCACTCAATGAACACTTGTGTTGATCCTCCGAATGCTCCTGACTCCCCTTCTATGTTGTCAACTTCGCTCTGTGGTGACTCTTTGTCCACGGTGGTTGTTAAGGATCCACTCATCTCACCTCACTCGGTGGATTTCGTTTCTAAGCCTTCCTAGTCTGTTGTGTAGAGAAAAAAGAAGGGTCTCCCCACACCGTAGCCTCGGGATTTGGGAGTCAAACCTATCCCCTCAAATTCTGGGGTTGTCTAGTCCTCGTCATTTGTTCAACATGCGGTCTATCGGTTGTCCATGTCCTGTTTATGTTTCTAGTTCATGTCCTATTTTGAACTAGCTTATTTTTGGCCCCGAGGGCTCTCCATGTAAAGGGTACAACACCCTGTAAATGTTGCTTACTTTATCAAAAACAAAAGCAAAAGTTTCTTCAAAATCAATACTTTCAACTCTAGTATATCCCTTGCATACTAACCTTTCTTTATTTCTTACCACTTGTCCATCGTCATTCAACTTGATCTTGAAAATCCACTTGGTCACATTTTTGTCCTTTAGTCTTGGAACAAGTTTCCAAGTGTCATTCTTTTAAATTTCGTTCAACTCTTCTTCCATAGCGCTAATCCAATGTTTTCCTTCATTTGCTTCTGCAAAATTCTTGGGTTCTCTTTCAGATAACAAGCAGAAATTTGCATGTTCTAATGCACTTGTTGATCTTCTTCTAGCCTATATCCCAATATTTTTATCACCAAGAATTAGATATTTTGAATGATGCTTTTGAACAAATCTCGATGGTGTCTTCGTATCTCTTCATCCTACTCCTTTGCCAACTTCTTCTTCTTCTTCCTTGCAGCTTGAATCTTCATATTCTTCTTCTTTGCAGCTTGAGTCTTCCAGGTGATCATTTGCTTGAACTTTCTTCTTTTGATGTCTTTCTTCATCCACTCTTACATAGCAATTTCTACAATCTTTTGCAACCTTTTATTGTAACATCTATACGCCTTGCTTGTTGAAGAATAACCAAGAAACATGCCTTTTGTCAAATCTAGGGTCAAATTTCCTCAAATCCTCATCATCTCTTCTTATGTAGCACTTGTATCTGAAAACTTCGAAGTATTTCGCTCTCATTGGTCTTCCCTTCCATAGTTCATAAGGTGTCTTGCCAAAGTTGATTTTGATTTATCCTCTATTTAGAATGTAGACAGTTGTGTTAACTACTTCTCTGCAAAACTTGCAAGTAGCATAGATTCACCTAACATTGTTCTAGCCATCTCTTGCACTGTTCAATTCTTTCTTTCTACAACTCCATTCTGTCGTGGAGTCCTTGCAGCAGAAAGGTGTCATTTTATGCCATGATGCTCACAAAAGTCTTCAAATTCATTTGAAGTAAACTCACCACCTCGATTTGATCTCAAACACTTGATCTTCAACCCAATTTCATTTTCAACTAAGGCTTTGAAAGCTTTGAACTTCTCGAATGCTTCAGATTTTTCTTTTAGGAAGCAAACCCATGTCATCCTTGAGTCATCACCAATAAGCAACATGAAATAACTCTCACCTTGTGTCCTTGTTGGCCCACAAATTCCAAAGCCTTCGTTGTTGAGTACTCCTCTGACTTGAAGCTTTCTCTTGTATGTTTCCCAAGTTGGCATTGCTTGCAAAGAGTGTTTGAGGATTTACCAATATTCAACATATCTGTAATGACCCTAACTAATTTGTGCACATTTTCACAAATTATTTTTGTGATTTATTCAATTTGACAATAGGATAATATTCCTGTGATTTCCCCTTGCTAGTTTGACAACATTGTTTGTCAAACTAATTCGATTGTCTCTGAAATGTTTAATTCTCTGATATATGCAATTAAAAATAGACGAGTATTTGAAAGGATTCTATTTGAGCTTCAATATATTTTCTCAGTCAGAGACCATTTCATATATATTCAAGATAAACAAATACATATGAATTCTTCATCTCAGATTAGATATTTCATATTTTCAAAGATGGTATATACAACAAGAGTATTATATTCTAAACTGTAGAAGACTTTGGCATTAATCAGTCAGGAACTATAAATATACTTATTATATCACTGACCTAGGAATGATTGTCACGCAATGATGAGTCATTAGAATGAATAACCTCTTATTCAGCTGATACAGAATCCACGACTCCTTCAAATGCATGATCTTTGACCCAAAGACTTCAATTGCTGACCATCAATTATGTCATCCTATTGAGCACTTCCAATGACTGACAATATATCATTGAGCAACAGTTCCTGAAAGATTTCAATATTTAAGTTGTGCACCAACTCCTGATATGTGCAATCCCGACAATTCCTATGAACCCATGCTTCCAAAATGGCTTGGCAGCTAATGTGGATGATGCTCATATACAACCAAGAATATGATATGATATCGTCCTCCCGAAGCTTCGACGCCAGTCAATATTCCTCCAGCACTTGAGTCCAATGAACTAACTACTCCTTAGCCACGATTTTAACGAGTCTATCGCTGGCTATCAAATCATCCCATCAAATTTGATGCAGACAAGGTGGAGAGATACCATATCCAACTCAATTTGATCCAACTCACACAAGGAAACAACTTTCAAATCACATTTCACCCAAACTGTCCCTAGACAAGAACCATAGGCTTCTAGCCTTCAACATTCATCAAATGGACCTATCTTTTGGAGAAGGTCGTATCAAGGCCAACCAAAAATGAATAAAGGTTCCCAACAGACCCCAAATCACAATCAAAAAATGTTCCAAGTGATTTCTTCACAGCATTATGGAGAACCAATAAACCACCCTGTTTTTAGGCTCCAAAATAGCCCATTTTACAAAGGAGACATCTCCTAAACACCAGATAACCACTCAAACTCTCTTGACAGAGTTAAATTATGACTCAAAACCACCAAATCCTCAAACAAATCTCAGATTCATGATCATTTTGACACTGAACTTACAAACCCTCATTTTACATACAAATCTCAAGGTTTGAAAATCATACTCCCAAAGTTCCTACAAACAAACTAATGCTTCAAACACCCCACATACAGCATGCACATGCTCAATGAACTTTTACTTAGGTCATTCAATCAAAAATGTATCAAACCCATGCCTTGGTTGCTCAATTTCATTCAAAATTTGCTCTGCCCAGCCCTTGGCATCACCTTCCAAGCGCCAAAACATATGACATGACTCTAAACAAAAAAGAAATACCTAAACTAACATTGTACAGGCCATTCATCCAAGAAACAAGTCACCACAGGAGGAGGAATGGCACCAACATTAAACAAACTCCAAATTCAGACCTTGCTGGCCTGTTACAGGCAGTGCCAAGAAAATGAAGTTTCCTTTTACAAAATCCAATTAAGGACCCTCAAAACAAATGGAGAAGAATATCAAAACATATTCTCACAATATTATATGAGTTTCAGACCATAAGTATGCCTGTACAATCCGTGCACAGTAAGAAAAGGAAGAAAAACACAGAAACCAGTGGATTAGCAGCAAAAATGTGTTGTTTATTGATGGAAATCTTCAAATACAAACTTCACCACACAAGCCCGAGCCTTCAAGGGGCCTTTAAATACATTTCCAAATCATAACCAACCTTCCCAACGTACATAACTGACTTTTGAAATGGTTACCCCTTCCTATTCCCTCAAAAGTGCATTTTGACAACTTTTAAATGACAATATTACATTGTTTTGCAATTTTGCCCTCCTAAGCACTCATGGCCACCAAAATCACTCTAATGACTTCATTTCAACCTCATTACACCTTCAAGACCTTACTCTTTCATTTTACAAATGCTTGATTTGCTTCCAAAGGCTACAAAATCAACCTTAACAATTTGTGATACAAAAGTGCATTTATTTGCACTATTGACCTCTAAGATCCAAAACTTAACCAAATGCATGTCTAATGGTCTTGATTGACCTTATTCATGACAAAAACACTTAAATACTCTCACCATCCCACTGACCAACCTAGTTGCTCTTCACCATGACCAATTTTGCACTAAGGTTGTAGGTGCTCCTGCACCAAAATTCCACGAGAAGCAACTAGGCAGCTAGGATACACCTTAATGCAACGACCACGTCCCATTTATTAGTGATATTGTTGTTGACTTTCTCCACAATTTAAATTCAAATGTCTAATTTGTCTTTTGTATGATGATCTAGCAGCAATAGAATCGATCACCATTGCCAGGTTAAGCCGAATATGCCACTATTTGTCTTATGTTCAAACTTTGTCTGCCAAGTCATCCTGATGAAAAATTATCAATTTGTTTGTTCCTGTAGATTTCAATCTTTAATTATTGAGTAATGAATAATATTCCTAATGGCTTCGTAAAAGCTTCCAACTCCTCTTTATATAATACTTGTCCCCTTGCATAAGACAATTTTGTCTTTATTTGCCAGGTTCGTTCAAAGATAAAGACTATGATTTCTTTTGTTTGATCTTCTCTAAACTTGTCTATATCAATGTCCAGAAATTAGTCCCCCTAGGGTGCATTAAAGTACCAATGACAACAATCATAATTTTTTTCTAATACAGATGACCTCTAGCAAATCCCGACAAAATATATTTATTTTCTCAAATATTATAAAAAGGATAATTTTTGCCCTTCTCAAATATTATTCAGAATTAATTACTGAAAATACTCTTAAATATCTGAATAATAAGCTTAATTATAAAGATAGACAAATACCTCAAAAGAATGCAATAATAAACCAGCTATTGCATTAATAGAAATTCTTATTCAGAATTGCAATAATACATCAGCTATTGCAATTGTTCAAATCCTCAAATACTTAGCTTCTCAGGCAAGTTGAATACAATCGATAATCTCTAAATTTGGTCAAAGACCATTAAATTTGCAATGAAGCACCTGCAGAAACCCTGGATGGATTCCTCAACAATCTCCAGCTCGGGTTGATCTTTCACAACGGAACCTATTATCCTAGAGTCTTCAAAGTTCAAACCCTTCGACCTAAAAAAGCCTTCAAGCTCTTCCCAAACAAAAATGAGAGATGAAATCCAAGCATATCCAAGCATGCTCAAATGCCAAGCCCACAACCCCTTATAAAGATTTCTCAATAACTTTCAAGAAGCTTCTAGAAATATTATTATTTTATTCCCAAAGTGACTTTATGATATATTATTTTATTTTAGTCACTTTTATTAAATTAATTAAATCTAAAGCTATCTTTATGATTTTGAATTATTGAGATAACTTTACAAATAATTAATTTAATCATTATTCCCTTATTTCTCCTTTAGATTTCAGGAATAATAAAGGCTAAATGATCTCTAGGGTGGCTATTGAGAAGAGGACATTACAATATCCCTTACAACTTGTTTGGTGTTGATCTTCACAAGATTGTCAAAGTTTATATGGCCCATTCTTCTATGCCATAACCAATTCTCATTTGTTTGGCTCATGTAGCATTTTTCTCGCTTGATCTCACTAAGGATGTATAGGTTCTTTACTATTCTATTTGCATCAGCAATAATTTTTATTGTATTTGCCTTGCTTATCTCACAACCTTGAGCATGAAAAGTAAGAGTATCATTGGTCACACGTTTGAATCACACTAAGAAGATTATGCTTCAAACCTTCAACATATAAGACGTTTTTTGTCTTTGTCTTCCCATTGTCGAGACTAAGAGTACCTATTCCTGTTATACTTGTTGTAACATTGTCTCTAGATTTTACCGTACCTCCATTCACTTCTCTCGAAGAGAGAAAATTGCTCTTGTCTTGTGTCATATGGCTTGAGCATCCACTATCAAAATACCATTAGTTTCCTTCATTTTGGGCATGAAAGGTTGTTTGCAAAAGCATGGATCTCTCCTTTTCTTGCTCATGTTTCTTTTTCCGTACGTTTAAATTTTCCTCCATTTGTTTAATCGTAGTATCCTTCTTGTTCTATTTAGATGGTTCCACAAAACCACTTCTACAAAAATGTGTTGTATGACCATAGTTATTGCACTTATACCACATAATGTTGAAATCCATTAAGGGAGCAAATAAATTGTAATTTCTCTTTAAGGACCCAAAATCATTTCTTGTGCGTACCCTACAATCTATTGCTTTATGACCACACTGATTGCGAAAAAAAACAATAACCAAAGGAGTTTTGGAACTTGGTCATGTGGGTTTGCCCTAGAGGGAACGATCTTCTTAATTTGTCCTTGTAAGGGATGTTGATCTTCTATGAGATATCACTTCCTTCTTGATGCTATCACTATTGATAGGGCTCTTAAGTGCATCGACATACCCTTTAGGCTTTACTTCATCTTTTTTTCTTTAGTAATTTTGTAGCCTTAGAACTTGAATCTTCTTTGGTAGTCTTATTTTCCTCAAAGCCAAGTCCAATCTTGATGAATGGTGAACTTTGGGCATTGATAATGTCCTCCAATATTTTGGTGCTCTTTTCAAACTTCATGCTTTTGTTTAGCTAGGTAGTTGTGTTTTCTAGTTCCTTTCTCGAGGAAAAAGTTTCAGATTTAAGACTTTTGCAGTCTTCTACTTTTGTCTTTAGCTGAAATCTCACTTCTTCTATCATGTTTACCTCCTCAATTTGAATCTTTAGGCTAATAATAATATTTTCTGCTTCTTCAAGGCTTTGCGACACTTTTTCTCTTGCCTCTTCTCCATATTTCTGCAGTTGTAATTTTTGCTTCAAATTCTTTTTCTTAAGCTTCTTGATTTGGCTCAAGGCACAAAGGAGTTCTTCAAGATCCATTTCTCCATCCATTTCAAAAATTTCTTCCTCCTCTAAATCCATCTTCTCTTTTCCTTTGTCTTCATCCTCCAAGGCGTCACTCTTTGCTTCTATTTCCATGAAGAAAGTTTCTTCTCTATCGCTATCAGAGATGCTTTCATCACTCTCCTCATAAGAGCTACTATCTTCTTTGGAGTAGAGACTCTTCTTATGCTTATGGAAAGTTTTCTTCCTCTCATGTTTGCCTTGTTTATAACTCTTTTTGTATTGATGATGTTTTCTTCCCTTCTTTATGTGATGGTCATCTTCATGGTCACTATTGTCATCTTCTACTTGTCATAACTTAGCAGCAAAATGACCTATTTTATCCCATTAAAACATTTGAAGGGCAACTTACCTTTGTATTTGTCGAATCCTTTCTTGAGCTTTCTCACAAAGTGGGCTTCCTTTGCATAAAATCCATCATTAGAGCTATCGCTTGGTTCAAGCTCTTATTCTTCATCTTCATTGGAGCTTTGAAGGCTACCTCTCATTTAGATGTCTTCTCCTTTTTGGTCCTCATCTCATATGCAGTGAGGATCCAATGCAACTCATCCATTGTTAGGGTATCTAAATATGTCGTTTCTTCAATAGCAGAGACTTTGGCATCAAATCTCAAAGGAAGAGACATTAATACTTTTTGCACAATTATTGCATCCTCAACCTTGTTTCCAAGGACTATGATAGTGTTAAGTTGTTAACAATTTCATCCACGTGAAGTGGATAGGCTGCTATGTTCTCCTCATCTTTCATCTTGAAGCTCTCGACTTGCCTTCGATGAGTTTAAAGCTTGGCTTTTTTAACCTTGTCGTCTCCTTCATAGGTCTTTTGAAGTTTGTCCCACATTTCTTTGGCCAATGCACAATGCATCACTTTGACAAATTTTGATTCCGATAGTCCACACAAAATTGCATTCATAGCTTTTGCATTGTTCTCATTTGCCTTCTTTATAGCTTGATTTGTTGGTAGAGATGATAGAGCAATATAATCATCCACTACTAATTGCCAAATATTGAATCCAAAATCCATTAAGTAGGTGTGCATCCTTATGCTCCAAAAAGCATAGTTTGTTCCATCAAACAATCAAGCCCTATTGCAAGAGAATCCTTCTTGTCAAGCCATGTGTACTCTTAAGATCTTCCTTCTAGCGATTAAGCTATACTTTGAAGGAACCAGCTCTAATACCAATGATAGGCACACACTTATATTGAGCAGGGGGGTAGTTATATTGAGGGAGGGGGGGTGAGAGGGGACGAGCTGAATCAATATAAGACTATCTTTTACTTTTTCAAATTAATAACCACAATAACTTCAAATACAAAACATCAACAAATAAGAACACAAGATTTACGTGAAAACCCTTTCAAGAGAAGACCACGAAGAAAGGACTACTGGGATCTACTATCCAAATCCAACCACAAATAGAATAAAATTCTCTTACAAATTTTGTATGCATAAACCCACTGGAGACACCAATCCCCACTACTAAGCACCAACTTAACAAGAGACACCAATCCCTTCATTTAGGAGGCACCAACCTCCAAATGAACAAAAACTTCGTCTTCTTGAATATTGCTTCTTCAAAGCTTGATTGTCATGTGAATCTCCTTCATAATATCTGCTTGTAACTCTGCTTATAAGTCTGCTATAAATCTGCCATAAATCTGACATAAATCTCCTTGAAAGTCTGCTATTAATCTGCTATAAATCTCCTTGAATGTCTGCTATAAATCTGCCATAAATCTCCTTGAGAGTCTGCTACAAATCTGCTCCTCTTCTTCTTAAATCTGCTCCTCTCCTAATTTTTGCTCTTAAAAAAGAATGATTTTGCATTGAAGAACTTACTTTCTAACCTCCAAAATAACTTGTATTTATATCCAAATCATGTACTCCACAAAAAGGAGGTCGGCCAAGAATTTAAATAATAAAGTTTATTTTGAACATTTAAATTCACCCAAGAAAGGCTCCAAAGAGGAGTTCGGCCTGCAACATAAGTATTACTTTTATTATTATTTTGCAATTTGCAAAGTGAGCACCAAGGTAGAGGAAAGTCAGCAAGCACTTAGGAATTATAAACATGTCTTTTATCACCTTGAAATAATGTGATCTGTCCTTGACTGAAGCAATTAGTTCTCCTTTGATATCACCTTTGACATCAAGCACAATAACATTTCCAACATACTGATCGAAGGTGAAACAATGTACCCTACCAACCCATTCATGCAATGAGGTACTACCTCAACCCCATGTGTTTTGTCTCTAAAGGCTTTGCAAATGTTAATGGGGAGGTTATGGGGAGCCTCTCAACATGCATTGAAAGGATGACACCTAAGCTTGAGTTGACAGACCTCATTATTTCAGAGTTACAAAATTTCAAGCAAGCCAAGGGGAGGCTCTTTTCTTCATCAATAATTATCCGAGGGAGATCCACCTAGACATCCAGTAACAAAAATTGGTGTCTTTACTTATATCTCACAAGTTACAACTTTACAATTATTAATTAATTACAAACATTTGAATATCTTATATGCAAATTATTGTTGGAAACATTGTGGTGAGAATACCCAAATCTTCAAAAGCTATTCCTCCAAGTTTTATCTCAACCTTGCAATGCTTCTAAATGTGAGAAAAATTGGAGTTTGTATGAAACCATTCCCACAAAGAAGTGGAATGAGTTGACTCAATAGAAGCCAATTGATTTGGATGAAAATGGTCCTTATAGAGACTAGACTCTGCACGCTTACTAGACCCCCTTCTATACAAAGGATGAGACTGTCAATTCTAAGAGGAAGCTATGGAGGGTGTAGATACAACAAAAGCAAGAGAAATGGATTAGATGACATCATTGTAGATGAGTTTGAACATGAAGCATGGGAGTCACTACCATCTATTACCAAAGTGGAGCCATAGCCTTCTAGGCCAAACAAGGAGTCACAGCTAAATGAGAGGACTAGAACCCCTCCCCAATTTTCACTAGAATAGAGGAGAAAAATGTAAGTTCTCATAATTTCTAACTTGCATGAATATGGAATTTATGATAATGATTTTCAATAACAATCATCATAAATTCAATACAAACCACACCTACAAATCAGAAAGAAAATAATGCATACAAATCCTTGATGATTACACTTCTCTAAAATTTGCAATACAAAACCTGAAATGTTCAAAAAACAATTCGATATAACTTATTTGTACTAACAAACAATATATTATGAATTAACATAGAAATTGAAGACAAAGCCTCAAGTCCTAAATTAATTATCATTGTGATAAAGAGCCCTCAATAATTATTAAGCGATGTTTGACCCATCAGATCACCTTAGACATAGAATACTTCAACTACAACTTTACAACAAGTAGGCATGAAAATTCATATTAGAATCTAAACTGCAAATGGCACTTTTTATAAAGTTTACAAAACATTGCAGGAAAATAAATAAATAAACTAACTCCACTTCCACTCTAGGAATAATTTGACTGCATGCAATGCAATCTTTATTACAAAATCCTCTCAACTAACTTGAAATCTGAACTTCGAAAATCATCAATTTAACTAAGAGAAAAGATTGCTACAATCTAGCACCAAAAATCACATTTCTCACATGAAAAGAGATCCAAAAATAGATGATCTAACGATAACTAACCCCTCAAAAAGCTCATTGGACTAAAATTAGAAACAAGTGAAAATAGTGTACACTACAAATAGCTCTCACTAAAGATTGACTTTTCAAAATATGCTCTTCTCCCTGAAATCAATGATGGCTAGAAATAACAAATCTAGATAGGCAGCTCTAGAGATTTTGATGAAGTTTTCCTCCTAATCATCACTGGTCCACTAAAGACACTTTGAAACTCTGAAACTGAAAAATGCTCTTCTATAGACTTCTCTGCTCTAAAACTTAGGTGTGTCTTTATTTGGAAACCTTGAATCCTTTCAGTGAAAATCTTGGGAGAGGCAAAACCTCTAATGAAAATTTTCTGACATCAGGCACCTTTGTGGATAAAGTGATCAAACATTGCACCACTCCTCAATTATGATTGTTGTTTTTCATCTTTTATTTGATGAAATCGCTCTCAAAACCTCAAAAAGATCACAAAAATTTCAATACTGCTATGACTGATTTTGTCTTAGAATTGCTGATGATTAGCAAAGAATAGGCAAATTTTCAAACTAATTAACTACTGATGTGATTGTTTATGACGGGGATATGACAAAGACAACTGTTGAATGGAGAAAGAACTATCAAAAACCCTGCAAAAAAAAATAAAAATGAATCTTCTGCTGCTATGAATATTGGCATTCTTTTTTGTTTTTTATAAATTCCAATTTCACTTTTAAAAATACTATTCTGCTCTGGCATTCTACTCTATGCATTTGCATTCTGCTGTTATTCTTGTGTTGCAACCTTTTGTCTTTATTTTCACATTGTACCATGATAAACAACGGAAAAAAGCAAAATGCTTGTCTATTGTTGGTGGCCATCCCCTGTAGATAGATGTATGCTTCTGAGTTGAAATCCAGTTTCTTCTGTAGTGAGGCATGCAACTTGGCACTTGTGGATGCACTTTAGAAACTAAAACATTTTTCTCCCAATACAGGTGCGCACCTCATCATATGTTTCTACACCATGAAATTTCTTTGTTTAGGCGTGCACTTGTGAATAGGATTATTTAAAACAAACCTGCTTTGTTGAGGTGCACACTTTAGCATATACCTACACTTTGAAATTCACCCCTTTCAGTGGTGTACTTGTGTGAGCAAAACGGATCTTTAGTCTGTGAAAGCAAAAAACCCTTTCTTCAGGCACTCACCATGCAATGCCGAGATTTTGGTCTTTTGACTATCTTCCTCTTTCAAGCAAGGGCCTCAGCATTACAATATTCTTGATGATTTGTGAATCACATCCCCTTGTCAGATAAACACATGTCAACATTGTTTTTAAACTTCATTCACCACACACAGGGACACATCTAAGTACATGCAATTTCAGACCTTAATCTTTGGATTTCATTTAGTCTGGTCTGCACCTGATAGTGGCACTTTTCAGACTTGATTCTCTCATACAAGGATGCACCTATGCATGAAACCGTAATTTGCACTTTGAAAAACGGTAAACCCTTCTTCACTTGATCAGGTGCTCACTTGAAATTGCTTTTAAAAAGAAAACCACTTTTAGAAATGCATGCCTAACAATATGCATCTTCTGTTTTTGAAGTTAGATATCAAATTCCCTTATCAAGGTGTACACCTCAATATAATTTTGAAGCCCATTTCCTTCATATAGATGGGCACCTGTATATATGATTTTAAAACTAGCCATTAGTATTTTTCCCTTGTCAAGTGCCCACCTGACAATGGAGTACTAATCAAAATTTGATTGCTCATTTTCCCTCGTTATGTACAAACCTGATGATGCAATTTTTCCTTTTGAGTTGAAAATAGAGTTTCCTTTATTGAGGTGTGCACCTCAATAAGCATTTTTTACTTAAACTCAAAAAAAATATTCTTCACAAAGGGGTGCCCCTGACAAAGGGGTTTCGATCTTGTTCTTTAAAACTCTCTCCCATACAAAGGTCTGCCTGTGACCTCTTCCCTCAGCAATTTCTCGGACAAAATCTATCTCTCCCCACCATGATAAATAACTTTAGGAGCTTCATTCCATGATCTTGTGAATATAGAAAAAAACAACACATGGAAACAATATGACCTACACTTGCAAAAATGACAGATCTTAGCTTGAAACTTGTCACAATATGAAAGTTTTGTATGGGTACAACAGTAAGAATAAAACAGCAAATATCAACTAATAATTGCAATCAGAGTTTTTTTAATTTGGATGAACAATATGCATGACTGATTTGCCTTAATTTATATATGCCAATTATAAGATTGGAAAAAATAAAGAAAAGTTTAGATTGCAAACCTGAGATGCAATTCGTACATCCATGTCTGTATCAAGGAAAGTCTGTTCTAGTACTTTCAACATACTATTCACAAGTGGTCTGTTCTGCAGTACACGGCCTCCAAGCAGCCAGATAAACCACCCCCAGGCATTTATAGCTGGAACCTTACAGCTTTGAACTTGTATCATTCTCTGGATACATGGAAGCAATTTGTTTTGCACACTTTCTGCGACAACCTTAGACATCAGCACCACAGGAAAAGTTGTTAGCAGATAATTAAGGACGTTAAAATATGTTGCAAATCAAGATACCAAGACAAAAACTGAACAAGGCTAATGACTCTCCAAAGGGCCTTGATGAGCATCAATTGAGTCATTCAAACCAAAGGGCAAGGAGGCTAACAAACTAATACTGTATTTACTTGAAAGTAATGTTGATCAAACAAGCAATATGAATAAAGTTATAAACTAATTCAATAAGGATAAACAAGGATCGGATCAATTTTACTGCATGTTTACTCATAGCCCTCTCAAAATGGACAGATGTAACTCATAATTTTGATATAGTCAATCCATTTTTATTTTAGCCATTTTCTTAGTGAAGCAATTTTTATATAACGTTTTGAAGATTACATTTGGTTTCTGTAGAGTGGATACCCCCCAATGGGTTCTTCCTAATGTCTGGTAGATGAGTATCAAATAATAATGCATAAAAACAGTGTTACTCTGAATTTCAAGGATGGGGCTATGTGTCTTGGGGACAGCAGAAAGAATTCTGGATTTTGGAAACAGTGGGTGGACAATATTATAAATTATAATAATATATAAAAGTTAATATTTGAAGAATTAATAACAAGAAACAATAAAAGAAGTTGCAGTTTATCAGTTATGTAAATAATATGAGTAAAAGCAGCTTAAAATTTATACAAAATTTGATAATATGAAAATCAACAGATAAAATGATCAACAAACACATGTAATATATTATTCACCATGTTCAAGATACATAGTGCAATTCTACGAAGTAACATTGACACACAAAATACGATGGCTAATCAAAATCATCATCTGATGCAAATGTTGTGGCATGCTCCTCATTATTGGAACTGATAAACGCATTTAACTATTCCAACAAGTCCCCACCCTATGTGTGCAATCTAATCCTCATCAATTTGTTTCAACTCTCAAGCTCTAAATCCTATCATGTTGTTGAATAACCTATACTCAATTATCTTGTGATCCATGAGACAAGGCATTGTGTACAACCACGAGTTTGTTCCTCTTGATAGTGTAAGCAAGGTTGTACGTAGAAAAATTCTTCTCAACAATTGAGGCACTACAAAAGTATGTTAGCAAATCAATGGCTAGTGTCCATATAAACAATGGAGGCCCATAACTCATCAAATTTTTCCACACTAAAATATTATATATATTTTAGAATTCATGTAGCCCTAAGTTTAGAAAAGTAAAGCTAGTCCATTTGTGTAAAATCATTGTGGTGTCTTCTATACTATTTATCTTCTTAATGACCTTAACGAAGCCCCTCTGCACCTCCATGTCATCTATTTGAGGAATTCTAGCAAGCCCCTACACATAACCGTTTCAAGTTTTGTTCATGTGCGGGCATGTAAGAATGAATGTTGAGCTTCTCCCACCAACGCTAAATGATAGGTTGTATGTGCTCAAATTAGAACTACAAGGTGGGGTCTCTATATCAATAAATTGTCTTCATTTGTCCTTGCATGCTATAAACACACTCATATTTCTCTCTAGTGTTGGTGCTTTTCCTTACAATTAGCTTGACAATTAGCTTGACAATCAAACTTGCAAACCTTCCTTTCAATTTTCAACCACTAAACAACTAGCTGGCTAAGTCAAAAAAACAATGGGTCCTATACAACAAATTTACCTTTTCGAACATAGCAATAATGTGCACAACCAATATTTCCGTGTATTGGGAAAAATATTCAAAATGACCACAATCATCGAAAGAACCCAACCCTTCACAAAAGGTGTGAATCCTAGATTAGCCACACTAGAGATTTCTCAGCATACTATACCCTTACACATGAATTCTTGGTTTCCATGTTTGTTGATGAAATCAACCTCTCAAGAATGGAGCTCCACACTTTGTGATATCTGCTCATCACTAATTTCCATTATTTACACAACATTGTGTTTCTAAATATTCTATCAAGTCTTAGGGATGCACGAAAGATTTTTAAAATACTTTGCTTCTCCATGTTTGCATCTCTACAATATCAATTACTAAAAGACATGATAGCTTCTTTTATAATATGCTCAGCTACTCAAATTAGGTCCACAGAATATAAGCGTAAAGTTCCTTCCAAATTCACTTCTAATTTTTCCAATGTTCACCCTTTGCATGTTTGTAACACACAAATTATTTTCTCATATCAGCATTGACAAAAATTTAGGAACCCTTCATTCCACACTTTTTAAGTCAAGTTCGAGGTAGCATGCTCTACTTGACCTCCTCTACAAAATGTGTCCATTTTCTATTTCTAAAATGTGGTCACATTATAAATATGATTCATTAAAAACTATTTCGATTTGAATATTCAATTTGAATGTTAGTTGATTAAAACAACCTTTCTAAGAATGGAACTGAAATAACCCCCTTAGTTTTTTTTTGAATTTTTCAAAAACAACAATGCACCCGTTAAGGTTAGCCCAATAATCAAACCAGCTGAATGGGAACCCTTCACTTTCTGATCACCAAGATCCCGATGTGGGCGAGGCAAGAGCATACGATGCAAGGAAATTGTTAGCAATAAACTGGAAATGAATTACAAATCTGCAGGTGGCTTGCCAACCATTCTGAAAGTAAATGTTGGAAATGTAAATGTACGCAGATGACTGACCATGAAAGCTCAACCACTTATTCAGCAGGACCGATTATTACAATTATTAAAACTAAAACACTCATCCACTTATTCAGCGGGAGTAGTAAATACAAAATTACAAAGTGCTGAAAGTAACTAGTTGATCAGTACTACTAAACCAGCATTACAATATGCTCACAATACATTGATTTTTTTATGATTTTTGCTCTAACTTCAATACCAAATGATTTACAATATTTCTGATTACAAATGAGTAGAAACACCACGGAAATATAACATGAGATGGAAATAACCAGGTCTGATATACAAAACCAGCAAACTGAAAACTCACACCAGCAAGCTATGAAATTATAAAATGCTTATATCTCTCACAAGATACCTCCGATGCACTCCAAACTAAAAGCAAACTGATTATCTAAACCAAGCGACCAAGACACGATGGAAATGAAGATGCAAATAACTCCCAAATGCCCAACACACATCCCAATGCAAGCATGGACAAGGGACGGCCTATGAGGGATGTCGACTTTGCTTTTAAATTCAGCCTCTGAAGAATAAAATCTGCAAATTTGTACAACGAGGTGCCTAACATGGGAACAATTAGAGCAAACACCCAGAATGATATTAAAATCACACAATGAGCTATGATTGAAGATCACCTACAACCATACACTAACCAGCAACTACAAAACTGAAAATAACATCAAAATCTTCCACATTGAAGCTCAATCTGCAACTCTGAATTGAAGAAGCAGTCACACTCAGCTAGGTGTTATCTTTCAAACACGAAACTGATAAATTTGCTAGGAGGTGTGCGTTCCTCGAAGCCAAAGATCTGAAATCATTTCAACAACACTTTGTCATCAATAGAAATGGATGCCAAAAGAATGAGCAAAGCCTCTCTTAAATAGAGTTTTGAGGGTGACCTTTCAAATTCTTCTTTTCCCTCCAAAAGGGACACCCAAGCCTCTTGAAATATTTTAATTTTTTTTAAAAACTTATTACTCCTTCATTCTAGGCGTCTAAGGCACAAGGACGAATATTTAACTTTTGAAATATTAAAATACCTCTTAATGAGGCGTCCACCTTCAAAGGCCCACTTAAAAACAACTTAAGTCATTAGACTAGGCCATGGGGCCTCAAAAGAAAACAAAGCATTAAAATGACTAAAATTCATCAATTTACCAAAATGGGCCTCAAACTGTTGAAAGCCAAAAACACCCAAACTTCTGCCCGAAATGGAAAATACTCTAAACTACTGAACTGCTGCCAATTGGGACACTTCTGAAAATAGAACTTATTAAAAATAGTAAGTTGTTCCAAACTCATTTTAATCACAATCTGAGTAGCTGATGTAACTTACTAAAAATAGTAAGTCCCGAGAAAGTTGTCTGATTCAAATGCATGTCATACCACAAAGAAGCTTTCTGAAAACCCAGAAAGTATCTAGAATCCAAATCTCAAAACTCCAACATGCAAACCTCCAAAAACACCAAAAACCTCCAAACAGTTGGAAACCCTAATTTTACCTTTTGACGAGCCTACAAGCATCCGAAATAGGCTGACAGCCTCTGCACTGCCTACTGTTGAGAAGGGGACATTACAATCCGCCCTCCTCGAGATTGGTTGTCCTCAAGCAACCGCAAGTCTGGATGCTGCAAAATATAATCACCTTCCCAAGTAGCATCCTCAATTGGCATGTTCCTCCATTTCACCGAGTACTCCTTGATTGTTCTTCTCCTCAAAGAACGCTCTCTAACATCAATGATCTCCTCGCAAATTAACACCAACTATCCTTCTTCATCCAATGGAGGTAACTCTGAAGTAGCAACAACATTGTGCCCAAGCACCTTCTTGAGACGTGACACATGAAAGACATTGTGCACCTTGCTACTAGCTGGAAGCTCTAACTCATAAGCCACTTCACTGATCAGCCTAATGACTCTAAAATGGCCATAAAAGCGTGGCTTAAGCTTTTTTGCTCCACTCTTCTTGAGAGTAGACTGTTTGTAGGGTTGAAGCCTCAAACACACCATGTCTCCAACGTCGAATGAACGCTCAACACGCTGTTGGTCAGCGTAGAGCTTTTGCTGATTTTGAGCATGGTGTAGATTATCCTTCAATGATCCCAAGATGTCTTTACTCTGCTGCAACATTGTCATATCCCTCCCAAGTTTGCAACACATTACAATAAAATAGCAATAATATATTGGCAAATTATTTTATTATACTTTAATTTAAAATATCAAAATACAAATAACCAAACATCAAAAATAAAATAATAAAATAAACGTAATCTAAATATCCTCATAATTATAATTACCAGTGATAATCTTAATATAGATGTTATGACTATATTATTAAAATAATAACATAAGTTTGAAATGAATATTAGTCAGCAAATCATTAATAATAATAAGATTAATCTAAAAAAGCACCAATCAAACCAAAGGCAGCAATGCCTCTTTTATTTAAGTCAGTGATCATTAAAACTAACTAATGCAGCAACTACTATGCACATCGATTCTCCTAAAAAGCATCAGTCAACCCTTTCAAAGGCCAGCGATCAGGTAAAAGGATACGTCTCTTGCAAAGGATGTGGCTTTCAAATTATATCAAGTATTTGAAGGTAGTTATTTTCCAAAACAAAAAGGGAATGATTGGGGGGAATCAATATAATATTCAGTCAAAAATCTGGGAAAGAAGCAGAATAGAAATCTGCAGAATTGAGCAGCAGTAAGGAGGTAAGAATTATATGGCTTTAAATAATAAGTGGGTACTTCATAAGTTTAGAAAATGATATTTGGGCGATATGTTATGAATTTAGATGCTAAGGTAATCAAATAATAATTTATACATTATGGTATTTCTCTGATGTTATTTATTTCTAATTAATGTTATATGTTGCTAGTAATATTTATTATTCTCATAACTATTGTAAGTTTAATATCATTATCAATTCATATGTTATTATATATATATATGATGTGCAGACTCATGTAAAGATAAGCCTTCTAAGTCTACAGATAATTAATAATGATTATATATATGTATATACATATATATATATATATACTCTTTATATGCGATTATGCAATAATGATACATGCAACAATTATTGAAATTTATAAGTAATAATGACTTTGTACTATAAACATGAATAGATTGTATATCTATATTTATGCATGCCTTTATCCTATGATCAATCAAATGTAAGGTTGAGGGAAACAAGCTAGGAGGATGTTGTTTATGAGCTCCCCCATGCTAAGTAGCCCACCTCGAGGGTGGAATAGTCTTGGTCGGACGTTCCTGCCACTTGAGGCGAAGAGGTGGGTAGTCTTGGTCGGACGCTTGTGCTCTTGGGCTTAGATGGGTTGAGTAGTTTACAGGCAACCCTTTCAAGACTTCCCTATCAAACCAAACTATCATTGATTGTTGGGATGGATTCAAGGAATTGCAATTATAAGGGGATGGACAAGAGAGCATGGATAGGCAAAGTTGATACAAGTGTATCCACTAAGTAGCCCACCTCAAGGGTGGAATAGTCTTGGTCAGACGTTCCTGCCACTTGGGGTCAAGGGATGGGTATTCTTGGTCGGACGCTCATGCTCTTGGGCTTAGATGGATAGCTTTGGGCGGACTTATCCTACTTCTCATCCAGGTCTTGTTATGATTAGAGTTTCCATTATGCATAGTCTTGGAATAGTTATGTATCTCAAATAGATAAGACATTTATTATGTTTCGATCACATGAATTATATTTTCAATATTATCTAACATGATTGCAAGGCCTAAAGCCAAGATTTATTTTGTTTAAAGCATTGAATGGTAAGTTACAATCCTAACTACATCAAGCGTGTGATTCTAGGATAAGATTTAGGGTTATCCCAAAACGGGGACATTACAAACATATCCTTCGCTTGAGGAGCTCTACTATCACCAAACACCAAGTCTACGAAGCTTGGAGCTTCATAACCATAAAGAGCCATGAATGGAGATATCTTTATTGACATATGATCAGAAGAGTTGTAACAATACTCTCCCAAATTAAGCCATTTTGCCCATGCTTTTTTCTGCCACAACACATAATTTATGAGGTAGTCTTCTAACCATTTATTCACTATCCCTGATTGGCCATTCGTTTGTGGGGGATAACTAATGCTTGGAGTGAGCATTGTACCACTCAATCTGAATATTTCTTGTCAAAAAGCACTTAGGAACTTGTCACTATCACTAACAATGTTTCGTGGAAATCCATGCAAACAAAACACCTCTCTAAAGAACAACTCAGCTACTTGAGTTGCTGTAAATGAGCTAGTGATGGCAAAGAAATGACAAAACTTTGTCAATCTATCCACCACAACATTGATGCAATCTCTCCCTTGCACCTTTGGCAACCCCGTGATGAAATCCATCGAAATACTTTCCCATTTCTGATTGGGAATAGATAGGGGCTGCAATAGACCGGCTAGAAAAGTGTGCTCATTTTTATTCATTAGACAAGTTTGGCACTCCCTTATGTAGCATGAGATTTCATCTTTCAATCCTTTCCATGAAAATCTTTCATGGATCTGCTTGTAATTATTGAAATATCCCTGATGACCAACAACAGGAATGTCATGAAAAGACTGCAAAATCTTCTTCTTAAGCTTGGATTTTGCAACCAAAAAGATTCTACCTTTATACTGAATCAATCCATCGACCAGCTAGTATCTTTCATTTGGCAAATGTCCTTCAACAATGCTGGTTGCAAACTGATTTTTTGCATAATCAGCAACAATTTGCTCCTTCCAACTAGCAGTAAGCTCAACCAAAGAATTCAAATGAGGCCTTATGGAAAGAGTATCAACCACAATGTTATTTTTCCCTTTGACATACTCAATCTCAAAGTCATAAGCTTAGAGCTTACTCACCCACTTTTGTTGCCTTTCATTCAAATCTTTTTGATGCATGAAGGACTTGAGACTGTTATAATCAGTCTTCACCACAAACTTGATCGTAACTTGGTTGATGCATGCATGATTGCAAGCATCTCTTTGTCATGGATTGAGTATGTTCTTTCAGCTCCTCTCAATTTTCTGCTCTCGAAGACAATGGGATGTTTGTCTTGTATAAGAACAACTCCAACTCCTTCACCTGAAGCATCGCACTGCAATTCAAATGGCTTAGTGAAGTTGGGTAGAGCCAATACTTGACAAGAATTCATAATTTGCTTGAACTTGTCAAACACAACTTGTGCCTTATTTGTCCACAAGAAAGCTCCCTTCTTGGTAAGATCAGTGAAGTGGGCTGTCATCTGAGAATAACCCTTCACGAATCTTTTGTAGAAGCCACACAACCCCAAAAACCTCTTCAAGTGTGACACATTCTTTGGAGGTGGCCAATCTAGGATGGCTTTAATCTTTTTTGGATCGCCTCTAACACCCTTAGAGCTAATAATGTGATCAAGATAGAGCAGCACCGTCATCCCAAATTCACATTTTGACTCCTTTGCAAATAAGCATCCAGCTTCCAAAATGCTAAGCACTTCCTCCAAGTGCTTGAGGTGCTCTTCCCATGACTTGTTGAATATGAGAATATTCTCGAAGAAGACAAGCACAAACTCCCTCAACTGCTGCCTAAAGATCTTGTTCATGCAAGACTGAAATGTTGTAGGCGCATTCATCAATCCGAATGGCATGACAAGGAATTCATAATGCCCAAAGTGACATCTAAAAGCAATATTCTCAATATCTGATTCCCCCATTCTTATCTACCGGTAACCTGATCTAAGATCAATCTTAGAAAAGTACATGGCTCCATGTAACTCATCAATGAGCACATCTATCCTAGGAATTGAAAGCATATTCTTTATTGTCTTTTGATTCAGCGCACAATAATCAACACACATGCGCATTGTGCCATCTTTCTTTTTGACCAACACCACTGCTGAAGCGAAGGGACTCTTGCTTGGGCGAATGTGACCCATATCCAAGAGTTCTTTGATAGCCTTCCCAATTTCGTCCTTGTGCTCCTTTGGCTAGCGGTAAGGAGTTGTTATGACCGGCTTTGCACCTTCTTCAAGTTCTATCACATGCTCACAACCTCTTTCAGGAGGTCTCCCAGGAGGTATGCTACCAAAGACTTTACTCTTCTTAGTGATCAAGGCTTGAATATCAGGATGATACTGCCTCTTATCTTCCACTAGATCAGTTGGTAATATCAAGCATTTTGTTGCCCATTCTACTTGTTCATGGCGAATCAGCCTTTCCATTCTCTTGAACGATACAATACGAAGGCCTCCATTTGACATCCCTCTCAACACTACCTTCTTTCCATCCGACTGAAATTTCAACTCCATTGTTTGCAAATTCAAGGTGATCTTACAAAGAGATCGCAGCCATTGTATTCCAAGCACTGCATCGGTATCACCAATGCCTACCACATAAAAATCATCGTTCACTTCATGATTGCCCAACTGCATGGAGAGGTTGGGAATTCTTCTATTGCAAGACAATGTGAATCCATCGGCCACCATCTCCTTGAAGCCTTCAAACTCCTCGTCTTGAGACCTCATTTCGCAACCAACCCTTCATCTATGAAGTTATGAGTTGCTCCAGTATCAATTAGAGCAACAATTCCCTGCGATCAAATCACTCCACGAACTCAAAAAGACTCATTCTTTTGAAAGTTCGAGAGTTGTGCCAAAGCACTCCCCCCTCCAATGTCTTTCAGTTCCTCTTCTGGAGCTTCTTCTTTATCACTACCTGCCGATTCATACTGTTTATCAGACATATCAGATACTGATCCAGAATCAGAATAAGCTTCCATGTGATGTGATTTTCCCTTTCCATAACATTTGTCACCCTCTGACTAAGGCTCACGGCATGTATAACAAACTCCCATCTTTTCTTAACAGCTCACGGAGCTCATCAGTCAACTTCTGTACGAACTTCTTAGGCTGATTTGAAGAATGCTTCTTATCTTTTTTGTGACTAAAGGATTTGGACTGAAATTTTGGCCTTGGGGTAGCCAATTCCATGATTCTAGATTTCTTGATTGCTTCATTAAGAGTTGGTGGATCAAACGCTTTAACCCAACCCTTCAATGGTTCCATCAAACCTTCAGTAAAGAATACTACAAGCCTTCTTTCTATGATGGTGGGCACCATCACTGACAACCTTTGAAAATCAGCAACGTATGAATCTAATGAACCATGTTGCTTCAGTTGCGCCAACTCACGAAATTTAACCTCAGGATCCTTAGTATCAAATCTTTCTACCAACTTGTTTTTGAATTCTTCATAGGTATGAATGAGGTTATGGCCAAGAGTGACCAAACCATGATACCACCATTCATGAGCAACACCATCCAAATGTAAAGTGGTGAAATTGATGACATCTTCTTCAAGCATCAGTCTCAGTGAGAGGTAGTTATCAAGCTTTTGCACCCACGACCTTGTCAAACACTTATCACTACCATCAAAATGAGCCAAGGTAACTTTACCAAGGGCTTGATGATAGTCTGTTCTACGAGCCATAGAAGCACGATAGTCATTTCTTCCGCCTCCTCTTCTCTTCTTTTGATTCATATATTGATCCATCCAGCTATTTCATACATCATCTGCCAAAGACATCTCAGCTTTTGTTAGTGGTTCTTCCCTTGGAATGAAGTTTGGAATAAGAGGTCTAGAGGTTGATCCTCTAGTATTTGCAAGATGCTGGCCAATAGTTCTATCTCTTCCATTTGTCTCTGTTGAGACATTCTCTCCAACATGATTTTGTTGAGGTTTGGCATGAGTTTGAGTCACATGTTGATCCATCTTAGCTAGCAAACGTGACATCATGTCCAACATGGTGTCAAACTTTCTTTCGGCTCTAGCTTCTCTTTCTTCCATGGTCTCAACTACTTT
The DNA here is from genome assembly GCA_007115665.2 of Sequoiadendron giganteum. NCBI lineage: Eukaryota > Viridiplantae > Streptophyta > Pinopsida > Cupressales > Cupressaceae > Sequoiadendron > Sequoiadendron giganteum. The sequence continues at coordinate 618,523,126 of CM021102.1, read as the reverse complement.
ACCATTGTCTCTCAAAGCCTCTGAAAAAGTCTTTGCGTCTAGAACTAGTAGTTTCTAATATTGAACCCTTGCTTGACCTCTGGTATAGTATATGACTTCTTTGTCAAGCATCTAACAACTAAACTCAGTTTTTCACAGGATGGCAGGAACTTGGGCTCTGATACCACTAAAATAACCCCCTTAGTTTATTTTTTATTTTTTTCCAAACAACAATGCAACCGTTAAGGTTAGCCCAATAATCAAACCAACTGAATCGAAACCCTTCACTTTCTGATCACCAAGATCCCGATGTGGGCAAGGTGAGAGCATACGGTGCAAGGGGATCGTTAGCAATAAACTACAAATGTATTAAAAATTTGCAAGTGGCTTGCCGACCATTCTGAATGTCAATCTTGGAGATGTAAATGTAGGCGGATGACCGACCATGAAAGCTCGACCACTTATTCAGTGGGAGCGATTATTACGATTATTAAAACTAAAACACTCAACCACTTATTCAGCGGGAGTCGTAAATACAAAATTACAAAGTGCTGAAAGTAACTAGTTGATCAGTAATACTGAACCAGAATTACAATATGCTCACAATACATTGATTTTTTTATGCTTTTTGCTCTAACTTCAATACCAAATGATTTACAATATTTCCGATTACAAATATGAGTAGAAACACAACTGAAATATAGCATGAGATCAAAATAACCAGGTCTGATATACAAAACCGGCAAACTGAGAACTCAGACCAGCAAACAATGAAATTACCAAATGCTTATATCTCTCACAAGACACCTCTAATGCACTTCAAACTGAAAGCAAACTAATTATCTAAACCAAGCAACCAAGACACAACAGAAATGAAGATGCAAATAACTCCCAAATGTCGTGCACGAAACCCAATGCAAGTATGGACAAGGGATGATCTATGAGGGAGGTCGACCTTGCTTTTAAAATCAGCCTCTCAAGAATTAAATCTGGAAATTTGCAAAATGAGGAGCCTATAACATGGGAACAATTAGAGCAAACACCCAAAATGATAATAAAATCACACAATGAGCTATGATTGAAAATTACCTACAGCCATACAATAACCAGCAACTACAATACTGAAAATAACATCAAAATCTTCCACATTGATGCTCAATATGCAACTCTAAATTGAAAAAGCAGTCACACTCAGCTAGGTGTTATCTTTCAAACACGAAACTGATAAATTTGCTAGGAGGTATGCGTTCCTTGAAGCCAAAGGTTTGAAATCATTTCACCAACACTTTGTCGACAATAGCAATGGATGCCAAAAGAATGAACAAAGCCTCTCTTAAATAGAGTTCCAAGGGTGACCTTTCAGATTCGTCTTTTCCCCCCAAAAGGGATGCCCAAGCCTCTTGAAATATTTTAATTCTTAAAAAAACGTATTCCTCCTTCATTCTAGGCGTCCAAGGTGTTAATGATATTGTACAGATTCGTGATGAATACTTCAGGCGAATGAAGAAATAAATTTAAATATAGCACAAATGCTATTTAGATTTATATAATTATTCATATTCGAAATTAAGTCAAAAGGCCAACTTCACCTTTTAATAAAGAAGATTTTTTTTTTTTTTTTTATTAGACTGCAGGAATCAGGTAGCACAACCCCCTATAAACTGCAGTGCGCCTGGTAAACTTTTTAACGTGACCGGTGGCGCTGCCGCGACACACCCTCCGGTACCACGGGGGGTGGGGAGACTAGACCTCGTGACCAACCTCCTGCAACAGGAAAGATTTAGCCAACCGAGCTAGGGCCCCAACCCTAATAAAGAAGATTTAAATAAAGATTAAAATATTAATTTAAATGGAGCTGACCTTCTAGAAGAAGAGATGCGAATTTCCATGAGTCACGTCTTTTGTATTGAGGCCGACCTCTTGCTAAGAAAAGATGCATCACTTCATTAGCTCATGTATAAATAGAAGATGAAAGTCATTCATTCAACAAGCAAGTAATCATCAAGTTCATCAAGCGATTTATTCAAGGAGAAGTTTGCACCATTGCAGCAGACTAGAGCCGTTGTTCACAAGTTGATAACAGCAGATCGATTCAAGGAGAGATATATTATTTATACATCTGCATCTAGAAGAGGTGCTATTATTTTTTGTATCAAATTGGCATTGTGTTGTGCCTGTGTTCTAAGTAGATTTCTGCTCTTATTATAATCAATATATAAGAGATATATTGCCTCGGTTTTTCTCCCTCAGGTTGCAGGGTTTTCCCAGTGTATTGGCTGTGTTATTGTATTGAATCTCAAATTATTTTTGCTTTCTAATCTGATCACTTTAAATCTACATGGTATCAGGGCGGGTTTGAAGAGGATCCCGATCAGATTTGTATTTATCATCCTTACCTTCATGAATTTTTCTCATCTTCATTCACTTGTCAAGATGGTGAATGGTCTTAAGGTTGAAGATAGGCTCGAGGGAGCATCAAACTTCACCTCGTGGAGATTCAGGATCATGCTCACCTTGGAGGAAAACGCATTGGCAAAGTTTGTGGAGAGCTTCACCCCCGAGCCTACGGAAGAGGAAGAAAAAGCCCTTTGGAAGAAGAAAGATACACGAGCAAAGAAGATGTTGGGTTATTCGGTGAAGGATCATATTGTTCCTACCGTCTCCAAGTTAAGGACTGGGAAAGAGATCTTCAAAACCCTAGAGGAGATGTACGAGATCAACAACACCAGCCGAGCTCTTGCACTGAAGCAACAACTTCATCACTTGAAGATGGCGCAGAGAGAAACTATCATTGCCTACTTTATGAGAATAACCAAATTGAGGGATCAACTCTTGTCTATTGGGCATGTGGTCGATAGCAAGGATCTAACCATGCTGGCTCTCAACGGTCTCCCTTCATCCTGGGAGTCTTATATTCAGGGAATCAGTGCGAGATCAAAGCTTCCCAAGTTTGATCGATTGACGGCAGACTGTATTCAAGAAGAGTCTAGGTTGGCTGCAAGAGCTATTGGGAAAAGTTCCGCCAATGAAAATCTTCATGTTCTTGCCACTCAATCCTCAAAGAAGAAAGGTGGAAAGAAAGGGTATTTCAAAGAAAACAAAGAGAGACGAGTTGATGGTGGCCCCGCATTTAAGAAGAAGAGGGACCTCTCCAAGGTCCAATGTTTCCGATGCGACAAGTATGGTCATTTTGCAAAGGAATGTCCTTCCAAGCCTAAGCAACAGGCTGCCTTTGCTAATGTCCATGAAGCCTCTATACAGAGGGATACAAGTGAATACCTGTTCTATTCAGCCTTGTCAAGTAATGTATCTACCGACACCAACGCTTCGTTGATAGATAGTGGGGCCTCTCGCCACATCACCGAATTCAGGGAACATCTATCTGATTTAGCAATGAAAGATTCCAACGATCAAGTTATTATTGGAGATGATGCTAGTTACTCGATTAAAGGAGTTGGGACTTCATCTCTACATTTGAATTCTGACGATTCCTTACAATTGGATGATGTACTATTCGTTCCAGGCATCAAGAAGAACCTTGTTTCCATATCAACGTTGGAAGACAAGGGTTATCAAGTTGTCTTTTCTGAAGGAAAAGTTCTCATATGGGCGAAGAACTCTAACTTCAAGACTGCCCGGACGGTTCGAGTTAGACATGGTTGTCTCTACAGGCTTTGCACGCGCCCCATTCAGGGTCTAATACATGACTCTGCAAGTTTCGGTGATCTTTGGCATCGAAGATTGGCTCATCTTCACTTTCGAGAGCTACCTTTTATGGAGAAGATGGTCACGAGCCTTCCTAAGTTCATCCAAAAGAAGGAAGGAACCTGCAAAGGTTGTGGCTTGGGTAAAAATACAAAAGGTTTATTCCATAATAGTGAAAGTAGATCCAAATGTGTTTTAGATCTTATTCATTCTGACTTATGTGGTCCAATGTCTATTGCGTCTTTGAGTGGTTTCTTGTATTACATTATTTTTATTGATGACTACTCTAGAAAGGCTTGGATCTATTTCTTAAGGTCTAAAGAATCTGAGGAAGTGTTAGACAGATTCAGAGAATTCAAAGCTCAGGTGGAGAATATGTCCGGGAGGAGGATCAAGGTGTTGAGATCCGATAATGGAGGAGAATACACTTCTGTTATTTTCCATAATTTTTGTATTGAAGCAGGGATTAAGAGGGAGCTTAGCATTCCTTATAATCCTCAACAGGACGGTGTTGCGGAAAGGAAGAACAGAACTATTGTGGAAGCAGTCAAAGCCATGCTTCATGACTAAGACCTGCAAATTTCTCTGTGGGCTGAAGCATCCAAGACTGCAGTCTATGTATAGAATAGGAGTCCTCACAAAATCTTGGAGAACATTACTCCTGAAGAAGCATTCTCTGGGGTGAAACCTCAAGTAAGTCATTTAAGGATCTTTGGGTGTCCAGTGTACATTCATATACCTAAGGAAAAGAGGACAAAATTAGAACCTTTTGGCAAGAAGGGAATTTCGGTAGGCTATAGTGAGACTCCTAAAGCTTACAGAATCTATATTCCGGGTCAGAAGATTATTGAGATCAATAGAGATGTTACATTTGAGGAGGATGTTGCATTTAGATGATCCAAGGGATCTCACATGGAGATTGATGAAGAAGAGCCTTCCCAGGATATGGAAGTTGACCATATTCCTGAGAATCAAAGGGAGGTTCTAGAACCTCAAGAAGATGGTGATCCAACTGAACCCTTGGAGCCTACTCATGGGCCTACAGATATTGTGATTGGAAAGAAGAGACCTCTTTGGGCTAGGAAGATTATGTAGGAGGCAGAAAGTTTTGCAGCCCCAAGAGGAACTTTCAGAGAAAATAAGAGACCTCATAAGTTCTCTGGTTATGTAGCCTTGATGAGTCATATCATTGAGTCAGAGCCTTCAAATGTTGAAGAAGCTTCTAGTCAACAAGTTTGGAAAGATGCTATGACTGAGGAGTATCAATCCATACTTAAGAATGATGTTTGGGATATTGTTCCTAGACCTGAAGACAAACCCGTGGTGTCTTCTAAATGGCTCTTCAAAATCAAGCATGCGGTTGATGGGAGCATTGAGAAGTACAAGGCAGGATTTGTGGCTAGAGGGTTCTCACAAAAAGAGGGAGTTGACTATGAAGAAACCTTTGCTCCAGTTGCTCGTTATACTTCTGTCAGAACCATCATTGTGATTGCAACACCTAGAGGATGGAAGATTCATCAAATGGATGTAAAGACAACCTTTCTTAATGGTGTCATAGAAGAAGAGGTTTACATTGAGCAGCCCGATGGTTTTGAGGTACATGGGAAGGATTCACATGTTTACAAGCTGAAGAAGGCCTTGTATAGTCTTAAGCAGCTCCTCGTGCTTGGTACGAAAGGATTGATCGTTACCTATCGAGTTTAGGTTTCTCAAAGAATGATGCAGATTCTAACCTCTACTTTAAGGTGATAAATGGTGAAGCATTGATTTTGGTTTTGTATGTTGATGATTTGATTATCATTGGAGAAGAACACCTGATTCTAAAATGTAAGGAGTTAGCTTTTGAGTTTGAGATGAAGAATCTTGGTCTCATGCATTACTTTCTTGGCTTAGAAGTTTGCCAAAAACCAAATGAGATGATTCTAAGTCAAGGCAAGTATACTATTGACATTCTGAAGAGGTTTGATATGATTGATTGCAAACCTATGTCTACACCTATGGAAACAAACTTACATAAGTTGAAGGAGGCTGCAGCTAGTTCAAAACTAGTGGATTCTACGACGTATAGGCAGCTGATTGGTTCATTGATGTACCTAGTTAACACTAAACCTGATATTTGTTATGCAGTGAGTACACTTAGTCAGTTTATGTGTGAACCAAGGCAGATGCATCTTGTTGTAGCTAAACATATCCTGAGATACTTACGTGGTACAGTTGGATATGGGTTGAGATATTCTACAGTGTGGATTTGGAGCTACATGGATTTACTGATTCTGATTGGGTAGGGTGTGTCACAAATTGGAAGAGTACCTCTGGTTGTTGCTTCAATTTGGGATCTGCTATGATATCCTGGTTCAGCAGGAAGCAGTCTTCAATGGCATTGGGTACAGCAGAGGCAGAGTACATTGTAGCTAGTGTGGCAGCTCGTGAAGCACTGTGGCTTCATAAGCTCCTTGCAAGATTGTTTGGACAATCAATGGAGTTTACTATCATTCATTGTGATAACCAGAGCTTTGTGAAGCTTTTTGTCAATCATGTGTTTCATGACAGAACAAAGCATGTTGAGATCAAATACCATTATATTAGAGATATGGTATTGAGGAAAGTTATACAGTTGAGGTATATCAGCACTGATGAGCAGACGGCAGACATTCTCACCAAGCCTCTCTCCAAGATAGAGTTTGTGTACTTTCGAGATAAGCTTGGTATGGTGGAGAATACAACCTGAACTGAGAAGGAGTCTCAGTATCAATGATCCTCTTTAATGAGTTCTTCTTTGTGAGAGAAGTTCGAGGTGAAATCCATTGGTAATGAGTTCTTCTCTGCAAGAGAAATTCGAGGTGAGATCCGTTGGTTACAAGTTCTTCTCAGTTAGAGAAGTTCGAGGTGAAATCCCTTGATTCCACCCTCTGGGAGAACCATGGTGGATGTCATGTGTGTGATTCCATGACAACATCACGTGAGAGTCCATGATGATTTACTTGTACTTGTTTAACACCCTCTGCAGGAGCCATGGTGAAAGTCACGATGAGGTGAAAACATCACATTGAGTGGTGAGCAATTGTACTTACCATCTATGGAGGTAGCCATGATGGTTGATATCACGATGAGGTGATAAGCTCTTTTCCTGGTTTGAGCCATGTTGATTAACATCACTATGCGGTGTTACATGTTTGTACAGCTAAAAGTATCCCTCTCTATTTGAGAGGGAGTGGTAATGATATTGTATAGATTTGTGATGAATACTTCAGGGGAATGAAGAAATAAATTTAAATATAGCACAAATGCTATCTAAATTTATATACTTATTCATATTCGAAATTAAGTCAAAAGGCCGACTTCACCCTTTAATAAATAAGATTTAAATAAAGATTAAAATATTAATTTAAATGGGCCCGACCTTCTAGAAGAAGAGGCGGAAATTTCCGTGAGTCACGTTGTTTGGCTCATGTATAAATAGAAGATGAAAGTCATTCATTCAACAAGCAAGTAATCATCAAGTTCATCAAGCGATTTATTCAAGGAGAGATATTATTTATACATTTGCATCTAGAAGAGGTGCTATTATTTATTGTATCAAATTGGCATTGTCTTGTGCCTGAGTTGTAAGCAAATATGTGCTCTTATTATAATCAATATATAAGAGATATATTGGCTGGGTTTTTCTCCCTCAGGTTGGAGGGTTTTCCCAAGGTATTGGTTGTGTCATTGTATTGAATCTCAAATTATTTTTGCTTTCTAATCTGATCGCTTAAAATCTACACAAGGCACAAGGACCAATATTTAACTTTTGAAATATTAAAATACCTCTTGATGAGGCGTACACCCACAAAAGCCCACTTAAAAACAACTTGTTGGCGTTTCAATTAGCACCTTCGGAGTGCTTGTTGGAAACGGACAGCTATTGCAAGTGTTATAGTACTGCTCTTCGAATCATAGAGAGGAAGATTTGTCTTTGCTAATATTATACGTAAAAAAGTGTACTAAGGTTCCTATCTTTTTTACTCAGCGACAGCACACAAAGGTGCATAAACACAATGTGTCATATCTAAGGTTTGCTCTGGTTTCTACAGATCTTAACTACAACTAAACTAGCTTCTAATCTATCCTATCCCTTTAAGATAAACAGAGCATGGGGGCATAGGAGAGAGAATGGATTGGTTGGATCACTTGAATCCACTGTCTCCTTAGAATATGGTCAAGGCTCTGAACTCTCGGATATATGTTGGAATAAGGCTTTATGCAAGCGAACACTATTTACGGTAAGTTGGATCTAAAACTTGCCAAGGAGGAGGAACCCCTGTCCCAGGTATAGGCTTAGAAACAACTCACTAGAAACAACAAGGTACGATGATATGGATATCAGGATTGCTAAGGAAGAGGAACCCCTGTCTGAAGTATAGGCCGAAATCTAGATTATTAAAAAACATCAAACGATAACTATAGATGACAAAACATCCAAGCATGGGGGACCCGTGTCCAAGGAGGACATTGAAACAATAACCTATAAACACAAGACGTGTGGAAGAACGCAAATCTTTAGGTCAAATTGCATGTGCCCGTTGCTTTCCTTCTTCAAGCTTTCTGAACGAATTACAAATATTGGGACAGCAAAGGCACAAAATCATACACAATTGCGATCAACCAATTAACTCTCATCCAAGAGTGAACAAATATAGACTCTCAAGCTTGTTGGCACAACGGCGCAACAATTTTGTGTAGTTATTAAAAGTTCACAAATAATGAGCCCAAGGCTCTTATTTATAGAAACTCAAAGGAGTAGGCAACCCTAAAATGTCCTTGAGTGAACAATCAGTTCTTGCCAATCAGCAACAATTATTCCTATGTCTAAAAGTAGGTGGTCAAATAGTTAACTGGGTATCCACTTCAGTTAACTGAATCTAAACAAACGGTCAACTGGAAATCTACCTCAGTTGACTGAAACCTAACTACAAGTGAACTTAAATTAGAAATGTGCGTCCAAAATAGACATCCACCTAATCGTAGAAGTCAAATTAGACATCCTTAATTAGTGGATCTGACATGCATGATCTATGGGACCCGGAGTTAACTTGGAAAGGGGCATCAAGATAACTCTAGTCCCAAATAATATCTTTCTGGAGAGTAGGACGTCCTCCTTGGGGTGCTTTACACCTCATCACCATTGGTCAACAGTCCTTCTATCCATTTGTTGACTTCGTTTGCCTTACATAATATGCTTTTAATATTCGATCTTCTTTGTAGCTATGTCATTGAACCTTGTTGACATGAAATGTGGAAGGTAGTGTAACAGTAACTTGATGGCGGCTTTGTATTTGGAATGACTACTTTCCGCATTTGGCTATCCATTCATGCCTTCCAAGGCATCCAACTTGACTACAGGCTTTACTTGACGCATGTTTGTGTCAAGTATTTTTCAAAAAATCGTGAAGTATGACCTTTTTGGTCTTGATTTCAATTTGAGAGTACTATCTTATGAAAAAATTGACCATCACCTGTAAACACGAATATGTTCAAACAACTTCCGAAAACCCCTAAAAATAGCCGCCCGCTGAGAAGTATTTTTTTGGAAAAAATCTGACACATGGGCTTTGTTCGTGCTTCAATGCTAAACAAATCCAGTTTACTAGATTTTTTATTCTACGACTTTTCCGGAAAAATCCCTAAAAATAGGGGCAACGAGTTTGTTGTTTTTGGAAAAATTGAGATGGGTTTTACTGGAAAATTATGTTGATCATACCCAGTTGGTCAGATCTATGGTATTCTGTTGTTTTATGTGACATGCAACAAATTTAAGCTAGAAGAGAGGAAGTAGACAAGAGGTAGATTGGAAGTTATTAGCTGCCTCCTTCTAAAAATTTGTGTCTTGATTCAACCTCTGAGAAGAAATCCTTTTATGCCACTGATCTTCAAAAAATATTGAAGAACTATCCAAAACCCTTGTCAGATCTTGAAAAGACTTCCTTAAGAGCAAATTGTTGTTTTGATCTTCAACCTGCAAAAGAAATAATGAAGAATGGATGCCTAGATGTTTTGCATATACTAATTTGGAGTTGAATGCACCAAGCTTGGGCGCCAACTCATGACGAAGCCTGATTTAGCCTGACCTAGAGTTCTAAAAGCTGATTTCCACTTGATTTGTGTGACGTTTGGCCACTTTTGCCTCCAAAATCTCTTAAGTCAACAAATCACTCTTTGACTTTTTAGGCATCCTTCTTGAGTTTGAACACTTTTTCATCTTATTTTTTATGTTGAAGTGCCTCCATTCGATCCTTGCTCCGGGTTGTTCAATTGATCTTTAGCAACTACTAACGGATCTGTTGTTGAGATGGAACCATCCTGAAGAGGTATGCTTGGGAGTCATCAAGTCAAAAACCTGAGTTTGAGGCTCCAAATTCAAGGTCGCCTTTTTTTAGTAGGGGCTCCTTTGGCCTTGACTTAGTCAACTTTTCATGGCTGTTCTTCGTTTTCACCATTTAGACCCTTCGTGCTTTGATCTAACGTCGCCGTTGACTGATGAGTTGAAATGCTTTGCTTGATTGTGCGTTGGGTAACTAGCTCAGTCCTGGAAAGGATGACTGGTATCTCAGCTCTTGAAAGGCGGTTTAGGTTCTTCAAAAGCTTGGGCGCCCCTGGCCAATAGGGCCTCTTTTGACCTTTTGACTTATTATTTTCATATTGTCAACCTTCAATAGTGGCCCCAATTCGATCTATGTTATCAAGTGTCAAATTACTCTGTTGTCTTTGTTGACGATGTCGTTGTCAATATCGATCATAACGGAGAAGATCATCCTGGAGGTAACTAAGCTCACAAGCTACATCTGACTGCCCAAAAAGGTAGGCGCCTTTCTTCAGCAGGGGCTCTTTTGACCAACACTTAGCCAATTTCTTGGCATTCTTCCTTCAGCTTTCACCGTTAGGTATTTACTGCTTGATCTCTGCCTCTAATTGCTTGACAAATCATGTCGACGCGTAGTTGGACTGATCGTGAAGCTGAGAGAGAGCTGAGCAGATGCCATGTATATAGCAGTGGTTGCAAACTTCATCAAGTGCCTCAGATTCAAGGGCACCCCTGCCCAGCAGGGGCACCTTTGCTTTGTTATGCATTGATTTTCCCTCCATTTTGCATGCTCGAATGATTAACAACTGTTGTTCTCTGATATGTCTCGCATGTTGGTGAACAAGTTCATTGCGAAGCTGAGCTAATGCTGGAGAGATTACCCGAAGATAGGCTTGTTCAATAACTAAGATTTTGAGCCTCTAATTCAACAATGCCCCTGGTCAGCAGGGGCTCTTTTTCATGTTTTTCTTGCTATCTCTGATGCTATTTGCCTTTCGCGTCTTTTGTCTTCGCCTCCGTTGTCGGTGATCAATGAATCAGGTGAACCTACTTGCTAATGAGTTGGAAAGTCAACAGAATTATGAAGGAGATGACTATCTTAGCAAAACTTGATGACTGCCTTTGACCTCTTGAACTCATGGGCGCCCCTGGTCAGCAGGGGCTCTTTTGATTACAGCTTCATCATTTCCTTTAAGATCTTCATCTCTTCATGTCTCACGTTCGCCATGTAGCTTAATTGATTTGAGCTTTGTCGTTGATGACGTGGACGCGTGTATCCTAGCAATCATCTTCAGCATGCTATGTGTACGGGTGTTGGAAAAATGACAAAGGCATTCAACTACACAACCTTCTTGGTAGCAAGGCATTCATTTTCCAAACTTAGTCAATTTTCAGCATTTTTCACTTTTGAAAATCCCCTTCATCGCAGAGCATCTTTTCAAGCATTTTTGCCATGGATTCCTTGTTGAAGCTTTTGAAGCTTAACTTTCAGCACCTGGTATTAGCCAATCTACCATTAATGGCTGCAGAGCTCCTAACTTTATTCCTTAAAAATGAAAATAGACCCACCAAAGTAAAACTAACTTTTTGGTGATTTTGACTTCACCAAAGTGACCGTGAAGTCAATTCATCCTATCAAAATCATTTTCCATGAATTTTGGCAAGGTCCTATTTTCACGGGTTTCCCTAAAAATAGGGGCACGAAACCCTAATTTTCAAATTTTCAGAATGTTGCACACATGTCCCTTGGCATAAACCCACAAAAACTTTACCTTTTGTTTGACCTAAAACACACTTTTGGCAACATTTTTACTTGACTTAGATCATTTTAACAAAAATGTCTCTTAAAAGCAAAAATTTATTTTGGGTTCAACACAACCTAAGTCATTAGACTAGGCCATGGGGCCCCAAAAGATAATAAAGTATTAAAATGACTTAAATTCAATAATTTACCAAAATGAGCCTCAAACTGCTGAAAGCCAAAAATACCCAAACTGCCTTGCTCGAAATGGAAAATACTCTGAACTGTTGAACTGCTGCCAACCGGGACACTGCCAAAAATAGAACTTACTAAAAATAGTAAGTTGTTCCAAACTCATTTTAATCACAATCCGAGCAGCTAACGTAACTTACTAAAAATAGTAAGTCCCGGGAAAGTTGCCTGATTCAAATGCATGTCATACCACTATGAATCTTTTCTAAAAACCTAGAAAGAATCGAGAATCCAAATCTCAAAACTCCAACATGCAAACATCCGAACAACACCAAAAACCTCCAAACAATTGGAAACCCTAATTTTACATCCAATAAGCCTACAGGCATCCGGAATAGGTTGACGGCCTCTGCACTACCTACTGTTGAGAAGGGGACATTACAAGAGCCACATACTTTTTCATTTCTACTCAACAAGAATTTTTATCCTTTACTAAAACATGTGGTTCTCAATATTATATCAACCTTTTATGGATTCACAAATTACAATCATGATTAATAAACAGCTTGATATCTTCTTTTATGATCCTAATAAAATTACACTAGCATGGATGTAGAATTGTAAGTTTCCTTCCAATTTTTCTTCTTATATTGCCACCTTTCACGCCTTGCATGTTTGAACACTTAATTATTTTCTCATATCAACATTGAGAAGTTCTAGAAATTTATTAGTCTACCTTTTCAGGTAGGATTCAAGGAAGCATGCTCCACTTGACCACATCCACAAAATGGACCCACTTTTCATTTCCAAAATAATGGTTGTAATGACTATATTTTAAAAATTATATACTCTTAGGCTTTGTACACATCCTTTTACCAAACCCTTGGCACTCTATAAAATATAACTCGTCTTTTGATGCTTTAATGGACTAAGATGACTTTCTTTCGAATCCAATCAACTTTTATGAATGGCATCTTCATATCATTGCTTGTCCATGCTCAATTTCTATGTGATTGCATTTCACCCATCTCTCCAAGTAGACATTAACCATGCTAGCTATATTGTTTCAAACCTCATAAATCTAACATGGTCCAAGCCACAACTTACGTTAGTATACTTAATTTCTCAAAATACTTAATATTTTGAAACCCACTTGCCACTCTCTACTTCTCTCTTCACAAATGGTTATCAAGTAAAAAATAATCCTTCATTGCAACATGATCAATTAATGTGCATTTAACAATTTTTTGTCCAATC
>CM021102.1:618255528-618509812 GCA_007115665.2 Sequoiadendron giganteum | reverse complement strand
GCTAGCTTAAATCTTGCAAAAACCATTGAAATGGCGATTTGGAACAAGCGTGAGGACCAAAGGAGTCCCATTAGGAGAATTTCTGAAATCTGTTATAAATGATGTGCTAAATAAGGCCAAAATGCATAAGGGGGCTATGACTCAAGCAAAATTGGACATAGTCAAATATGGTGCCAACTTGTATGTTCATTGTATGAATAGGCAAGGTGCCATACCCAATCTGCTTCCACTTCACTATCCTTAGAGAACCTTAGTCTATGTGCATAAGGGTGGAAGCTGTGCAACACATACACTTGGAGTCTTTTTGCTATACTTGTTTTGGCACACCAAGGCATTATGCTTTTGTGCCTTATCTATATCCTTCTTTGTTTAGCCTTATCATCCTTATACATTAACTTGAAAAATTTGTCTGAACTTGCTTTGGCATTGTGCTATTCTCTGCAGAAAACTCCGTGTCCAGTTTAATCTTGACAACACTACCAAGTACCAGGCACGGTTGACACATTTTTTGTTCTCAAATCCATCAATCTTTTTGTAGTTTAATCTCTATATCAATTGTATCTACCTAGGCTATAGAAGGCAATTCCAAGGGCTCTTGAACTCTGCCTTGTTTTACTTTGACATAAATGTAATAAAGTCCTAGCAAAAACTAAACTTTCTTGAATACATTTTGAATATACTGGGTGGAATGCGAGACTTTCCATAACTATGGTCTTAATCTCCTCTATCCGTGGTGCCAAATGAGCTTTTTCAGTCTCAGTATCCTCCTTACTAAATGTAGGCAATACTGTCCCTATTGGAATTTAATCATGGGATTAGAATCCTTGCACCAGCTCCTTGACCCCTAGATGCTTCACCAAAGGAAAGAGAATTTACATGAGTAATGATGAATATAGAAATGGCTTACTCGGGTTGTTGTGACATAATAGGTGCAATCATTCAACTATTGTATAAGGTTTTTAAGCCAGTTGAATTTCTCTCTTCATGTGTGCATTTATGATGGTCAGCATGACAACAATAACCCCTTTGTTTCCTTTGCATGTGTGCTGCCATCTTGCATTGAACAGTTTTGCAGCAAACCATACATCTGTATTATTCATATATTGAATTGGAGAACCTCATCTCTTCCTCTAATATCTGTTAAACTTGCTAAGCCCTTCTGATTCTAGTTTGGGCATTGATGGAAACAGATTTCCGCAAATTCAGAATACCCTTACTATAACAATTCACCATCAACTGTATAAAACATGTCAAAGGCCTAAAGTGTTACAACCAAACCAGCCACTCCAACTGTAGTCCCTCTGAGCATTTGGAATATTCATCGCTCACACCTACCAGAAGCTTGTGTACATTTGTTGTGCTATACACTTGACTAAATTATTTCTCAATTTTGAATGTCGTTGCTTCATTGATCTGCATACTTTTCTCATTGTCATGTATCTTATTCTTCAATTTCTTAGCCCATGTCATATTCAGTGTGCCCATCCTAGTCTATACAAAATGTGAAGGGACCTGTTGATGAGTGTTTTTTGCACAACACAACTTAGACAAAATACTAGGTATTCTATCTCTCTTGAAAATAAATCTAACCCTGATAAATCAGACAAAGATTACCCCAAGGCTTCGTTTGTTAGGTCTTGACTTTGCGAAAATAGCTCAGTGGTTTAAACTTTAATGTATTGCTGTTTAACAAGGGGCCTTACTATTGCTCAAACTGACATAAGAATTTTGTATGATTTAGGCTTACTATGAAACCCTAACTATATTCCCAGATCTGAAATCTGAAATAATTTTTAACACCTGATTTTACAATTTATGTGATGCTTTCTTCCTAAAATAACTCAATGTTCAAATAAAATTCAAAAAAATGGGGTAAGAAGAAACTAAGTCAAGAAACTCTAAGGACAATGACAACAATGATAAAATGCTTCAGATAAATGGGTCTTCAACAAACCAATCCTTGTTTAATCAGAGATAAACTCACAATGCCACAAGAACAGTGCAATCTTCAATGGTCATAAAAGATTTTCAGATCATAAACATTCATTTGAGTACCCAATCTTGGCACAACTCAAACAAATCTTCACAATTGAACTGATATGAAATAAGGTTCAAACTAACCATGCAAAGCAACTTACAATCAACAAGCTACAAATGGTATGAACTAGGGATCTATCAAATATCTTATCACTTCATCATTATCATAATTGAACTTTTATCTAACATTGAAGAAAAGGAACCATGCAAATATAAGAAACCACAAGTAAAGACACCAAAATTCAATGCTTGCTTGTATTGATTTCAAAATATCTGGTTTCAACAACCTCTTACAATGAGAGAGCACTGCCTTTTATAGGTAAGGACAGCAAAAACCTAGGGCATAACCAATGGCGGAGATCATCTCTACACCAAGGGTTAAGATTACATTTGCATTTAATAGTTGGAGCACATTAAATATTCATTACATATTCATCACTTATCTCCAACTGAATTCAGTTACAAATTGTCTTGGGAAAGACACATTTACAGCTCATGAATTCTCTACAAAATGTTACAGCTGCCATACAATTGTCATTAAATTTCAATTCTTTCATCGCAAAAAATCTGGGGCACAATTTCCAAAAATATATATACTTAGGCCGACTTGAAGAACAAGTTATCATTAATGTCTTTGTTTACAAATATTTCTCATCAATGATAATTCTCCCTTCTGCTTTATTCTTAACTGCAAATTTTACAAAGGCCGTCAAAGTAGGATAACTCATTTGGTTGTGGACCAGTTTGTAGCACTAAATATCATATTGCTGAATTAAATTATTGTGGGAGGTCATCCAAGCTGCTTTTTTAACAACGAAATTCTGAATCTCTACCAAAACTTTAGCAGCTTTATCTAAATGATCTGGAGATAAATCCTCATTCTATTCTTTGCAAATTTCAAATTTGTAATTTCCATTGCTGCTTTAATTCTTGAATATCCAATTTTATACTTGGATCAACCTCTAACTTTGTTAATTCCTTCAAGAATTGGCCACAAGAATCCATAACTTCCTTTATTTGAGTATTAATTTTATCTACCTCTTTTTCTACAAGGCACACAATCTCTCTTCTGAAATTCATTGCATGTGTCCAGTAGTGAGGTTCCTTGATCTTTTCTCTGCTCAAAACATTCTCTCAACAAAACTTCACTTGATAATCTTTTCGTAGCCTCCAATTTTGGGAACATCATATTATGAAACTTTTAGTTGTCTTTGCAATCTTCGGATAATTTATCAACTTCTTCCTCAAGGACAAGGAAGTTCTTTTGTATCTGAGCAGCAATGTCAATGGCTTTGTTTCCCTTTTAAAAAATACTGTCCATCTAGGCCTGAGTGGTTTGGGCCCAAGACTTTGTCCTTTCCATCTTACTAACATCTTCCTTGGATAACACCATAGGGGAAACAATTGTACCTTGCTCACTTTGAATGGGATTAACTAAATGCTTAATAAATTCAGTTAACTCTGCCACTCGAGCCCTCAATTGAGCCTTGGTGGCTTCATCCTTATTCAGTCTCTGTACTATATTGCTTATCGACCCATGGGGCTCCTCGATTTCTTACACTCTATTAGTGGGCCCCAAATTAATAATAGAGATATTGAAATCTTCAAGAAATATATTTCTACTATCCTTGTGGGTAGTAGGAGTTGCTACATGCAAGATTCTGGATCCAAAAGCATCCCTGGTCATATGAGACCTTATTTTTGCTTTCTTCTTTTCCTTTGGCCTTTCTATTTTGTTGAGACTTTCTAAATTCAGGTCAGGAATCTCTATTACAGGCTGCTTATGTTTCAACTGTTCTTGCAGCCATTCAGGAGCAGTAAATTGTTCTACATTCTGATCATTTGGAGATGTGGGATGAGAAACATTAGTTTGGATGTTTTCTACATTTACATCTATTTCCTCCACTGACACTTGCTCCACTTCTGGTTCTTTGTCATGTGCCTCTTCTAATGACATCTCTTGATTGATGGGCACCTCAGCATCTGGATTCAAGCTGGCCATATCATCCTTTTCTTGGGCCTGCAGCTTCTCAAAAACTTTTTCCACATTATCCATAGCAGGAGGCTCAAGACCCTCTGGGAAAACAGGAGCAGGGTTATCTTGAACAATTTGGCTCAGAAGTGTTTTGTTGACCTCAAATAACACCATAGCAGCAACCTCTTTGGGCATGTGAGATAAGTGAGTGATGAAGGTTTGTGGAAGGTCAAGGGAGAGAAACAAATGAGATGGTGGATGCAATGGTAGACATGGTAAATTGGCGAAGAGACATGGAAGGAGAAGTTTGGGAAGTAGGTGAATCAACGGTTGTAGGTGCAATGGGAGGAGTAATGGTAGATGTAGAAATGTCTATGTAAATCTCTATGGAAGGAGAAGTAGAAATGGTAGGTGAAATAGTGGATATAGGGGAAGATGCAGAAATGGTAGAGGAAGGTGAAGGGATAGAAGCTGAAGGGGTAGGAGATGGAAGGGAATCCTCCAGAGATGGAAGAGGTTGCTCGATTTTGCTGGGTTTAACCTTTTTGGTCCGTTTAGTTTGAGGCCTTGTACCCTCAATAGATTCACTTTTTCACATGTATACTCTAGGCTTGGCCATAGGCTGTCTCTCCTCTTATTTCTTCTTCTTCCCTTTACCCTTAGCCTTAGAGGAAGGCCTTGCCTCGCCTTCGGCTTGCTCATTCTCTTCCTAAGCTTCATCCTATCCTCTCCCCTCTTCTTCATTAGAGGAATCTTGTTCTTCCATTTTGTCAAATGTCAGCTCAATTCCTTGGTCCATAAGGGCATAGGATTGTGTTTCTACCCATCTTTTAGTAAATCTTATTACTGGCCTTGTTATTAATTTGAAGTTAGTGACCTCCTCAGCCTAATCTGACAATGGTATGGGATTGTTAGCCACTTAATTGTATTCCTTTTCTTGCAATAGTTGACCATCATCTTCAATTTGATTTGGGACAACAAAGAGATGAAGCTTTCTAATGTATTCAACAAATAACTTGATTAAGGCCTTTTCTTGACTTCCAATTCATCCTCATAGTTAGCCCAAAAGTCTTCAATGTCTAGTTTATGTCTATATGGCCGGCCTACATTCCTCTTCATTTTACCATAGGGGTCAAAGTGCTTCTTGGTATTGTGGAAAGTCAAATGGAAAAACTGCAACTCTACATCCGATCCCTTTGTTGACCAATGAGCAAGACAAGCATATAGTCCTCTTCCAACCACCATAAGATAAGGCACTCCGACCCTATGCATATCTTTGAGTATCTTTGAGTAACTTGTTGGAAGAACACAATTGCCTTGTAACCTCCAAAAATAACATCTTGTCATTAGGGCACTTGGGCAACCTATACGGAGCATTAGAGAATCCCTCCATTCGGTAATAAGTAAATTTGGGGAATTGAATAAACCAATAACCAAATTTTTGAATAAGGTCCATTGCAAAGGAAGACAACTTTTTGTCAAGATCTCCTTGTAGGGTCCTTACAATATACATAATGAAGGCATCATTTACCCTCTTATAATGTTTCATGGCGTTATGCAATTGCAATTGAGGGTAACAATCATAAACCTTGTATTGGCGAGGACCATTACCAATAGGACCAAGAAATGTTAGTCCTCTATATTTGAAGTTCTTAGCCAATGTATAAACTATATAAGATGTCATGTGGAAGATCTTGGTCTCTCTCACCATAGAAAATTGGTGATGAATATTATCACTTATTGAACCTAATGAATCTTCTTTGTTCCCCTGAGGATCTCCTCTACATAGTATAACATCCAATTTTCAAAGTTCTGAATCAAGGCCCATAACTCTACTCAAAAGAGTTACCAAGTCATTGATTTCAGGAATGAAATCACTCCTGTATAGGTACTTAGGCAGTTTCATAGTAGAAGACTTAGGAGTCTTCATCCAAAGGTCATTATTCACAGTTTTCATACATTGCTTAGGTCCCTCTTCAAATACCTTTTGAGCTTGTTCTCTAGTGGCCGAAGTCATGGTTGGATGCATTGAAATACCAAAAGTCTTTGTGATGGCAGCACTTGATAGGTCAGTTAACACCCTTCCATCTGCAGCCTTATCTTCCTAGAAACTTTGGTAGTAGTGCTCCCTACATTCTGTGATCAAATCTAGACATCGGACCGAGGTAGGAAAGCCAATAGCATGAGCAATTCCATTCTGTACTATCCTCTTGGCATTAGGAGTGGGATTGTTTCCAAACATCCTTTCCTTAAAATCCATCATATCAATATGTCCAAGGTCGTTATCTCCAACAAACTTCCAATCATAGGTGTTCTTGGTCTTTGGATAAACTCCTTTGAATTCGTATTTCATTTTGGCCAACCTTGCCATTTAGCTCTGCATAAAAAACAACCTTAGTAAGTACCTTGCAACAACTTCATATTCAAAACCACCTATACCATTTAAAACAATTCCATTATGCAAAATTAAAAGTCTCTAAATCCATGACTTTTTGCACAAAATACCTAACTTATTGCTAACCAAAAAACTCATACAAGGTTTCTATTTGAAATTTAACATCTTTCATACTTACCACTCCATTATGAAGATTTGGGGTGAGCAAAGCTTGCAGAGAAATCACATGGACACAACCTTGTGGAAAAAACAACATGACAATCCTTTTAAAATCTTTCCTTTACATTTGGATGCCCATTTAATCCAATTGTAGAAAAATGAGGGGGACTCGACCTTGTGGAAAAACGAAGGATGAAAGACCAAATCCAAGTCAAGGTCGAAATCCTGCAACAACAAACACTTTTACGGAAAACAAAGGATGAAGCTCCAATTGTGTGAAAACGTGCTATGGTTAGATGACTATCCAATCTCTACAACAAGCGAAAATCGAACCTAACAAGAGTTGCGGAAAAACTTACTAGACTAGGACATTGTGGAGAAGACTTGGGGTCACCGATAAATCTGCACTACCCCAAAATTCCTGCAATAGCCAAACTTTTCACCAAGCAAACTTCTTACTCTGTAAAGAACTATGAAAAAACTAGGTCATGCCAACCTTTCGTGAACATCCCAGGAATCTGCGCACAAGAAAACCCCGCAACTAAATTTTCAAAGACTAACCACGCAGTGGGAAATGTTAAATAGCGGGATTTACCCACGACCAAGACCAAAGGTGAATGAGACGAAAATCCATGCACAAGAAAAACACCCCACAGATTTTTGCAACATCACCCAAGACACAAATCCGCAAATCCTTCTAACAAATTAATGCATGCGACTATGCCCTAACTGAAATTTTGCCCTTCACACTCAAGGTTAAACCACATTCTCCAAAGATGAAATAGAGTTCCCATACCATGAAAACTCCAAACATTAATTTAGAACCAAGATTGCAATGACTAGGGCGATAATGGTGGCTATGTTGCATAATGTGCCACCTAGCCAACTAGGGTAACTCAATTTCTCACCCCGAGACCCTCAATTTATACCAATTTTAAATTGTGAATCACTAGGGCTGACGTCTTAAAATAATTGTCCTTTTCAAATGTGCCCTAAAATCTTAAAACATGCCCTAGCCAACCATAAACCTATCATTTTTGAAAGAAAATGAGTGGGAACATTAGGAAAACATTTGGATGCACGAAGAAAATCCGAAATGGGAGCTTGGAAGGTATCTAATTTGCAACAACAAGCACCAACAAATCGCCAGGAGTCCTTAACAGCAAGCAAACAATTCAAAATGATCACAAATGACATAAAAATCCCGTTTAAATCCATTTATACTTTCCTCACCAAATGCCATAAATGCATCATTGTCAACAGGGTGGTGAGCACCCAACAATCTTTGCGGAAATACGACCTCTCAACTTAGCTGCAGAGAAACCACCACCATCTGACCCTGGGGAAAAATGATTACCACTCAACCTTGTCTGAATGAAGGCCATATCTGTGCAACGAAAATACAAGGCTGAGTAATTCGCTAGATGTGGAGTTTACATATTGTGGAGAATCAGGGCCCATCTGGATGACCCTCGAATCTTTGCAATCCCAAAAAGGGTTGAATCTTCTCCAAATGGGCCCAAACTTGACGATCAAAGCCTGCAATTATTCGAAAGGGAAACCACCTAAAGCAAACCAAATAGAGCACCTAAGAAACAAAAGGAGGGGGTCCTCGTTTCCAATGGAGTGTGTGCAAGGCGCAACTGGACCAAGTGTTTGCTGGTCGTATCATTTAGATGCTTATACACAAATTTGTGATTTCCTCTTTTTTTGGGTGTTGCCGTGAATCTGTAATGACCCAATAGTTTCAACTCAAAACTCATTTTTATTCACTGCGAAACAACCTTAACAAACTTCAACGCTCCAAACCTATGTTCCACAAGGAAGCATCAGATCCCATGGTGCTCCGTCCCTGTCTAGGATTTTAAGGATACTCTAAGAGTACCTTTCTTGTACTTTCATGTTTCCTGTCTGTGTCCGAGAGGAGACTTGATGAAACACAGCCCTAAACCCTAGCTCATGATGGCAATGGGGGTAATTGTGAAAGAAGATTTTTTTATATATATTGTGTAATAGTCGACAAAGAAAAACAGGCTACACAATATAAGCCTCAGAGGCCAACAGATTTGTCTGCTGGATACAACAGATAAACAACTAAGTCCAAGATTGAACCAGCCAAGGCTTTGACAGCAAACAGCATCTGGAGAATTAACAAAACCACTTAATGGACAGTAGCAGTATTAAATGACAGTCACAACAAATAGATGTTACACCAATTTTGTGTCAAAAAACTGCATACACAGGTCATCAAAATATTCATTATAAGTTCACCAGTAGAGGAGGACCCATGAAGACTTCTCAATTTCAGTATCAGCGTCAGGAACATGAACATTAGAGATCTGAACATTAGCATACATAGGAATAATTGTATTTATTGGATGAGGACAAGCTTGAGATTTGATATAGATATTTCCAGTTGTTTCTGCAATAAGAATTCTACTGTCAAATTCTAAAGCCAGTTCACACTTAACAGGATCATCCAGAATTAATCCTATTCTATTTGCCTGATTTTTTGCAACTGTGACAACATGAAAATAAGAAGAATCTCTCTCTCTACAATCCAATTATCCCTAGACTTTTGTTTCCAAAAAATCTCTTCTCAAGATAAATAGAGATCTTGTTGCTCTAATGACTTAGTTTCCTCCTCCGTGAGCTCATTAGTCAAATCTGAAGTTTGAATGGAAAGAGCCACCTTCTTTAAGGATGCTTCAATCGCTTTTTTCTCTTTAAAAATATTCCCAAACACTTATTTGTTGTAGATCTGAAATTGTTGTTTTATGTTGCAAAGCTTAGAGGCAAACATAACAGAGGGGAACCATGTACTTCTAGACAAGATTTCCACCAAAATTCAAACCAAGATTTTTTTTAGGGTGAGTCAGCCACACAAGTTCAAACTTGAAAGGGGAAAAGAGTAGTGCTACATTGTGGGAAATATGGATAAACAAAGGGGAGTGATCTGATCCTGTCATTGAAAGAATAGAGGTCTCCAAGGTACACCTTTGTTGCAACCATTTGTGAGATACTAAGTGTTAATGATATTGTACAGATTCGTGATGAATACTTTAGGCGAATGAAGAAATAAATTTAAATATAGCACAAATGCTATTTAAATTTATATACTTATTCATATTTGAAATTAAGTCAAAAGACCGACTTCACCTTTTAATAAAGAAGATTTAAATAAAGATTAAAATATTAATTTAAATGGAGCTGACCTTCTAGAAGAAGAGATGCGAATTTCCATGAGTCACGTCTTTTGTATTGAGGCCGACCTCTTGCTAAGAAAAGATGCATCACTTCATTAGCTCATGTATAAATAGAAGATGAAAGTCATTCATTCAACAAGCAAGTAATCATCAAGTTCATCAAGCGATTTATTCAAGGAGAAGTTTGCACCATTGCAGCAGACTAGAGCCGTTGTTCACAAGTTGATAACAGCAGATCGATTCAAGGAGAGATATATTATTTATACATCTGCATCTAGAAGAGGTGCTATTATTTTTTGTATCAAATTGGCATTGTGTTGTGCCTGTGTTCTAAGTAGATTTCTGCTCTTATTATAATCAATATATAAGAGATATATTGCCTCGGTTTTTCTCCCTCAGGTTGCAGGGTTTTCCCAGTGTATTGGCTGTGTTATTGTATTGAATCTCAAATTATTTTTGCTTTCTAATCTGATCACTTTAAATCTACATGGTATCAGGGCGGGTTTGAAGAGGATCCCGATCAGATTTGTATTTATCATCCTTACCTTCATGAATTTTTCTCATCTTCATTCACTTGTCAAGATGGTGAATGGTCTTAAGGTTGAAGATAGGCTCGAGGGAGCATCAAACTTCACCTCGTGGAGATTCAGGATCATGCTCACCTTGGAGGAAAACGCATTGGCAAAGTTTGTGGAGAGCTTCACCCCCGAGCCTACGGAAGAGGAAGAAAAAGCCCTTTGGAAGAAGAAAGATACACGAGCAAAGAAGATGTTGGGTTATTCGGTGAAGGATCATATTGTTCCTACCGTCTCCAAGTTAAGGACTGGGAAAGAGATCTTCAAAACCCTAGAGGAGATGTACGAGATCAACAACACCAGCCGAGCTCTTGCACTGAAGCAACAACTTCATCACTTGAAGATGGCGCAGAGAGAAACTATCATTGCCTACTTTATGAGAATAACCAAATTGAGGGATCAACTCTTGTCTATTGGGCATGTGGTCGATAGCAAGGATCTAACCATGCTGGCTCTCAACGGTCTCCCTTCATCCTGGGAGTCTTATATTCAGGGAATCAGTGCGAGATCAAAGCTTCCCAAGTTTGATCGATTGACGGCAGACTGTATTCAAGAAGAGTCTAGGTTGGCTGCAAGAGCTATTGGGAAAAGTTCCGCCAATGAAAATCTTCATGTTCTTGCCACTCAATCCTCAAAGAAGAAAGGTGGAAAGAAAGGGTATTTCAAAGAAAACAAAGAGAGACGAGTTGATGGTGGCCCCGCATTTAAGAAGAAGAGGGACCTCTCCAAGGTCCAATGTTTCCGATGCGACAAGTATGGTCATTTTGCAAAGGAATGTCCTTCCAAGCCTAAGCAACAGGCTGCCTTTGCTAATGTCCATGAAGCCTCTATACAGAGGGATACAAGTGAATACCTGTTCTATTCAGCCTTGTCAAGTAATGTATCTACCGACACCAACGCTTCGTTGATAGATAGTGGGGCCTCTCGCCACATCACCGAATTCAGGGAACATCTATCTGATTTAGCAATGAAAGATTCCAACGATCAAGTTATTATTGGAGATGATGCTAGTTACTCGATTAAAGGAGTTGGGACTTCATC
Source organism: Sequoiadendron giganteum (assembly GCA_007115665.2). Lineage (NCBI taxonomy): Eukaryota > Viridiplantae > Streptophyta > Pinopsida > Cupressales > Cupressaceae > Sequoiadendron > Sequoiadendron giganteum. The sequence goes on along the minus strand of CM021102.1, from coordinate 618,498,424 downwards.
TCTACATTTGAATTCTGACGATTCCTTACAATTGGATGATGTACTATTCGTTCCAGGCATCAAGAAGAACCTTGTTTCCATATCAACGTTGGAAGACAAGGGTTATCAAGTTGTCTTTTCTGAAGGAAAAGTTCTCATATGGGCGAAGAACTCTAACTTCAAGACTGCCCGGACGGTTCGAGTTAGACATGGTTGTCTCTACAGGCTTTGCACGCGCCCCATTCAGGGTCTAATACATGACTCTGCAAGTTTCGGTGATCTTTGGCATCGAAGATTGGCTCATCTTCACTTTCGAGAGCTACCTTTTATGGAGAAGATGGTCACGAGCCTTCCTAAGTTCATCCAAAAGAAGGAAGGAACCTGCAAAGGTTGTGGCTTGGGTAAAAATACAAAAGGTTTATTCCATAATAGTGAAAGTAGATCCAAATGTGTTTTAGATCTTATTCATTCTGACTTATGTGGTCCAATGTCTATTGCGTCTTTGAGTGGTTTCTTGTATTACATTATTTTTATTGATGACTACTCTAGAAAGGCTTGGATCTATTTCTTAAGGTCTAAAGAATCTGAGGAAGTGTTAGACAGATTCAGAGAATTCAAAGCTCAGGTGGAGAATATGTCCGGGAGGAGGATCAAGGTGTTGAGATCCGATAATGGAGGAGAATACACTTCTGTTATTTTCCATAATTTTTGTATTGAAGCAGGGATTAAGAGGGAGCTTAGCATTCCTTATAATCCTCAACAGGACGGTGTTGCGGAAAGGAAGAACAGAACTATTGTGGAAGCAGTCAAAGCCATGCTTCATGACTAAGACCTGCAAATTTCTCTGTGGGCTGAAGCATCCAAGACTGCAGTCTATGTATAGAATAGGAGTCCTCACAAAATCTTGGAGAACATTACTCCTGAAGAAGCATTCTCTGGGGTGAAACCTCAAGTAAGTCATTTAAGGATCTTTGGGTGTCCAGTGTACATTCATATACCTAAGGAAAAGAGGACAAAATTAGAACCTTTTGGCAAGAAGGGAATTTCGGTAGGCTATAGTGAGACTCCTAAAGCTTACAGAATCTATATTCCGGGTCAGAAGATTATTGAGATCAATAGAGATGTTACATTTGAGGAGGATGTTGCATTTAGATGATCCAAGGGATCTCACATGGAGATTGATGAAGAAGAGCCTTCCCAGGATATGGAAGTTGACCATATTCCTGAGAATCAAAGGGAGGTTCTAGAACCTCAAGAAGATGGTGATCCAACTGAACCCTTGGAGCCTACTCATGGGCCTACAGATATTGTGATTGGAAAGAAGAGACCTCTTTGGGCTAGGAAGATTATGTAGGAGGCAGAAAGTTTTGCAGCCCCAAGAGGAACTTTCAGAGAAAATAAGAGACCTCATAAGTTCTCTGGTTATGTAGCCTTGATGAGTCATATCATTGAGTCAGAGCCTTCAAATGTTGAAGAAGCTTCTAGTCAACAAGTTTGGAAAGATGCTATGACTGAGGAGTATCAATCCATACTTAAGAATGATGTTTGGGATATTGTTCCTAGACCTGAAGACAAACCCGTGGTGTCTTCTAAATGGCTCTTCAAAATCAAGCATGCGGTTGATGGGAGCATTGAGAAGTACAAGGCAGGATTTGTGGCTAGAGGGTTCTCACAAAAAGAGGGAGTTGACTATGAAGAAACCTTTGCTCCAGTTGCTCGTTATACTTCTGTCAGAACCATCATTGTGATTGCAACACCTAGAGGATGGAAGATTCATCAAATGGATGTAAAGACAACCTTTCTTAATGGTGTCATAGAAGAAGAGGTTTACATTGAGCAGCCCGATGGTTTTGAGGTACATGGGAAGGATTCACATGTTTACAAGCTGAAGAAGGCCTTGTATAGTCTTAAGCAGCTCCTCGTGCTTGGTACGAAAGGATTGATCGTTACCTATCGAGTTTAGGTTTCTCAAAGAATGATGCAGATTCTAACCTCTACTTTAAGGTGATAAATGGTGAAGCATTGATTTTGGTTTTGTATGTTGATGATTTGATTATCATTGGAGAAGAACACCTGATTCTAAAATGTAAGGAGTTAGCTTTTGAGTTTGAGATGAAGAATCTTGGTCTCATGCATTACTTTCTTGGCTTAGAAGTTTGCCAAAAACCAAATGAGATGATTCTAAGTCAAGGCAAGTATACTATTGACATTCTGAAGAGGTTTGATATGATTGATTGCAAACCTATGTCTACACCTATGGAAACAAACTTACATAAGTTGAAGGAGGCTGCAGCTAGTTCAAAACTAGTGGATTCTACGACGTATAGGCAGCTGATTGGTTCATTGATGTACCTAGTTAACACTAAACCTGATATTTGTTATGCAGTGAGTACACTTAGTCAGTTTATGTGTGAACCAAGGCAGATGCATCTTGTTGTAGCTAAACATATCCTGAGATACTTACGTGGTACAGTTGGATATGGGTTGAGATATTCTACAGTGTGGATTTGGAGCTACATGGATTTACTGATTCTGATTGGGTAGGGTGTGTCACAAATTGGAAGAGTACCTCTGGTTGTTGCTTCAATTTGGGATCTGCTATGATATCCTGGTTCAGCAGGAAGCAGTCTTCAATGGCATTGGGTACAGCAGAGGCAGAGTACATTGTAGCTAGTGTGGCAGCTCGTGAAGCACTGTGGCTTCATAAGCTCCTTGCAAGATTGTTTGGACAATCAATGGAGTTTACTATCATTCATTGTGATAACCAGAGCTTTGTGAAGCTTTTTGTCAATCATGTGTTTCATGACAGAACAAAGCATGTTGAGATCAAATACCATTATATTAGAGATATGGTATTGAGGAAAGTTATACAGTTGAGGTATATCAGCACTGATGAGCAGACGGCAGACATTCTCACCAAGCCTCTCTCCAAGATAGAGTTTGTGTACTTTCGAGATAAGCTTGGTATGGTGGAGAATACAACCTGAACTGAGAAGGAGTCTCAGTATCAATGATCCTCTTTAATGAGTTCTTCTTTGTGAGAGAAGTTCGAGGTGAAATCCATTGGTAATGAGTTCTTCTCTGCAAGAGAAATTCGAGGTGAGATCCGTTGGTTACAAGTTCTTCTCAGTTAGAGAAGTTCGAGGTGAAATCCCTTGATTCCACCCTCTGGGAGAACCATGGTGGATGTCATGTGTGTGATTCCATGACAACATCACGTGAGAGTCCATGATGATTTACTTGTACTTGTTTAACACCCTCTGCAGGAGCCATGGTGAAAGTCACGATGAGGTGAAAACATCACATTGAGTGGTGAGCAATTGTACTTACCATCTATGGAGGTAGCCATGATGGTTGATATCACGATGAGGTGATAAGCTCTTTTCCTGGTTTGAGCCATGTTGATTAACATCACTATGCGGTGTTACATGTTTGTACAGCTAAAAGTATCCCTCTCTATTTGAGAGGGAGTGGTAATGATATTGTATAGATTTGTGATGAATACTTCAGGGGAATGAAGAAATAAATTTAAATATAGCACAAATGCTATCTAAATTTATATACTTATTCATATTCGAAATTAAGTCAAAAGGCCGACTTCACCCTTTAATAAATAAGATTTAAATAAAGATTAAAATATTAATTTAAATGGGCCCGACCTTCTAGAAGAAGAGGCGGAAATTTCCGTGAGTCACGTTGTTTGGCTCATGTATAAATAGAAGATGAAAGTCATTCATTCAACAAGCAAGTAATCATCAAGTTCATCAAGCGATTTATTCAAGGAGAGATATTATTTATACATTTGCATCTAGAAGAGGTGCTATTATTTATTGTATCAAATTGGCATTGTCTTGTGCCTGAGTTGTAAGCAAATATGTGCTCTTATTATAATCAATATATAAGAGATATATTGGCTGGGTTTTTCTCCCTCAGGTTGGAGGGTTTTCCCAAGGTATTGGTTGTGTCATTGTATTGAATCTCAAATTATTTTTGCTTTCTAATCTGATCGCTTAAAATCTACACAAGGCACAAGGACCAATATTTAACTTTTGAAATATTAAAATACCTCTTGATGAGGCGTACACCCACAAAAGCCCACTTAAAAACAACTTGTTGGCGTTTCAATTAGCACCTTCGGAGTGCTTGTTGGAAACGGACAGCTATTGCAAGTGTTATAGTACTGCTCTTCGAATCATAGAGAGGAAGATTTGTCTTTGCTAATATTATACGTAAAAAAGTGTACTAAGGTTCCTATCTTTTTTACTCAGCGACAGCACACAAAGGTGCATAAACACAATGTGTCATATCTAAGGTTTGCTCTGGTTTCTACAGATCTTAACTACAACTAAACTAGCTTCTAATCTATCCTATCCCTTTAAGATAAACAGAGCATGGGGGCATAGGAGAGAGAATGGATTGGTTGGATCACTTGAATCCACTGTCTCCTTAGAATATGGTCAAGGCTCTGAACTCTCGGATATATGTTGGAATAAGGCTTTATGCAAGCGAACACTATTTACGGTAAGTTGGATCTAAAACTTGCCAAGGAGGAGGAACCCCTGTCCCAGGTATAGGCTTAGAAACAACTCACTAGAAACAACAAGGTACGATGATATGGATATCAGGATTGCTAAGGAAGAGGAACCCCTGTCTGAAGTATAGGCCGAAATCTAGATTATTAAAAAACATCAAACGATAACTATAGATGACAAAACATCCAAGCATGGGGGACCCGTGTCCAAGGAGGACATTGAAACAATAACCTATAAACACAAGACGTGTGGAAGAACGCAAATCTTTAGGTCAAATTGCATGTGCCCGTTGCTTTCCTTCTTCAAGCTTTCTGAACGAATTACAAATATTGGGACAGCAAAGGCACAAAATCATACACAATTGCGATCAACCAATTAACTCTCATCCAAGAGTGAACAAATATAGACTCTCAAGCTTGTTGGCACAACGGCGCAACAATTTTGTGTAGTTATTAAAAGTTCACAAATAATGAGCCCAAGGCTCTTATTTATAGAAACTCAAAGGAGTAGGCAACCCTAAAATGTCCTTGAGTGAACAATCAGTTCTTGCCAATCAGCAACAATTATTCCTATGTCTAAAAGTAGGTGGTCAAATAGTTAACTGGGTATCCACTTCAGTTAACTGAATCTAAACAAACGGTCAACTGGAAATCTACCTCAGTTGACTGAAACCTAACTACAAGTGAACTTAAATTAGAAATGTGCGTCCAAAATAGACATCCACCTAATCGTAGAAGTCAAATTAGACATCCTTAATTAGTGGATCTGACATGCATGATCTATGGGACCCGGAGTTAACTTGGAAAGGGGCATCAAGATAACTCTAGTCCCAAATAATATCTTTCTGGAGAGTAGGACGTCCTCCTTGGGGTGCTTTACACCTCATCACCATTGGTCAACAGTCCTTCTATCCATTTGTTGACTTCGTTTGCCTTACATAATATGCTTTTAATATTCGATCTTCTTTGTAGCTATGTCATTGAACCTTGTTGACATGAAATGTGGAAGGTAGTGTAACAGTAACTTGATGGCGGCTTTGTATTTGGAATGACTACTTTCCGCATTTGGCTATCCATTCATGCCTTCCAAGGCATCCAACTTGACTACAGGCTTTACTTGACGCATGTTTGTGTCAAGTATTTTTCAAAAAATCGTGAAGTATGACCTTTTTGGTCTTGATTTCAATTTGAGAGTACTATCTTATGAAAAAATTGACCATCACCTGTAAACACGAATATGTTCAAACAACTTCCGAAAACCCCTAAAAATAGCCGCCCGCTGAGAAGTATTTTTTTGGAAAAAATCTGACACATGGGCTTTGTTCGTGCTTCAATGCTAAACAAATCCAGTTTACTAGATTTTTTATTCTACGACTTTTCCGGAAAAATCCCTAAAAATAGGGGCAACGAGTTTGTTGTTTTTGGAAAAATTGAGATGGGTTTTACTGGAAAATTATGTTGATCATACCCAGTTGGTCAGATCTATGGTATTCTGTTGTTTTATGTGACATGCAACAAATTTAAGCTAGAAGAGAGGAAGTAGACAAGAGGTAGATTGGAAGTTATTAGCTGCCTCCTTCTAAAAATTTGTGTCTTGATTCAACCTCTGAGAAGAAATCCTTTTATGCCACTGATCTTCAAAAAATATTGAAGAACTATCCAAAACCCTTGTCAGATCTTGAAAAGACTTCCTTAAGAGCAAATTGTTGTTTTGATCTTCAACCTGCAAAAGAAATAATGAAGAATGGATGCCTAGATGTTTTGCATATACTAATTTGGAGTTGAATGCACCAAGCTTGGGCGCCAACTCATGACGAAGCCTGATTTAGCCTGACCTAGAGTTCTAAAAGCTGATTTCCACTTGATTTGTGTGACGTTTGGCCACTTTTGCCTCCAAAATCTCTTAAGTCAACAAATCACTCTTTGACTTTTTAGGCATCCTTCTTGAGTTTGAACACTTTTTCATCTTATTTTTTATGTTGAAGTGCCTCCATTCGATCCTTGCTCCGGGTTGTTCAATTGATCTTTAGCAACTACTAACGGATCTGTTGTTGAGATGGAACCATCCTGAAGAGGTATGCTTGGGAGTCATCAAGTCAAAAACCTGAGTTTGAGGCTCCAAATTCAAGGTCGCCTTTTTTTAGTAGGGGCTCCTTTGGCCTTGACTTAGTCAACTTTTCATGGCTGTTCTTCGTTTTCACCATTTAGACCCTTCGTGCTTTGATCTAACGTCGCCGTTGACTGATGAGTTGAAATGCTTTGCTTGATTGTGCGTTGGGTAACTAGCTCAGTCCTGGAAAGGATGACTGGTATCTCAGCTCTTGAAAGGCGGTTTAGGTTCTTCAAAAGCTTGGGCGCCCCTGGCCAATAGGGCCTCTTTTGACCTTTTGACTTATTATTTTCATATTGTCAACCTTCAATAGTGGCCCCAATTCGATCTATGTTATCAAGTGTCAAATTACTCTGTTGTCTTTGTTGACGATGTCGTTGTCAATATCGATCATAACGGAGAAGATCATCCTGGAGGTAACTAAGCTCACAAGCTACATCTGACTGCCCAAAAAGGTAGGCGCCTTTCTTCAGCAGGGGCTCTTTTGACCAACACTTAGCCAATTTCTTGGCATTCTTCCTTCAGCTTTCACCGTTAGGTATTTACTGCTTGATCTCTGCCTCTAATTGCTTGACAAATCATGTCGACGCGTAGTTGGACTGATCGTGAAGCTGAGAGAGAGCTGAGCAGATGCCATGTATATAGCAGTGGTTGCAAACTTCATCAAGTGCCTCAGATTCAAGGGCACCCCTGCCCAGCAGGGGCACCTTTGCTTTGTTATGCATTGATTTTCCCTCCATTTTGCATGCTCGAATGATTAACAACTGTTGTTCTCTGATATGTCTCGCATGTTGGTGAACAAGTTCATTGCGAAGCTGAGCTAATGCTGGAGAGATTACCCGAAGATAGGCTTGTTCAATAACTAAGATTTTGAGCCTCTAATTCAACAATGCCCCTGGTCAGCAGGGGCTCTTTTTCATGTTTTTCTTGCTATCTCTGATGCTATTTGCCTTTCGCGTCTTTTGTCTTCGCCTCCGTTGTCGGTGATCAATGAATCAGGTGAACCTACTTGCTAATGAGTTGGAAAGTCAACAGAATTATGAAGGAGATGACTATCTTAGCAAAACTTGATGACTGCCTTTGACCTCTTGAACTCATGGGCGCCCCTGGTCAGCAGGGGCTCTTTTGATTACAGCTTCATCATTTCCTTTAAGATCTTCATCTCTTCATGTCTCACGTTCGCCATGTAGCTTAATTGATTTGAGCTTTGTCGTTGATGACGTGGACGCGTGTATCCTAGCAATCATCTTCAGCATGCTATGTGTACGGGTGTTGGAAAAATGACAAAGGCATTCAACTACACAACCTTCTTGGTAGCAAGGCATTCATTTTCCAAACTTAGTCAATTTTCAGCATTTTTCACTTTTGAAAATCCCCTTCATCGCAGAGCATCTTTTCAAGCATTTTTGCCATGGATTCCTTGTTGAAGCTTTTGAAGCTTAACTTTCAGCACCTGGTATTAGCCAATCTACCATTAATGGCTGCAGAGCTCCTAACTTTATTCCTTAAAAATGAAAATAGACCCACCAAAGTAAAACTAACTTTTTGGTGATTTTGACTTCACCAAAGTGACCGTGAAGTCAATTCATCCTATCAAAATCATTTTCCATGAATTTTGGCAAGGTCCTATTTTCACGGGTTTCCCTAAAAATAGGGGCACGAAACCCTAATTTTCAAATTTTCAGAATGTTGCACACATGTCCCTTGGCATAAACCCACAAAAACTTTACCTTTTGTTTGACCTAAAACACACTTTTGGCAACATTTTTACTTGACTTAGATCATTTTAACAAAAATGTCTCTTAAAAGCAAAAATTTATTTTGGGTTCAACACAACCTAAGTCATTAGACTAGGCCATGGGGCCCCAAAAGATAATAAAGTATTAAAATGACTTAAATTCAATAATTTACCAAAATGAGCCTCAAACTGCTGAAAGCCAAAAATACCCAAACTGCCTTGCTCGAAATGGAAAATACTCTGAACTGTTGAACTGCTGCCAACCGGGACACTGCCAAAAATAGAACTTACTAAAAATAGTAAGTTGTTCCAAACTCATTTTAATCACAATCCGAGCAGCTAACGTAACTTACTAAAAATAGTAAGTCCCGGGAAAGTTGCCTGATTCAAATGCATGTCATACCACTATGAATCTTTTCTAAAAACCTAGAAAGAATCGAGAATCCAAATCTCAAAACTCCAACATGCAAACATCCGAACAACACCAAAAACCTCCAAACAATTGGAAACCCTAATTTTACATCCAATAAGCCTACAGGCATCCGGAATAGGTTGACGGCCTCTGCACTACCTACTGTTGAGAAGGGGACATTACAAGAGCCACATACTTTTTCATTTCTACTCAACAAGAATTTTTATCCTTTACTAAAACATGTGGTTCTCAATATTATATCAACCTTTTATGGATTCACAAATTACAATCATGATTAATAAACAGCTTGATATCTTCTTTTATGATCCTAATAAAATTACACTAGCATGGATGTAGAATTGTAAGTTTCCTTCCAATTTTTCTTCTTATATTGCCACCTTTCACGCCTTGCATGTTTGAACACTTAATTATTTTCTCATATCAACATTGAGAAGTTCTAGAAATTTATTAGTCTACCTTTTCAGGTAGGATTCAAGGAAGCATGCTCCACTTGACCACATCCACAAAATGGACCCACTTTTCATTTCCAAAATAATGGTTGTAATGACTATATTTTAAAAATTATATACTCTTAGGCTTTGTACACATCCTTTTACCAAACCCTTGGCACTCTATAAAATATAACTCGTCTTTTGATGCTTTAATGGACTAAGATGACTTTCTTTCGAATCCAATCAACTTTTATGAATGGCATCTTCATATCATTGCTTGTCCATGCTCAATTTCTATGTGATTGCATTTCACCCATCTCTCCAAGTAGACATTAACCATGCTAGCTATATTGTTTCAAACCTCATAAATCTAACATGGTCCAAGCCACAACTTACGTTAGTATACTTAATTTCTCAAAATACTTAATATTTTGAAACCCACTTGCCACTCTCTACTTCTCTCTTCACAAATGGTTATCAAGTAAAAAATAATCCTTCATTGCAACATGATCAATTAATGTGCATTTAACAATTTTTTGTCCAATCTATTGAACTTAACCGAGCAATCGAACTCGTCCATTATCCAATGTATTACCTACATGTCCATGAGCATTGGATATCCTTTCTGCTTGGGTTAGGAACTATTAGAGTCACCAATGGACTCAAGCTCTTAGGAGTACCTACAAAACCAAAAGATGCCTTCCACAAGAGAGCAACAAGAGCACAATATTGCTTGATTATGGGCACAATGGATTATGAGTAAAACCCAATATGATTCCATGGCTTTCATGGATTGAAATGTGCATATGATGCCTTGCTTATATAGGCAAGGTTGAGAGATAAGATTAGACAAGATTATGACGCGTGAATCCTCTGCAATGAGACAACTAGTAGTAAGAGAAGATAAGCTCACATGACGCCTAAGACTTCTAGAAAGATTCCTAAATTCTAAAGTAAATTTAACATGTGAACATGTGTGAAAAGGACCTACTAGGTGATCCAGTTAGGTAAACTGCCTTGTTCATACCAACACCCCGTCTTAAGTGCAACTTAGGGAGAAATAAACAAATGCAAACGATGCAAAGATGGTGATGGGTTCCGGCTACTAGGCCATGTTAGGTAACCATGTACAAATGCAATCTCTCTCCAAACTAGAGAGAAGGAGCAAAATTAGTGGGACAAAAATCCTCTCTAAAAAATAGGAAAGAAAGTAAAAGGAGGATTTAATATGACCCCAAAGGACTACTTCTCTCACCAACATACAATCAATGATCCCCCCATAAGAGCGAAAAAGAGAGACTATGTAACCCCCCCACAATGTGTAGCCCCCTACAAATAACATTCCTTCCCCTGGGAAGAAACAAAACCAAGTACAAATGCAAGAATGCTTCTTATTCCAAATAAGAATTAGTAGAAAGACAAATCCAAATGTATGAAGATAGTGCCTCTGAAACATGCTCATGTGTCGCCAAGTCCATGATAGATAATGATGTCACAATCAAATCAGGTATATGCCTAATCAAGAGATGTGACAAACCAAGATCAAGTGATAACTAATGTTGAAAAAGATCCAAAGAGAAAGATGATAGGATAACAACTATGATCGGGCTATCATCAAAATGAAGAGATAGCCCCTCAAATGTGTCCTCCAAATTTGAAATGTGAGACTCCACAAACAAGTATGAAATACCTGTCAAGTAATCATCCACAAATATGAATTTGAAATACTATGATTTACTTGTTGTAAAGAATCACTAGAAGCTCTCAAAGAAGCATCTTTGAACTTTGATGAAGCAACAAAAGATGGATTTGTGATCTCAATAAGACAAGTGGAAGTTACAAGAGAGGCCTCTCGATTATCAAAACACTCTTTTGCTACATCATATTCAAGCTCCTCTAATGTATCATCATCAAAGGAAATATTGTCTACATCAAGGGGAATGAGACAATCTAATATAGGATCATATGGGAATAAAGGATTATGTGGATTTCCATAGATCTCACAAATTCAAGTAAAGAGTGTGTTGGGGCACCTAATCCCTAAAATCTAATAGTAGATGTCCCATAAGATGCTATCACTAATGGTTGTACGAATCTCTCTAATGATATGATCATTTTTATCACCCCAAATTGATTTCTTCCATTGTGTCTCTAGCTCAAGGCTGAGTCCATAAAGATGAGGCAAAAGGTTGAGCCACTTGCAATGTGTCAAGATGTTTTTTTACCAAGACTCAAAATTGTCCTTAGTCAAAATGATTACAGAAGGATGAGTTGCATTACCCATGATTATTCAATAATACACTCCTAAAATGATAAAAGCAAAGATCAATAAATATCAAGCAACTAATGAAGTGATTCGATCAAAGCAAAACTTTCTCAAGTGCCAGCATGTCCAAGTAATCCTCCAAAATGCAAATATGCCAAAAAATCTGAATAAAATGTACATAGGACACAATCTGAAAAAAATTGCATGATGGCTTGATAGAGCTCCTCAATACTTTCCAACATTGAAAAAATCACGAAAAATCTGAGATCTAGGCAAAAAGTTATGAGCTTCAAGGCCAAAAATGAAGTGACTTCAATCAGTAGTTAATTGAACCTATAGAAAACTCTAGCAATATGGCCTCAAATATTGTGTAGTGCTTGAAACCAACTTTTCAATGATCTTTTGTTTGCAAAATTTTGACACCCTAACGAAAAGTTATGGTAAATTGAAAAAAAGGCCTTAGTTAAGGCATTAGCGACAAAAATTAGCCCCCAAGGAGCTAGCCATCAATTCTCCATATGATAGTCTAGTTCGTTGGCAATTTTTAAAAAACAAATCTCGTTGTTGCTCAAGCAAAAGGAGGGTGGCACCCCACTGGTAGGCTTAGCCACATGGCCCGCGAGGCCGTAAAGGCTATAAAAGAAATAAACAATTATGTTGGCTTAGCCTTTGATAATGGAAACAAATTTTTAATTCATAAAAAAATGACACAACCAATTTATTATGCTAGTGATGACAGAAGGTGATATAAGAGACTGTGCAAAATATTATGTAGAATTAAGAAATTGCTTTGTACCCAACACTATAGCACTGAAAACAGTATGACCGTGTAGAAAATCCATATGACGGTATGGATTTCGTACAATTGTACACACAAAATCTCCACGTAATCTACCAAACCCTCACAAAAATGGCCCAAAATACTTTATCACCAAAAATATCAAGAATGTTATATAAAAATAGGGGTTTTAGGCCTTCTGGACTCAATGGAGAGGTCAAATTTGCCCCAAAGTCCACCCATCAAAATCTCATATATTATATGATTATGGACACAATGGATTATGATTAAACCCCAATATGATTACATGGCTTTCATGGATTGAAATGTACATATGATACATTCCTTAAATAGGCAAGGTTGAGAGATAAGATTAGACAAGATTATGACAAGTGGCTTAATTCTATGCAGTGCGACAACTAGTGATAAGATAAAATAAGATCACGTGACACCTAAGATTTCGAGAAAGATTCCTAGATCCCCAAGTAAACTTACCATGTGAACGTATGATAAGTACATACTGGGTGATCTAGTTAGATAAAATACCGTGTTCACACAGAAAAGAACTAGAAAATCCGTGGCTAGAGGGCCTCATATTCATAAATCAATTGGATTGCAAGTCCCATCATTGCCCCCTATGTCATCATGAAAGGCATTGAACTCCTACAATTCATTCCTCACCATCTTTATGTTCTATTTTGTATGAATCTTAAATGACAAACAACTTCCACATATGTTGCATTCATAAACTATTTACTGAGAAAATGCAAAATAATTTGAATAGAAAGAACAAATGTATCAAGAGATCAGAACACTTGCCCACTCAAAATGGATAGTACCCACAATTGCAACATTAAACACATTTCCTCACCTAACAGAAACTCTACATTACATCAATAAATAAGATTGAAACATGCATAATTTCGTGTTTTCCCTCACTATTTAGTAAATGGGAAAGTAAACCCTTCTTTCATCTTAAGCAAACGAACCACAAATTAAACAATGACACTAAGACCATGGGCTAAGGACTAAAATAAGAGTCTATTAATATAGTGTACTTTAGTATATAACATGCTCTCCTCACTTAAAGAGTTTTGGCACCAAACTACTAAAAATCCATATTTAAGCACCAAATATTGCTCTATAAGATAAAATCATGATCTCATAAGTTATATTTTGGGATCACGTCACTTACACACATGGTGGAAATAAACCTTAGGAACCTTAGGTCTACTGAATCTTACTTTGTCAAGAAAATTAAACGATCATAATTATTCAATCTACCACAACAAAAAAAATCATTTATACCTTCAAATTTTGACAAGCTCAAAAATTCATTAGATGTAATTTACCATTTCTAATCAAGGATACAATTTGGCTACAAAAAAACCTTGGGACAATACCCTTCGTACATTGTTTTGCTAAAGTGTTAAATTCCACAACATATTGTACATTGTCTTCCTCCATGTTTCACCAAAAGAAATTATCTATGACATTTTCGAAGGGTTTTTACAAATCTATGTCACCTACAAATGAGGGCTTGCATTCCTACTTCAATACCTTCCATGCCAAATGGTATGCATGTCTAAAATAAAGTGGTCTATGTAGAAGATGAAGCAATTGTGGATTGCCAATGCTTTTCAATCTTTCCATCTACAATTTCTTGTCTTAATTGGTTTGCAAGAGGATGACTTAATAAATTATTTAGCTATGCTCTCGTTTGCATCTAGTTCATCAAATACATCATTGCCTAATAATTTATATGCATTGGTAGAGATGATTGGGCTTCTCATTCAAACCTATATATTTCATGCCATAGTTTTCATGCTCGAAGAGTAGTCGACAAGTCACTGAATACTTGTCTTTTTCTATGCTCTACGAGTTTGGTGAGGTCTACTCGCCGAGTTGTTTTACAAAGTTTTTTGAAAAAATCATTGAGTATTTGGCAAGTACTCACCAAGACTCACCAAACAATCAACAAGTTTTTCCATTTAACTTGCGGGAGGCAAAAAAACGGGGGTCAAACATTGCAAAAACTCTTTTTTTCGCTTTATAAGAATTATTTTTTGTCTTTTAATAATTCTAAAAGTGGTATGTGCCATGAAGGTTTGTGTGGTTTTGAAGGTCTTCATTTGGGCTTTGTGTTGCCCTCAAACCCCCACTAAACTCATTCGATACATTTTGTAGCTATATTTTACATAAAATTTATTATTCTTTCAAAATATTCAGTGTTTTGTAAGGTGCCAAGTTTTCCCAAGTTTTTTTCACGAGTACTCTCCGAGTCAAAAAAATAGGGTTGCTGAGTACTCTGAGTCCAAGTTTGCGAACTATGGTCCCCTTAAAATTCTTTGAATATCTTCGCTCATCATATGTCATCAATGAACTCAATCCAATCCCTATTGCACAAGAGTCCATTAAATAATTAGTAGAACCTAAGCTTCATGATTAGATAATTTTCCTCTACCTTGTTCATATCTTTGGGGAAACTAATCTTCAAACTAGAATTTCTAGCTATTTTCATCCCACGAGATCAACATAGCTATACTAAATAGCTATGTGACCAAATATATAATTTGAAATTTGAACAAGTGGCTCTACAATCATATATGCAACACATGGTCCGCATCACAAGTGCTTCCTAGCCACACTATAATTTAAAAAGTAATTTTTTTATAACAAAAGCAAACATGTGCTCACTTTCCTGTGTATTACCAACTTAGTTTACAAGTACAAAAAATCATATGATCAATGCATAACATGAAAGGGTTGGCCAATAGGTAAATTTGAAAATTTGGAAAGAGATATTTGGCCTTCAACATATTATAATTAATCTATGCCTTCAGCAATTACCCACTTGCTACATAGATGAGGTAGTCCAACTTTGTTTCCCTTCTTACACTAATGTACACCCAATCACAAATTTATAGGCATCCACATTAATATAGATCCTTTACTCTAGATAGAAAGGAATACATCAATCACTTATAAACTTAATTTCAAACCCTCAAAACCTACTCGTCTCAAGGCCAACACCTCTACTACCAAAATCCCTAAGGAAAAAGAGTGCCTCTTCCATACCATGTATTGGGTCATAGGAACTTCATTTAGTTCACTTTTTGTTATTTTTGAGTCTTAGGTTTGTTAGTGTGTTTTGAAGTCTCAAAAGGTCATTTATGACCATTTAGAAGCATAGGGGTTCATTTTTGGTGTGTTAATTGGATTTTGATCAAAAAGTGTAAAAGTTCCCAAATGTGCAAAAAAGTTGTCATGCAACTTTCACAAGTTGTCAAAAAAGCAAGAAATAGTTACATGCAAGCAAGAAACCATTACTAATCATCAGAATTAGTTGTAAAATGAAAAAGACACCTTCAAAAGCCGATTGGAAAGTTGGAAAACTGATTTTTCAAGTTTTTTTTGAATAGAAGCAAGGTTTTCTATGTTTTTCCAACATTTCAATCTAATCTTTCATTGTGTACGGCCTGCATGGCCCATTTAATGATCTAAAACTGATTGTCCTGCGCGGGTATGTGAATCTTCTTTCTTTTGGTTTTTGTGGAACTGAATTTCATTAAGTATTTTGCAAGATATGGCCATTTTGGTGAAGGCTGCCCTCTTCTAAGAATGTTTTCCAGAATTTGCAGTCTGAAAACGTGCTAGTACGGCCATGTACGGTACATTTTGTAAGAAACCTGGTGTTTCTCAACCCGGTCACCGTCTAAGAATACTGTATTTTGTTTTGGTTTTCTGAATTTTATGATGTTTTTTGGTTTTTTGCAGCAAACAAGGATTTGCGATTTTGCAAGGAAATGCTTTAAAAATTCATAATAAATAAATGGATAATAGCTATGCATAAATATTGATCTCCAAATGAAGGCGAATACATGTACTAACTTCCAAAATACAAACATAAAGAAAATCGATCACACAGAGGTAAAACAATATTTTTTATTTGAAAAGAACCTGTAGGCTTGCAGGCGCCAGAAAACAATGAAGAATAGTACGGCCAAAGAAGAGAAACAATCCTCAGGGCCTGAAATCGATGCTGGAGCTCCAGATACCCTAGGCGCACCAAGCTCAATGCACAAAAGCTGAGAAATGATGGCGTGATCTCCTGTGAAGGAATGTACGGCTTGCTGGTACAGAAAAGTACGGCCCAACAGCAGCAGCAAATAAAGTACGGCCTCAATAAATAAAGTGCCAGCTCTCTGTAGAATAATCTCTGATAAGTCACCCTAGTCAACAGATGAATAAACTCTGATAAATCCTTCCTGAATCGATCCTATAAGCTCAACTGCAACCTCTGTATGAAGTCACCAAGTACGACAATCTTCAACTGGTATTTCACAGTCTCAGTATGCCAGATCTTGAAGAGGGAACGTTCTCCAAAATCTTCTGTCTGCTGAAACCCTAGATTTTGCAAACTCCAATGCTCAGAGCAAAATAAGACAAATTGAATAATCATAACATAAGAGTTCGATTTGTCTTGGCAGTCAATATATACCCCCTCTTGAGAAATTCAACCAAACCCTCTTTTTTAATAATCATTTAAATAAATGATTAAATTTGCTTGTTTGGACTTAGGAAAAATCTTTAATAAATGGCGCCCCCACCATTAATGAATAAATACTTATTCATTATATTAATTATGCCACTTTATTATAAAGTATTAAAATACTTTATAATACACCATTATCATAATATTTAAATACATTAATAAAGTGACTTTATAATATAAAGTCAAAATATTAATTATTTAATAAATCATTAAATACTCCGTTATTTTTCCATCTGACCAACAAACTTATGCACTGGGTCGAATCTAAGCTGACCCGCTGAACCAGGTGCCCTGCCAAAAATAGCAACTTCCGCCTGCCTGACTTACTAAAAATAGTAAGTATCTGAAAAACCTCTCCGAACGACTCTACGAAGGCCCAGCCTGAATCAACTGAAAGAATGAAGCTCTAGAACACCGAGTAACTGCCTCAAGTGATCCTCTACACATATCTGTCAGCCTACGAGGACCAAGATGATAGGCTAACCACATATCCAGCTGCGCTGACTAGGATGGGGACATCACACATTTCTGGTCTGAAACCAATGGGAAAACATGAAGACATGAATCTAGTTTAATATGCTTTTGGTTTGAGTGAATTTCATTAAATTTGTCAAAACTTATAAGCAATTTGGTGTAGGTTGCCTGGAAATTTGCCTAGGGTTTCCAGTTTTGGGAAAAAGGTCATAACTTTCTTTTCCACCATTGGATCTTGATGAAATCTAGAGGGAAAGTCTCTATTAATGTTCTCTTCAATATCACCGGAGCGATTGGCCTCATTATTTGTTTTGTGAAAGTCATTAATGACTGTTTTTTTCATTCTTGCACATCAAAACTGTGTTTTCTTGCATGAATTTCCTGTTTTGTCACGTGATACAGCCTTGTACTTGCTGGTACGGCCTGGACACTGATTAGAGAGGTTGAAGGGGTCTCTTAACTTTCTTATGCCTTTTGTTTGACTCAAATTTATTGAGATTTGCAAAAGTTACAAGTATTTTTGTAAAACTGTCCCAAACCCTACCTAGGGTTTCTAGAAATTGAAAAAATGCTATATCTTGAGTTCCCACCATGGAAAAACGATAAAACCTTGAAGGAAATTCTGTTTTGATGTAATCATCATCCATGCAAGGTTTGGAGTCTCCATTTGCACGTGGGAAGGAGAAATTTAGGACAGTTTGCTGCATTTTTGCTTCATTTACAGTCATAAACCTTCATTGCAATTGTTTGGTCAAAGTCTTTGGCACTGTCTCACAAGTTTGGATTTGTCGAATGGTTTTTTTAGGCTTAATGGACAAGCTGACCAAGTTCCATTAGACTGCACCAAAGCATGATTGCAAGTGGAACAGTCTGTTGAAAGTGTCAAGTTGGTTTAGTTGAGTCCTCTGCATCACAAAAAAACATCATCATGTAATATGCAATCAAGCAACTTGAGGTCACAAATGAAGAACACTTCAACCACACTCTTTCAATCGATTGCAACAATGAAAAGACTTTCAAGTCAACATCAAGCGCATGCTTTAGTATCAAGTAAAGTCAATGCATGATGCAATCACCTTTGATGTCATATCACTCAAGTATGAGGCATTCTACTTAGCTAGCCATACGGTTATGATTGTGTTGCTTCCCACATAATTAGTCCATCAATCAATACCATCAGGTTGAAGACTCCTTCTACAACAATCTAGAAGTTGCATTTTCAAAGCAATGTCTCCAACACAAAACTTTGTGCTGCTCAGGGTTTGGCCGAAAGCACCAACGATAATGTGCAACACTACACTAGCAACAAACCAATCAGATATTACAATAGAATAGAAATATATTTTGCAATCCCAAGGGCATCCAAACACACTACACAATAAAGCCTCAAATCAACATGTTTCCAAGATCCACTCTTTGAAACAGCACACTATATTGCAAGTCAATTTGGAGGAACAATGATAATCAGTGGCAAATATGACAGCTCCTAGATCAAGGAAAGATTGGTCCAAGACCTCCATGTCACACTCAAATAGTCCTCACTCTAGTGAAGGATGGTTCATGGCACCTCTACACTAACTATTACACACTCATCAAGAAAACATTGAAAAATAGGTAACCCTTACCATCTATTATCAACCTAACCAATTCACCAACAACATTCATGTGCCTTATGAATGATTTCCTCAAACTTTACAACAAATCCTTCATTTTCATCTACTTGGATCATATCCTCATCTTTTCAACAAGACCTGGGAGAAGCATGTACAACTCATTCCATGCATATTAGACACATCATACAAAGACAAATAGCAAGCTAAATTTGACATAATTAGATCCAATAGCTGAAACCCAAATACAACTCATTATGAAACCCCTTAGATTCAAGAAAAGAATAGAGTTTCAAAATGTTTATAGTTCCAATGTGATCAACACAAAGAAAAGCTTCATCAAAATGTTCAAAGCTGCACATGATGAAGTTTTTATTAGCTTGCACTATTTTTAGCCATCACCATTTTCAAAGAAAAGAGCATATTTTGAAACAAATTAAATTATATTTAACCATATGTCATTATAGCTCATGCTCTTTTTAGCTTTTCATCTTCCCATTCTCTATTCTTAGCTCAAAGTCAATTGCTATTAGATCATGTATTTACAAATCTATTGCCATGCGAGAGATGTGAACTTTAAGTGAATTTGTAATAATATGAACTTTCAATCTAACTGGCAATCGCATGAGTTTAGTTTCAAACTTAGAGGACAGGATTTTGTTAAAAAGATTGCATTGCTTTGCAGACAGTTACTTATTCTAAAAATAGAAATTGTAGTTAGCTTATAAGTGTGTGTTATATTGCACTTAAAGGGAAATAATGACTCTTATGCCTGCATGTTGCTAAAAATTGCTATTCAGTGTAATTGTTAATCTATATTTCCATATTTGTTCAATAGAATTTATTCCACTTATCTTGCCTTTAAATTGTTATTGAAATATTTGTTGTGATCTAAAACAGATAAAATTGCTTTTAGCAAGCTGCAAGTTTTGTATTCTAGGTTCGCTTGAAGTTGAAGATTGTATCTTTCTATCAATCTCATAATTTAATTTATTTACGTGTTTCTGTCTTTGCCTTTTAACTTATCCAATCTTTATGTGCACTTAAGTTGTACAGTTTTTGCTTTTAGTTGAACTAGGAAATGTGTAGTTGTAAGGTTTTATTTCAATCAAAAAACATAAAAAAACCCTTGCCTGGCACTAAAATGCATATCTAACTTTTTCACTACATGAATCCATAAAGAAACAAATTTACTTTTCTTTAGCATGACCATGAAACGCCCAAAAAAATATTGTAAGGATCATAAATAAACAAATCTATACATAATATTTTGTTCAAACAAAGTATTTCATTCAAAGCATTACATAGATCAGCTACTACAAATATTTACTGATAATCAAGACAATAATAATTACAGATATATTTTGAAAACTACCAAGCTGCTAAAATGTCCAGATGTTTTTGAGGAACTCTCGATTGAAGTGCTACTGCAACCTCCACATGTAGTAGTGCTCTAGAAACCCAAGGGGTTTCATCTTAAAATATAAGGGTTTTTATAATTAGATCCAATAGCTGCACACAAGTGCTCAAACTAGGGCTGAGATTTGTTGATGTGATCATTAAGGATGATCCAAATTAAAGGAGTTGAATGTTGAAAGCCTAACCTCAGCCCACACATGCTGAAAATTGTTTGAGAGTTTCCTTTGTTCAAATTACAGGTTCCATGAAAGTGCATGCTAGAAGACAAGGGCTTAAGGAAAAGCTTACCAACAAAACAAGCAAATAATACTCCATAGGTCCAACATCAAGGGACAAGGAAATGGTATAAAGGCATGCCAAGATGCAATATGGCAAGGATCGAAGGATTCCCATGCTAACAAGAATAATACAATAGGGCTTCAAGGATTTGAGGATCAAAATACATGAATGATACTTCCACAAAGCAAGATTGGCATCAATAGCCTTGAAGCCCCAAAGAGGATCCACCACTCTGATGATTTGTTTTCACTGAATTTGTAGGTTTGATTTTTATTTTTTTGTTTTAGTTTGATATTTCTCTTTCTTGTCTTTGAGTTGTTGCCAATAATGCTAGAAAGGGACTAAAAAGCATATACATAAAGGAAACTCAAATAAACTAAGTTACTAAAACAACTTGAGTACATTGCTCATTTCAATGTCCAAATATAATTTCTTCATTACATAATAAGATGCTTACAACATATAACTTACATCAGATTCGTAACTAAATATATCATAAACCATACTTTAACTTACGGCCATACAACACTGTGAATAGTAATTTGCTACAGCAATAAACCCCAATGAAATGTAGATTGCTCTTTAAAGACGAACTTCTCCCACCAAAAACCAAAATGGAAAGCTTCCTAGGGTAATTGCGCCCCCTTTAGGTGAAGTTGCAACCTCTTACAAGAGGCGTTTTTTTACATGTGCTGATTGAAACCCTCAAGAGAGGGGCAGCTGGCTGTAGCTTTCAAAAAACAGTCCCAAAATGCCTCAAAACCGAACAGCTCCCATATAAACAATAATGGAGACCATGGCTGCCAAACTTACTTAGAAAATAGCTCAAATAACCTGCAAACAGCAACTTGTGTCTCCAAAATGAAGCAACCAAAAACTGACCAGCAACCTTCAGGTGGTGTTTCACACCCTCAAGCAGCTCCACAACGAAGAACAAAGCCCCACCAGGCTCACCCACTGCAAGAAATTAGGAAACCCTAGCCTCCTTCTTCCTCCAAAGCCATACTCCCAAGTTCATCAAGCAAAATCATCAACATATGAAAAGGGTCGAACTTTTCCTCATGCTATTTATTATTTAACATTGAAACACTATTCATTAAAGTGAGCACTATTCACTTAAGTTATAACTTTTTTCACTTTAAGAATGAATAATAACAGAAAAATAAAAAAGTGACCCCTTCATTTTAAAGACACATGGTCCCTAGGCCAAGGATGGTGAAAATAAAGGTGAGAATCATTAATTTAAGCAAAAATATCATGCCAAACGCAACAATTCACCCTACCACCATACTCCGGAGATCAACACTGTAGTTTGACAACCCAGTGCCCGTTTGGTGACCCTCTATCCAGAACCATTAGCCTACGAGGGTCGGCATGATAGGCTAATCAACTGATGTACGAGTGTCTAATTAGAAAGGGACATCACAATCTGCCCTCCCTGAAATTGCTTGCCCCCAAGCAATCTCAACTCCGAATGCTGTAAGATGTCCTCGCTCTCCCATGTAGCATCCTCTACCGGCAAGTCCTTCCATTTGATTAGATATTCCCTGATGACTCGTCTCCGCAACTGTCTTTCTCTGACCTCTAAGATGGCCTCAGGTACCAGAATCAATTTCCCCTCATCATCCAGGGGTGGTAAAGCTATGGAAGGAACAACACGATGTCCCAATGCCTTCTTGAGGCGTGACACATGAAATACATTGTGTACCCTACTATTTGTCAGTAAGTCTAACTCATAAGCCACCTCGCCTACCCGTCTGATAATCCTGAAGGGTTCGTAGTATCGTGGCTTGTGTTTCTCCACACCATTCTTCCTGAGAGTAGACTGGCAATAGGGCTGCAACATCAAATACACCATATCCCCAACCTCAAAATAACGCTCAACTCTCTTCTGCTCCGCATACTGCTTTTGTTGATTTTGTGCCTTCTGAATGTCCTCATGGAGAGCTCTCATAATATCCTGGTTCTCCTGTAAAAGATCCCCAGCACTGGACACTCTACTGTCACTCAACAACAAATCAAGGAAGCTGGGCGCCTCATACCCATATAATGCCATGAACTGGGACATCTGAATTGACATGTGGTGTGTGGTATTATAATAGTACTCACAAAAATGAATCCACTTCACCCAACCCTTTTGTTGTCCGGCTATATTTTTTCAGAGATATCCTTCCACCCATTTATTTACAATCTTCGTCTGACCATCAGTCTACGAGTGGTAGCTAGTGCTCGGAGTAAGCTCGGTCCCACAAAGCCTGAATAGCTCCTGCCAAAAGTGGCTCAAGAACTGACTATCCCTGTCGCTGACGATGTTCTGGGGTAGCCCATGCAACCTGAACACCTCACGAAAAAACAATTTTGCCACCTATGTAGCTGAATATGTTGCAGCTATTGGAAATAAATGAGCGTACTTTGTGAGGCGATCAACAACTACATAGATACAGTCTCTACCCTAGGCTTTCGGCAAGCCCGTAATGAAATCCATCAACAAGCACTCCCACTTCTTGTCAGGAATTGGAAGTGGCTGAAGTAACCCAGCAGGATGGGTGTGCTCTTGTTTATTCTGCCGACAAGCAGGACACTCTCTGACTTATCGAAAGTCATCTGACTTGAGTCCCTTCCAAGTGAAACGTTCCCGAACCTACCTATAAGTTTTGAAATACCCCAGATGTCCGGCCATGGGTGCATCATGAAAGGCTCTCAATACGGTGTTCTTCATCTCTGATCTTAGGGTCAAATAAATCCTCCCTTTGTAAATGATAAGATCATTTACAATTGAGTATCTGTTATCCTGCATCGAACCCTCGACGAGGTCAGAAGCCCAATAGTCTTTGGCATACTCTGTTGTAATTAGATGTCTCCAATTTTCTGAAATCTCGACCATGGAGCTCAAATGTGGTCGGCGAGATAAGGCATCAGCAACAACGTTCTGAGTCCATTTGACATAGGCAATATCAAAGTTGTAGGATTGCAACTTACTAACCCACTTTTGTTGACGATCATTGAGGTCTCGCTGCCCTAGGAAATGTCTCAAACTGTTATGATCGGTCTTAACGCAAATTTGTTGCCGACATGGTACTGCCTAAATTTGGCCAACACATGCATGATGGCCAACATCTCCATGTCATAGATGCTATAACTTCTCTTTGGTCCTCTTAACTTCCTACTCTCGAATGCTATCAGATCCTTGTCCTGCATAAGGACGGCGCCAATCCCTTCACCTGAAACGTCACATTGAAGCTCGAAGGGGCTAGTGAAATCAGGAAATGCAAGGACAGGACAAGAAGTCATCAGCTGCTTAAACTTCTCAAAACACTCCTACGCCTCAAGAGTCCAAACGAATGCCCCTTTCCTTGTCAAGTCTATAAGTGGCGTTGCATGACATGAATATCCACTAACAAATCTACGATAAAAGCCACACAAGCCCAAAAATCCTCTAAGTTGAGTAAGATTCTCGAGAGTAGGCCACTCTATAATAGCTTTGACCTTGTCATGATCTATATGCACACCCTCTGCACTAATAATATGGCCCAAGTACAACAACTCCGACATACGCAGATCACATTTTGACTCCTTGGCATACAAGGACTCCCTACGAAGAATACCCAATACCTTATCCAAATGGGCAATATGCTCCTCCCAAGCCTTGCAATATACCAATATGTCATCAAAGAAAACAAGTATGAACCTCCTTAGTTGGGACTGGAAGACCCTGTTCATGGTGGCTTGAAACGTAGCAGGGGCATTGGTTAGCCCAAATGGCATAACCACAAACTCAAAGTGTCCACAATGACAACGGAAGGTTGTTTTCTCAATGTCCTACTCCCTCACACGAATCTAATGATACCCCGATCTCAAGTCTATTTTTGAAAACCAACGAGCACCATGTAACTCATCTATCAACTCATCAATCTGAGGAATAGGATACCTGTTTTTGATTGTCCTTTTATTCAACTAATCAATGCACATCCACAATGTATCATTCTTTTTTTTCACTAGCACAACAGATGAAGCGAATGGTGACTTACTAGGCCTAATATGTCCCATAGCGAGCAGCTCCTTAATCGTTTTTTTCTATTTCATCCTTAAGTTGCGTAGGATTCCTGTAAGGTGTGACAATCACGGGCTTAGCGCCCTCCTCCAACTCAATGATGTGTTCAATACCACGGTCTGGTGGTCTACCAGGTGGAATCTTACTGAACACCTTAGCATGTTTAATCCTCAACTCCTCTATGTCTAAATGATAAACTGGGGTTTGCTGCTCCACTTGTAATGCAATCAACATGCTCTTTGCTTCCCACTCAATCATGTGGTGTCGCATGAGTCTCTCCATTCTACTGAAAGATATCATTCTAAAATTACTATCTCTGATGGCCTTCAACAAATGATTCCTCGCGTCCACCTTAAATCTCATCTCCATATCATGAAGGTTAAGGGTAAACTCTCCAATGTCATGAAGCCATTTCATCCCTAGAACCATATCAGTGTCTCCCATATTCACCACACAGAAATCTACCTTAAAGTCATAGTTATTCAACCACATAGGGAGATCCGAAATCATCCTATCACACTTGAGAGTGTAGCCATCTGCGACCTTCACTCTTATGCCTTCAAATTCTTCAATCTGAATCTCACGCCTCTCAACCAACCTAGCATCAATAAAATTATGCTTAGCCCCTATATCCAACAAGGTAATGATCTTCTTCCCAGCTAAGACCCCTCGCATTCTGAAAGACACCTCTCATTGTATGCTAGTGAGACATTCTTCTTGAAGCTTAACTTCCTCCTCTGTTTCGACGTCATTTTCAACCTCATTTTCAGATTTTTCTACCTCGGATTCCTCATGCTCAGTGTGCTGCTCTGAATTTTCAGATTCATAATCCTCATAGAATGCCCACATTATTCGGTTAGCCTTTCCCTTAGGTCTCAAACGACAGTCATGGTTTGCATCATAGGGTCCTTTGCAATGGAAGCACAACTTCTTCCTGCGCAAGTCATCTATGGTTTCTTTGTCTAACGGGGCTACTGACTTCCCTTTGGAATCTAAGTTTTCCTTCTTCTTAGAAAATGATTTTTTGTCCCTGTATGAAGATGATGCTTTAGAAGGGAACTTACATTGTGGAGCTGCAAGTTCCATGCTCCTAGCTTTTTTCATAGTCTCCTGTAGGGTCGGGGGATCAAAAGCTTTGATCCAACCTCTAAATGGTTCCGATAGACATTCGATGAATAATACAACCAATCTTTTTTCTGATATGTTGGGAAAAATAACTAACAACCGCTGAAAATCACCTATATATCCCTCCAAACTCCCAACTTGCTTGAGTTGAGCTAGGACTCTGAAATAGGTTTTCGGATCTTTCTTATCAAAGCGTTCAATCAACCTGTCGATGAACTCTTGGTAAGAGGTGATGCGGTTATGCTACAATGTGACCATCCCATGATACCACCAATCATGGGCTACTCCCTCCAAATGTAAGGTGGCATAATTAATTGCGTCCTCTGCCATTGGTCGAAGAGTCAAGAACGTATCCAGCTCGTGGACCCAAGCTTGTGTTGTGATCTTACCACTGCCATCGAATGTAGGTAAAGTGAGTGTACCAGTGGCGTGTTTCAAGTCTCTATTTTGATTTTGAGGCCTCCTATCTGGCCTTGTCCTGTAATGCTCTCTTCGTTGACTTACAAATTTGTCAAAGCTGATGCGCTCCCTGACCTGCGGTGTCAATAACTCCCATTCATCATTTGTTGCCATGATATTATCTACAAACACTGCCTCACCCTCTTCTTCAACCTTTTCCTCTTCTGGTTCATTCGTCAAAAAGGTAGGACAGGTAGGCCTATCAACAATACGAGTAGGTGCTCGTTGTGCCCTGGGGGTCCCCACAACGCTCCTATTATCATCAATTATCTGGTTTTCTCTTCCTTGAGTATTCATTTGTTATAACTATGTCATAAGTGCTTGTAAATCCATTGTAACCTGTTTCTGTCTAGTTGCCAAACGTCTAAAAAGCTCACAGTCATCTTCGTCCTCATTATGTCCCCTATTTCCAACTTCATTTCTAGGTGGACTACCATTTCCCCTGTCTCCCATTGTGGCCGGTTGTATATCAGCAATCTGATTTCTTTGTTGGCCTGCTCTTTGACGGGTGTAATATCTCTGAAGGCCTACTTCTTATGGCTACATGAAAAACTTTAACCCTCCAGGATGGCAAGATCAAGGCTCTGATACCACTGTAGTGATCCACCATTCTGATGATTTCTTTTCACTGAATTTGTAGGTCTGATTTTTTGTTTTAGTTTGATATTTCTCTTTCTTGTCTTTGAGTTGTTGCCAATAATGCTAGAAAGGGACTAAAAAGCATATACATAAAGGAAACTCAAATAAACTAAGCTACTAAAACAACTTGAGTACATTGCTCATTTCAGTGTCCAAATATAATTTCTTCATTACATAATAAGATGCTTACAACATATCACTTACGTCAAATTCGAAACTAGGTATATCATAAACCATACTTTAACTTACAGCCATTCAACACTGTGAATAGTACTTTGCTACAGCAATAAACCCCAATGAAATGCAGATTGCTCTTTAAAGACGATCTTCTTCCACCAAAAACCAAAATCGAAAGCTTCCTAGGGTAAGGGCGCCCCTTTTAGGTGAAGTTGCAGCCTCTTAGAAGAGGCATTTTTTTACACGTGTTGATTGGAACCCTCAAGAGAGGGGCAACTGGCTGTAGCTTTCAAATAACAGTCCCAAAATGCCTCAAAACCGAACAGCTTCCATATAAACAATAATGGAGACCATGGCTGCCAAACTTACTCAGAAAATAGCTCAGATAACCTGCAAACAACAACTTGTGTCTCCAAAATGAAGCAACCAAAAACTGACCAGCAACCTTAAGGTAGTGTTTCACACCCTCAAGCAGCTCCACAACGAAGAACAAAGCCCCACCAGGCTCACCCACTGCAAGAAATCAGGAAACCCTAGCCTCCTTCTTCCTGCAAAGCCACACTCCCAAGTTCATCAAGCAAAATCGTCAACATATAAAAAGGGTCGAACTTTTCCTCATGCTATTTATAATTTAACATTGAAACATGATTCATTAAAGTGAGCACTATTCATTTAAGTTATAACTTTTTTCACTTCAAGAATGAATAGCAAATGAAAAATATAAAGTGACCCCTTCATTTTAAAGACACGTGGTCCCTAGGCCAAGGATGGTGAAAATAAAGGTGAGCATCATTAATTTAAGCACAAATATCATGCCAAACGCAACAATTCACCCTGCCACCATACGTCGGAGATCAACACTATAGGTTGACGACCAATTGCTCCTCTGGTGACCCTCTATCCAAAACCATTAGCCTACGAGGGTCGGCATGATAGGCTAATCCACTAACATACGAGTGTCTAATTAGAAGGGGACATCACAAGGAATGTGTGAGAGGAGAAGCATGGGTCAAGGAATAAAGCTGCTAGGTCAGTTGAGAGGCAAAAGTCCAGAGGCTATAGGAGAGAATAAAGAGGGTTTCGCAGGTGCAAGGAATAGAGGAAAGGGATACAGGTATGAGAAAGTCTAAATCCCACCCAACACAAGAAAGTGACTTAGACACTTACATACTTAAGATTAGGAGCATTGTAAATCCTCCCTTCCCAAAATTGCATGCCCTCAAGTAATGCAGATATGAATGGTCCAAGATTTGTCGTCCTTCCTAAGTAGCATCTTCAACAGGTAGATTCTTCCATCAAATCAAAAACTCTATACTGCTTTTGTTCCTCAACTTCTTCACCTTGGTATCAATAACATCATTTTCAAACATGAGCTTGCCTTCATCATCCAAGAGTGGCAAATCTAGGTGAGAGACATAAAATACATTAAGAATTCTATTATTTTCTAATAATGCCAATTCATATACAATTTCACCCACTCTCCTCAAGATCCCATAAAGCGCATAAATGTGTGGTTTGATTTTTTCAACCCTACAACTCTTAATGGAGGTTTTCTTATAACATTGCAACCTCAGAGAGACAATATCTCCAATTTCAAATGACATCTCTATGTGGTTCTCATCTACATAGAATTTATTTCAATTATGGACTTGTTGGAAATGGTCTTTAAAAGATCTCAATATATGTGGGTTATGCCTTCACCAAGTCATTGGTTGTTGGCACTATGCTATCTATGAACACTAAATCAACAAAGGTTAATGCATCAATACCATATAACACCATGAATGGAGACATACCAATGGACATATGGTGAGGAGTGTTGTAACAATATTGTCCCAAATATAACCACTTAACCCAAGTTGATTAATAATATCAATCATAGTTCCTAAAAATCCTTCAACCCACTTGTTCACTATCTTTATTTGTCCATCTGTTTGGGGATGATAGCTTGTGTTGGGAGTGAGTTTTGTACTAGTCAAATGAAATAGCTTCTTCCAAACAGAGTTGAGGAGTCTACTCTATATCATTGACAATATTTTTAAGCAACCCATGTAGACTAAACACTTCTCTAAAGCATAAATTAGCCACTTGATGTGCTTTTAGTTACAAGGAAATAGCAAACAAGTGTGCATACTTTGTTAATCTATCCACCACAACATGGATGCATTATGTTCCCTATACCTTGGGGAGGTCTATGATGATATTCATGGATATGCTTTCCCACCTCTCATTTGGCATAGGCAAAGCCTGAAGCAAGCTTGCTAAGAAAACATGTTCTGCTTTGTTTTGTTGACAAGTCATGCATTCTCTAATGTGTTTGATGGCATCCTTCTTGAGGTCCTTCAATGAAAACCTTTCCCTAATTTGTTAGTATGCCTTATAAAATTTTGGGTGACTTGCTAGCAATGCATCATGAAAAGCCCTTAAAATACTCTCTTTCATTCAAGATTCAAGAACTAGTAAGACTTTGTTTTTGTAATAAATGAAACTATTTGCTATTACAAATCCATTTTCCCTCAAATTCCCATAAAGAAAATCAATAGCAAATGTATTTTGAACATATTATGCCATAATCATCACTACCAATAAACAAAAATAGCAAAGTTAGTGCATAGAGTAGGCTTTCCCAAAAGCACATCAATTACTACATTCTTTCTTCCTTTCACATACTCTATACCTAAATCATAACCTTGGATCTTTCTCGTCCTTTTTATTGCATATTTTCAAGTCACATTGGCCGAGGAAGAATTTTAAATTGTTATGATCTATCTTCACCACAAATCTTTAACAAACCAAATATTATTAGAACATGACCAAAGGATGCACAATAGCCAACATCTTTTTGTCATAGATAGAAAGTCGTTTTTTGGATTCTTTCAATTCCCTACTTTCAAATACTATGGGATGACCCTTTTGTACCAAAACAACTCAAATTCCTTCTCTGAAAGAATCGCATTCTACAAGAAGTGAGTATCAGATATTTGGAATAGCAAAAACAAAACATGAAATTTTAACCTCCTTAAGTTTATCAAAAGTTTCTTGAAATGCTTCTATCCATGCAAAAGCTCTTTTCTTTGTCATATCAATTAAAGGTGTTGCTAGTTGTGAAAAAACCTTATCAAATCTTGAATAATAGTTGTGAAAAGGCAAAATAATACCCCCAATTGTGTCAATGTGATAAGAAGAGGCCAATCCAAGATCACCTCAATCTTCTATTGGGCCACTTGAACACCTTGAGCACTAATCATATGGCCCAAATACAAAATATCAATCACTTCAAACTCACATTTTGATTCTTTTGCAAAGAGGTCATATTGTTTTAATATTACAAGGATGGTATCTAGATGCTTCAAATGATCTTCCCAAGTCTTTTTATAAATTAGAATGTCGTCAAACAAAACAAACACAATTTTTTTCAATTTATTGCTGAAAACATGATTCATGCATAATTGGAAGGTAGTTGGTGCATTTGTCAAACCCAGAAACATGACTAGAAAATCAAAGTGTCCAAATTCACAACTAAATGTTGCCTTATGTACAACCCCATCTCTTACATGGATTTAATGGTAGGCTGATCTCAAATCAATCTTTGAAAAATACACAACTCCATGCAATTCATCAATAAACTCATCAATAATAGGAATGGGATACATGTCTTAATGGTTTTCTTGTCCAAAGCTCTATAATCAATACACATCCGCATAGTGCCATATTTTTTCTTCAGAAGAACCCACGATGAGGTAAATCAGCTAGAATTGGGCCTAATATGACCCATCTCCATGAGCTCTGTGATGGCATTTTCTATCTCTTCTTTGCACATTCTTGGGTGGCAATAAGGAATGGTCATGTCAATCTTAGAGCTTGGTTCCAACTCTCTAATATGCTAGAATCCTCTATCAAGCGGTACTCCTAAAGGCAAAACAATAAACACCATAAGATGCTCATCGAAAATATTTTGAATATCAACATGATAAGGCCCTTGCTTAACCATGGATAAATTTGTAGGCAAAACCAACCTGCTTGTCACCCTAGCAACTTGTCCCTTGTGGAAAATCATCTCCAATATTTTAGTTGTAATCACTAGTGTTTTTCTATCAAAAATTCATCTAAGCACTACATCTTTCCCCTTAGATTTAAACTTTAGCTCCATGTATTGATAGTTCTGTGAAAATTCACCAACAAATTGCAACCATTACACACCCAAGACCATGTTAGTTTCTCCTAAACCCACAACATAGAGATTATTACATACCTTGTCATCTCCCATGGTTATGTTGATTTGTCAATGTATTTTGGTGCACAAAATGGTGAATCTCTCAATAACAATGACATTGAATCCCGAAACCCTCAACTTTAAGTCTTCTATTGACCATCAAATCTTCATCAATGAAGCTATGGGTTGCTCCAATATTAATAAGAAATATGATCTACAACCTGAATAGCAATCCTTGAACCTTAAATGGATGATATCTAGGTGCTCTAGAAAGATCTACAAGAATACTTCTATTTGTACCTTCATCCTAGATGTTTTCACACTCATGTTCCTCTATGGTTGGTTGTGGCTTGGGTTCTTCCAAATCTAAATCGTCATCAAATATATCATATTACTTCAATATAATGGACTTGGCCCTTGCCAAGGCATCTATGAAAAGATTCCCATGGCTCCTCACAATAAAAACATATCTTCCTCTTCCTGACGGTTGAGGCATGGTCTTCTTTGGACATGAATATTATCACCCATTCCGAAGATGTCCTTTACACTGCCCAAAAGTGGATGCTTTAGGTGGGAACTTGTTATAACGCTCTTGATGCTCTCTACGAGAGATGTTGGATCAAAAGCCTTAACTAGGCCATTGAGAGGTTCAAAAAAACCCTCAAATGAGAAGACAATGATTCTTTTTTCTTCAATATTGCACCTAATTATTGCAAGCATTTGAAAATCTGTCACATAATTGTCTACTAAATTGATATGCCTCAATTGTGCCAACTCTCTGAATTGGATCTCAAGATCCCTCCTTTTGAATCTATTGATCAACTTTTAGCTGAACTCATCATATGTGGTGATATGGTTGTGACCTTGGGTGATCAAATCATGGCTCCACCATTCATCAGCTAATCATTCCAAGTGAAAGGTAACAAACTTGATGGCCTCTTCCTCATACATCAAACTTAAAGAGCAGTAAAAATTTAACTTTTAGATCCGAGCATAGGCCGAACACTTGTTGGACATCAAATGAAACGACTAAGAGTTTCCTAGCTAGTGCTAAAGATCCTTATTAGTCTAGTTCTAATTTGGTCTCCTTTGATTCCTAGAACTATTCTTTGTCCTCAAAGTGCAAAATTTCATAACAGAGATGTCACCACAAAATTTATCACTCTTTGCTCTATATTTAGCATAGCGGGCTATGAAATCATTATCTTGCTGACCTAGAGACTCTCCTTTGACTGCTCCATCTTTTTTCAATAGAAATTTTAACTTTGAGTACCCCACAACCACTAACAACTTTAGATGTTTGATTCACTCTAGAGGTAGAAGATTGTCCTTGATTTCCCTTGCCTAGGAAGGTAAACATCCAATAGGGTTCTAGAATAATAGTTTGTCATGTCCCTTGAAATTGTGATATGGAACATTAAAATACAAATAACAAAATCCCACAAATACCAAAATGTAAATATAAATAAATTGCAATCTAGATATATTATTATTATAATTATAAATAACATTACAATAATAGTGCAATTATCATAATGAATATAACTACTAATTATGAATACCATAATAACAGTAACAAGAAAACAATATAAAATAATATTAAACAAAAAATACTTACATAAACTATATTAACAGCAAATAAAAGCATCCCAAAAATCATCAATTCCTAAATTCCTAACTACCATTAAGGAAACGATCACTAAAGCTAAATCATGAAATGAAACATTGCAGTCACAAAAGCATCGATCAACATTCCTAACCACAGCAAACATAATTACAAAAACATAGCGATCTGATTAAGAAATATTAAATACAATAAAAAGGCAATGGTTTTCAGTATTAAGGCAACGGTTCATTCTAAACAAAGTCAGAGTTATATTAATAATGGAAAGGTATGACTCTCCATAAATAAAAAGGTGTGGCTCTTGGGAATCGGTCTATAAATGAAGACCAAGTCAAGACCGAGAGGAAACGATTAATGTTACACCTCGAATTGTAAGCTACTACGTAAAAGTATTGCATAGGGTCGAATGATTGTAATGAGAATTCAATAATTGAATAAAATATGTGTACCATGTTATCAATATGAGTGTTGTTACATATAATGATTGTCTCATTTTAATGTATTTCTATTGATGTCATTCTTGGTGGATTAATGCATATTAAGTTATAGAATTGTTAATATTCTAACTTGTGAAATGTTATGTATACTGTTTATGTTGTGAACATTTTACTTCCGTGGATGTATGTCAGTGGATGCAGGTATATGTACCATTCCTCCAGACGGAGGGGAAATATCACTCAAGAGAGGGGCTTGGTCGGTTAACCTGTAATGTCAACTATCTGAGCATACACACACTTCACTGTAGAATTAGTAACTGAGTCAGTTATGTTAGATGGGTCATCCATAGTCATAGATTGGCATTAGGAGTCGTGTCTTCTTCTGTACATTTTATGAGAGATGTTTATTTGTTACTTGTCTCATTAAGTTCATTACAATGGTATCGTATATGAATGTAAGTAAATAGGGAGGTTACATATATAAATATATATATATACAGTATAAAAACGTATCCATATGTATATACATATCGATACAAGTGTGTGATTGGCAAGCGGATATGTCCAAATGGTTGCATCAATATGGTATGCATACATATACGTGCATATTAAGGTATATACGGATATATATATGTGTATATGTACACAACCTATTACATGTGGATATTAATAATATTATATTATTATTGCTTGTTGATTTACATATACACGTATATGTATATATGTATATATACATATATTAACATATCGAAAATAACAACTGGCTTACGATATATTTGCAGACGTTATATATATATATACATATATGTGTACATGTAAATATATATATACGTATTAATATTATATGTAAATATAAATATTAAAGTAAGAATAATATACATAAATATATATATATATATATATATATATACAATTTTATTTTACTATAATACTTATAAATATATATAATATTAATATATATGTATATATTAATTTAAATATAATGGAAAACAATCTTTGATTAATTGTCATCACATATTTAGGAAATCAAACTATTCCCTAAGTATTATAGAATCGACCTTTTCTTATTTTTCATCATGAATTAAATCGAATTGTATAACCTTAGTAAAACACATGAAGAAAATATTATGTTCAATAAACATTATATGTCATAAGGTTGAAATTCAAATATTTGGGGAAAACTGTACTAAACTTCCCGTAAATATGAAAAATGGTGGAAGAGAAATGCACGCACCTGTTGAAGCGCTTAACCAAGGCAAAATATAGACGCGGCTTGCAGAGTGTCAATGGACACCTAAAATTAGGGATTATAATGAAGAATTTAGGAAAGACTTTGTCATTAAAAATATCCCTCACTTGTTGAATCGCACCATAGCTAAAGGTGTCGATTTCTCCTCTTTGAATGGAGTCAATTTCAATCTTTCTTCACCTGTTGTCAATTAAATGGTCAAATCATCTTCTCAACTCGCTGAGTATGGGATTTACCACCCACCACATCTCAATTGAAGCAGTCAATCGAAATACTTGTCAAACGCCATGCCTTCCTGTGAGGAATGCGTTGGATTTTGAGACTCTATATAAAGCCTTCTTACTACTCGGAAACATCATTCTCATATTCGCATTCTCATTCTCATTCATACTGTTTCACTCCTTCGTTTATCAAAAGTCATTCTTTCTGCAATTATAGTTGTTCACATTGCCCAACTTGAGCTTGCGTAATGCAAGAATAATTTATCAATTTCTAGGAGTGTGAAATATACACAATTTTGAGTGTCAATTATTCATACTATTGAAAGTATGAATCACCATAACTCTAAGTCTTAATTAAGAAGTTGACCAGCTGTGTAGTAATCATTGAGAAAGCACTTTCTATGAGGAAAATATAGTTAGAACAGAGAAATTTTGTTAGTCTGGAAGTACTGCAAATACAGACCATTTCATCATCATCGGAGGAAAGCTTAGACCAGGCATGGTTGACTATTTCTCTATACTTTTCATCTTTGATCTTTTATGAAGTCATGTTCAATATCTTTGTTTAGATAAATGAGGTTATTTGCTGCTGTATGATGTTTGCAATAGACTATCCAATAGCTTGCATTTAGTGAATATGTCATACATGATGCATGTTTGTTAAGAAGAGTATTTATTTGTCTTGAAAGGTTAGATAGTGCATTCAAGATTATTGCATTACTTGTATGATCTCCATATAAGGAGAGTATCTGTTACCTTAAATACTAATACCTGGACTGTGATGAGAGCTTGAATCAAGTACAATGCAGCCAACTAAGTTATTAGTTTAACTCAGGAAAGCTAGCTAGACTCCTAGGAAATAATCATTCCCGTATAGGAGAGAATAGGAGAAGTACTTGCGATGCAAATTCATCCCAGTAGGAATACTTGAGGTAGGATGTATGTGGTACGGATTACCATGATAGGACAAAAGACCTACGCATAGTGTAAGATAGCCCTAAGTCCAATCAACCCTGAATAGTGTATGTGATAGTTGACCCTCAATAGAGATACCGTATGAACACTTTGGCCACAGTAGTGTAATGAACAAACATCCGCTTAGACTGGGCGATGATTACACTGTCAAGATCACTGTGATCCCGTATTGCATACTAGATCAAGAGTTTACCGGATGTACAGGTTCTAGCTATGTAGGACACACCACTATGCTCAGTCGGTATACAGTATCGATTACCCTACCAATCTCTTCGTTGAAGGGAGGGCCATCTACCGAATGGTAGATGTGCGAGGGACCGCATTATAAGTCCGTGGTTGGTGGAAAAGCGTCCGAGTGATGTTTCTCCTCCTTACTAGGCTACTGAAGCACCGAGATTTGAAAGGCGGATTCTTGGACCTTCTTACCACTATTAGTTCAAAAGCTCAATGAGCTATGTATGTACATGTATGTATGATTACTCTGATGTTCATTTGAAAAGAAGAAGTTTCTTTGTTGAAATATATTGTCTTGTTCATTTGAAAGGAAAAGATTTCAAGTTGATAGTTAGATAGTATTTTCTTTTAATTATCAATGAAAAGAAAAGAAATGTTTTATAGTACTTTCTTTATCCATGATATCTATGTTTAATGTTGTAGATTAAGAAAAAAAAAAATACGTAAGGGTTGGGTCGTTACAATCAAGAAGGAAAAAAGATATATTCTGAAAAAAGGAAACACAACAGTCAGAAATCCGAAGTAGGCTATTTACAAATATTGAGAGTAAGATATATATATATAGATATGTGTATTCATGACAATAAATTATTGTAAATTGAAATCAATTGGAAATATATATATATATATATATATATATATTATAAAATCATATATATATATATGGGTAAGTAGATATGTGAATCACTTGGGAATATACAATAATGATACTTGTAGCAATTATTTAGCCTTATAAGTAATGATGACTCTTTAATATAAACATAAGTATATTATGTGTATTTATGAATTGTCCTCATCCTATGACCAATCCAGTATAAGGTTGAAAGAGGCGAGTAAGGAATCAAAAAACGTGGAGAGATACAACAACTCAAGTGATGTACTCACTTAGCAATAATATTTAGCATATTTTGAATATAAGAAACAGATATTGCTAATCTGGTTATTGATGTAATGCTTTCTTTAGTATTAACATGATGATAATGATGTTTATATTGACTTAAAGAATCGGTAATAAATGCAAATGTAATTTGATTGCGAAAAGATTGTCTTATGAGTGTTTGCAAGCTTATTGGGAGGAAGGGTGTGAGGGAAGTGGTGCCTAAAAACCCCACTCAAGTCCACCCCCGGAACCCAAGGTAAGGATGGGCCCTGGAGGGGTGGAAATTCCTCTCATAGTCCGCCTAGTCCCAAGGCATGGGTGGGCCATGGAGGGGTGGGAGTCCCACTTAAGCATCCGTCGAGGCCATGGAGGGGTTGTAGGCCTAGACCACTTATACGCTCCCTCGACTATCCCCAATAAGTTAAGTGTCTTTTGAGGTGATGGCACCCGTAGAGAAAGAAGGTAAAAGTGTTTCCACTAAGCACGCCACTCCAAGGGTGGAATAGTCTTGGTCAAACGTTCCTGCTGCTTGTGGCCAAAGGGTGGGTAGTCTTGGTCAGACGCTTGTGCTCTTGGGCTTAGATGGATGGCTTTGGTCTGATCTACCCATGCCACTCCTCCTATGTCTTCATTATTGCTTTTGTGATTATGTTTATATGTTGGATATTTAGATATTAGTGCTAACAATGATATGTGTTTGTGGAAATGTTGTTAATATGGTGAATGCAGATGTCAATCCAAGATTACTTCATTGGAAAAAAACATTCATTTGAAAAGAAGAAACCCTAAAGCTAATCAACCAACAAATTCTAGGGAAAAGTCGAGTAAGGGACATTACATAGTTTAAAGAGGTTAAAGAGCTCTTGTTGCCCATTATCAACATATCTCATAGTTTCCATGAATTCAACTTTCTCCTAATCTTCTACATCCATTTCTTCTTCTTGGACTGGATCTTGTGCTTGATCACGAGTTTGCTTTAGTTTTCTTTGCTCTCTTCTTTTCACTAGGAACCATTAACAACTCTTTGTACCCTATAGGCTAGAAAGATCAATGCTTTGATACCACTGTAATAACCCCTAACAAAAATATTCATATAAATTACTCAAATCTAGAGTAATGCAACTAAAATCAACTAAAACATCCATACAAAATACTTAGATCTAAAATGTGTAAATAAAAATAAACAAATTTGCGCAAATAAACTAGTTGGAACAAAGTATTTCATTCACACAATTCAATCCTATGGCTACATAGATATGTTGCTAAAAATATTTGTTGAGATTCAGAATTGCAACAATTATAACGATATTCATACAATTACCAAGCCACTAAAGTACCCAAAAATTGTTATAGACCTTCAAGTTGAAGCACTAATGCAACCTTCATTTGAGTTACTGTAATGTCCCCTAACCTCGATTGCCCTAGAATTCGCCTATTGATCACAAATTGCGACAAATTAGGGTTAGGGTTTCACATTATTAAATAAATCTCTTTAATGATGTAATCTTGGATTGAAACCTACATTCACCACATGAACAACACTTCCCAATATGCATATATACATTTGTTAACATTAACTCATGTCAACACATTTATAAATTATCACTAATGCAACCTATTGTGAACTAGGAGGAGCAACATGGTGGGTCCACCTGAAGCCATAGCCAAGCCTAAGAGGTTGTATACCACAACTCTCCCCCTTGGCGACTTGTACCTGCCTTCCCCAACCATGTTCCAACCTCGAAAAACACTTTGCCCACTTGCGGGAACGAGCAAAGCTCCCAAGCGGTCTTGGCACTTCCACCTCTCCATGGCCCATCCTTTCCTTCGGATTGGTGCGATTTTCACCCCTCCATGGCCCACCCTTGGATTGGGCAGACTATAAATGGGATTTCCACCCCTCCATGGCCCACCCTTGGATTGGGCAGACTATAAATGGGATTTCCACCCCTCCATGGCCCATCCTTTCCTTAGGATTGGGCAGACTATAAGTGGGATTTCCACCTCTCCATGGCCCATCCTTTCCTTAGGATTGGACAGATCTTGAGTGGGATCTCTAGGCATGCACCGCTTTCTTAGGCCCTTTCCCCCGAGCGGGTTTCCAAATAGATTCAAACACTCAAATTTATCATTAGGCATTAATATGCAATAGTATCTATACATGTTATGGCTTCTTAAGACAACATCTAGATCCATGCCTAAAGTGACAAATAATAATGCATATAGAATCATATTGATGCCTAAAGTGACAAATAATAATGCATATAGAATCATATTGATGCCTAAAGTAACCGTTAGTCAATACATATAAGAGCATGTCGATGCTTATGAAGAACACTTAATCAATTGCATATGAATTCAGATAGTTGCTGTGAAGAATCCTTAATCCACTTGTTCTTCATACTCAGAAGATATCATTACTGTAAGTCAACAAATGAAAATCCATCATACTACGGTATCATTACTTATAGGGTTCAATAATTGTTACAAGCATCATTTATTGCATAATTGTGCATCACATGTCTTTATTTATATGATTATTCTTTCATGGATTCGTATGTTTGTACATCTACTAATGATAATACTCAACTTACTTCTTTTATTGTTTGTCACTTACCTTTACCTATATCCTGTTCCTTCAAATAGATCTCTGTTATATTCCTTCCTTTATTTATATTGAGTATTTCCATGTCATTTTAATTAATATATGCATCTACATGATTGTTCTTTACTTATTAATATTCATATCTATATATATATACTTACCTGTAATAATGTTCTGCAATGGATAATATTTATTTACACAAACCTCCTTGCTGTCCCTTCCCACTGATCTGCAGTATCCTCTATTCCTTTAGCCAACGATCTGCTGTATTTCTTGATGATCAGATTTAAGGAATATCCTTCATCAGACTGATTCTTTTTCCAGAATAATAGATTCCTCCTTTTATGCCCCCTATAAATGATTCGGTGTTTCCTTTTGTTCAGAATATATTCATATATTTCTGACTTTGTATTCTATATTTCTGACTTTATTCCTTCCATCGATTAGGATATGTTTAGATATTTCTTTTCTTTATTCCTCCCCAAATCGATGCCTATCTGTTTTGGATTTATCTTCTTTTTATAATCTGTTTTACCAACAGTTGTGACCGTTTGCTTGTGTGGATCTTTCTTAAGGGACATGCCCTTTGGTGTCTATCGCATCCTTTAGAAGGACGTATTATGACTCCTCCCCCATTTAATCGTGGCTTTGTAATTAGAGATTGCTGCAATGTATTAGGGATCTATGCATTAAATAATTAGGAGTTGACAAATTAGGAACCCCTACAAATACTTCATGATTATTATTAATTTTTTGTGAGTACTTTAATTATTATTATACTAATTATTATGATATTACCAAATGTTCTATTTTTGAATTATAATTATTGTATCATAGTTATAATATTATAATTATAATAATATTTAAATTGTCATTATTTATATTTATATTTTTAAAATTTATTTTATTTGGTTATTTGTATTTCAATACTTCATATTTTAACACTAAAATATAATAGCATTAAATCATTAACATGCATTTTGTTATTATTATTTATTTATTTATTTGCATTTCAATGTGTTACAACTTTGGAGACACAACAATTACATTTTGAGTATAAAGCACTTTTTAAATACTACATAAGACCAATAATAATATTTAAGTTCCCCTTTCAAAATAAAACTGATTGGGTCTACTTAAAATATTATTATTTGTATTTCCCTTGCTCTTTCCTTTAGCCTACAAGGCGTGGGGATAAGCTAGAGATCTTCCCCATGGATCTAATCCTAAAAAGGGGACATGAAATTTTGTCATAATTTGATCCTTGTAGTCAGCTATAAAATTCAAGGATTAAAACCATTGGATTTGGAGATCAAAGAACAAAACCCCTTTGTTTTCTTGGAGATTGATGGACAAAATCTCTTTGGTTTCTTGAGGGCAATGTCATAGAAATCTTTTATTTCTACTAATAGCTTCTTTATGTGTTATCAATTAATATTTGGTAGTTTTGATGCAAAAATATATTGTGGAAGCAAATTTGGTTTATATTTATGTGTTGCCTATTTCAAATTCCACCATATTTGTCGAGATTTATGTTTTGCAATCCATTGCTATATATTTTGGGCATTGATATTTATTTGAATAAAATATATAAATTCATTATTCACTCTTAAGCGATCTTAGTGATCAAAAAATGGTGAATAACAATATTTACTCATTGTATGCTCTCACCTTGCCCTCATGAGACTGTATGCTCGCATTGCTCTTAAGCGATCTTAGTGATCAAAAAATGGTGAATAACAATATTTACTCATTGTTTTCTCTCACCTTGCCCTCATGAGACTGTGGAGATCAAAAATTGATATTTATTTAAATTTTTAATATTAAAATTTGTGAAGAACATCACATTGTGCCCAAAGTGTTTTATTTTATCCATCATCAAAATCTTTCAAGCATACTTTCTTATTATATGATTCTACTTTTTAAAATCTATTTTGAATTTCACTGATACTTGATTTCTTTGAAAAAATATAGAATTCAATTTTCATATATCTTATCCCAAAATCGAGCTTAGGGATGTAACAATGTGTGAGACTGATTTTTAAGTTGAACAAGCATTATCTATTTATAACTAAGTATGCCAATATAGCAATTTTTCTCCTTGGGTATGAGTACAAGTTCATGTGTGTCTGTGTATAGATAAAAACAGTAATACTCATCATTGCTAATAAACAAAATACCTCATAATTTCCAAAAATATAATATAATATATGAATATTTAATAAATATAATTTGTATTAAAGTGTATTTTTTAATATATAAAAATATATTAAAAATAAATTATTAATTTATATTTTAAAATAATAAATTATCAATATATAATTATAGTTCATAGATTAATTTTAATTTTGTTAACTTATTAGATTACTTAATAAATAAATTATATAAATGCAATATGAAAAACCTAGCATATAATATGTTAAATTTTGTTATATGCTTTTACTGTGGTCAAAGGACAATACAAAAGGAGTTTTAGGTTCAAGGTTCAAAAGATTTGGAGCAATTTTTTAATGTGTTAAATGATCAAGCAATAAAGTAATTTGTGATAAAATACCCAACCTTACCTAGGAGAGTTGGAATTTCTTCTATGTGTGTGCCTCCCCTGATTCAAAAGAAAATAGACCACCACAATATCTGCAGACGCCTCACTATACTCGTACTCATCTCAGTACTCTTACTATAATCAAGCACCAATGCTTTTCATTTGGGTTTCTGACGATTTTCAAATGACCTACAGAAGCCAACTCTGCTGCAGCCTGCCAATCTTGAAAACCCTTAATACCACAGCCACTTAAAAAGCCCCCAATGGCTGCTGCAAATGCTAATATTTTCTGCTGTAAACCATATAATTGTGTACTTAATTCAAGCTAACGAACCCTAAGAGAACCTGGGGCTGTCCCAGCTGCATAGCCAGGCCCAAACTGAACCCAGAAAATTCGCTGAGGAAAAGAGCTGAACCCAATCACAATGCCAGGCAGGGGGGAACTATAGGGTGCCTAGGAGGGTATTTTAGCTATAATTCCCTCCCACAACTATATCATCCTCCTGTGCAACAATCTTCCCCCTAGAATGAATGGTAACTGGAATGGGGAAGCGCTGTACAGCACCAGTATGAATGGGGAGGGGAAGCATCCAATGGTATTGGTACCCACCACCAAACCCCTCCTGCCCCCTCACCCTTTTAATAGCTAGGTAGGGAGGTAGGCCTATTGCTTCCCACCCGCCCGTTATCCTATATCCAGGGGTAAGATTGCCCAATGAATAGTAGAGTTCCCCGAGAATCAGCCAGGTTCCCCAAAACTATACTCCCTCCCA
This sequence comes from Sequoiadendron giganteum, assembly GCA_007115665.2. Lineage (NCBI taxonomy): Eukaryota > Viridiplantae > Streptophyta > Pinopsida > Cupressales > Cupressaceae > Sequoiadendron > Sequoiadendron giganteum. The sequence goes on along the minus strand of CM021102.1, from coordinate 618,455,617 downwards.
CCCAATTATAGTTCCCAGGGCCCAGAATCAAATGCCTTGATGCCTAGACATATGGGTATGAAAGGTGTAGCTATCTCACGAGCTTCTAAGAATATTGCATATTTGATGATCTAAAGTTTAAACAGAATAATACTGACCAATACACTGATAAATAAATTCCATCGACTCCCAAAGAGTTTCTAATAAAGTCTGAGAATCAAAACCATTATCATGAGATGTTAGAATTTAGCAACAATTTTCAGAAAGTTAACCACTTCAACAACCACCCAAGAGCAGTTACAACTAGAGTGTAACATCGTAATATTGAAGGAAATACTAGTGACATTGATATAAGAATGTACACAAACCTTAATTTATCTCCTAGCCCCAGCTTGTGAAGGGCAATAACTATAAGGAAATAAATTAGGATTAGATTACAGTATAAGTTTTATGCATCAACCTTTCATAAAAAAATTGTTTTTCAATCTAATACTTCAAATGAAACAAAAGTACTTTCGTATCGGGTAAGCATTTCCGTTTTCATTATCATTGAACTTGCAAATTAAAATTGCTTAGCTCTTTGACCCTTAGTTTCATGTAATGCCACTGATGTCAACAGTTATTTATATCTTCACAAAAGGCCAAATTCTTTCAACAGAAAAATATTACAGGCTTCTACAGTTTCATAAGAAAATTATATCCATATGCTCTGATTAAGAAATACAATACTATTTATATTTCATGAATACTAAGAAACTGACAACAAAATCAGAAATAAGGCAAAACAGACTAAGAACCCACCTTGGCAAGAAGTGGTGTAGGAGGTAAGACAATTGCTTTCATCACCCATAGGTAACTATCTGCTATCCTTCTTTCAGCCTCATCAGAGCTAAGTAGTTTGTCATAAATGAGAGCAGCCCACAAGTGGGCTAGCTCTCTCATTCTCCCTGGCATTTGAATACTAAACTGGTTTAAGGCCTGCATGTGTACATTAAAAGAGCATCAACAAAGTCCAGTGTGATCTTATAAACAGTACTGTTGTGAACGGGGTCTCATATATAAATGAATGAAATGCTTGAAACAAAAAGATATATTAATAAATGACTTATTTCAAAGTTGACCAAAAGCTCTGCAAGCATTATCAGGTAAAGGTCTGAAGCTAGATTTATGTTTCTTGAAAAGGCTTCTTGATTAAGCGGATTTCTCACAGTGATGCACAATAATGTGTTTTGAAAATAAGTACTTGCTGACATAGTTAAAATACCAGACACCCCAAGCTGGATAAAATATGCTAACAAAGTTTTCTAAGTTGTTCAAGTTCGTACAGCCCTTTTTGAAGCTTATTTTAACAAACATTTGTTATATAATAAAAAACTAAAAAACAATTAGGCTTGCATATAGAATGTGAATGTAAATATCATGCAACATGGCAGCCAGTGTCTGACAGCTTGGTGTTCAGTAAAGAAAATACAGAAAATGATCTTAAACAAAAGACTCTTAACAAAACCACCCAAATGATTTGATGCTTGAATGATTTGATGATTTTATGATTGAATGTCAATGAACTGATTTTCCCTTTACATCCATTTATTAAGCAGTCACCGCCCTTCACAATAAATGAGTCACCACCCTCCATTGATGCCTTTTGAGTATAATAATTTATTTCCAAATTCATTCATTCATTCAATCCCCATTGATGATTTCTTCACAAGGAAATGATCTCCCTTTTATTTCTTATTATTAAGGGAATCACAACCTTTCATATTTGAAGGAGTCACTACCTTTCACATTAGGAGTCACAATCTTTCAAATTAGGAGTCACATAATATTTATTCTTAATTGATTGATTGAATGATGTTATGGATGTCCTTCTCAAATGAAATGTTCTCCCCTTTATATCTCAAGTTTGAGGGAGTCACACCTCTTCACCTCTATTGCCTTTACAATAGTTAGAACTCTTCATCACTGCAATTGAAGAATAATAATTTAATTTTAAATAAGTTAATTTGCTAGTGCTGTTGTGTAATGTCCCCGATTTAGCCCTACGCTCTACAATTGGATTTAGCCTATTTCCGGAAGCTCATAGGCTAAGCAAAATGGGAAATTAGGGTTTCTTATCTTATAGGAGGTTTCAAATGCAATTTTGAGGGCTTGCATGTGTGTTTTTCTAACGCATATCTAGTGGAGCTTTCGGGGTTTTTGAAAAGCTTCAGGATGAGGTAACATGCATGTTAAAATAATGACATGCAATTTTGACTGATACCTTGCATGTAGGAAAGGTTTTTGGGTTTTTCTGGGTTTTCAGAGATCTCTAGAGTGGTGTGACATGCATCTAAATCTGACATCCTTTCTGAGCACTTACTATTTATAGTAAGTCATGATGGTTGCCCGGTTTGTGCTTAAAAGATATTTGGAAACACTTACTATTTATAGTAAGTCATGATACTGCTCAGTTGGCGTACAAATGGGGCTTTGGCAAACTTAGTATTTATAGCAATGTGCTATTTTTGGTAAGTATATTTATAGTAGTATTACTCTAACAACAACTCAATCTTTTGCAGTTCAGTGTGGCCGATCAATTTGGCTTTCTGTTGAGTTGAAGTGAACTTACTATTTTTGGCAGTGGCTATTTTTAGTAAGTCTCATTTTGGCAGTATCATCATCTGCAGTTCAGCTCAAGTCATCATGCTATTTCTAGTAATCTTTCAGTTTTCGTATTGGCATTGGTTTTGGTTATCTCCTTGGACTAAGTGTTATACTTAGTCAATTTCATGTTTTTAAGTTGTACCCCCACGCCTAGGAGTGATAACTTCATGTTGTTTTAAAGAGGGGACTTAAGGGGTCATGTTGAGCATTTAATGATTTAATAAATGTTTTATTGTTGCAAATTGAAATGGACGCCTAAAGGGAAGGGGAATAATGTTTTATTATTTCAAAATAAAGTGAATGGTTAAAGGTGGTGTCCCTTGGGAAGTTGAAATGATTCGACTTCTTAGAATTCAGAGTGTTTCAATTGCCCATTGAAACTTATATATTGCTGCATTTTGGAGAGCTGATTATGTTATGTTTTGGAAAGCAAAGTTATGCTGCTGGTTTCAAATCCAGAATCCGGCTAAGGGAAAGCTTAGCAAATTCTACTCTATTCTTCGGGCCTAAAACTATGGTTCCCTAGATGGTGATCTGAGAGTGTACTTCATCCAGAAGTACATATTCAGCATTATTTTGGAGTTTTGGTGAGATATTTCCAATTTTCATGTTGCTGGTTATTGTTTGGCTGAAGGAGATTTTCATATACAGCTTTTTGTATGATTTTTGTTTGCTTATGGGTATTGTTTCTATCCATCTATATGCAAGAGGCGCCCCTTTTGGTTCAAGGACAGAATTTAATATGAAGTGGCTGATTTTATAAGTGAGGTTGACCCTCTCCTAGGGCCGTACCATTCATCTATTCCTTTGGAATGTGCGTTGGTTGTCTTCGCTGAGTTTGAAGGTTGGAAAGTGGTAGTTTCTTGGTCGCCTAGCTATAGAAGAGAGACACTTTCAGTTTGGCTCAAGTCTGTGGAGTGTGGTAAGAGATTTGACATTTTTGGTGAGTTGATGTTTGCTGGTTCAAACTTTCAGTTTGCTGATTTTATATCAGAATTATTTCAGTCTTTGATTTCAATTTATTCTTTCAATAGTTGAGAGAATTCTAGAGTAGGAGATCTTATATTTCTTGTGCTTCAACTCTATTGAAATCACTTGTAATTTGCAGTAGTTCTTTACATTGTAAGATTGTTAACAGTAATACTGTTTCAGTCATTCTTTACTGCTTACTTGTGCTTAATTTCTCATACTCGTAATGTAATGTCCCCCTTTTTGGCGTGATTTTGTTTGATGGTGGTTAGCCTATTACTCAGACTCTCGTAGGCTAACAGGTTTGGTTAGAGGGTCAGTGGTACTTTCTGGAGAGTTTGATCATTCTCGTGTTCAGAGCCCAGTATTGGTTCACAGCAGGCGTCAGCAGTTCAGGAGTCGACAGCTTCTGACAGCACGGGATTCTATGAAGATTTGTGGAAGTTATGCCTATTTGAGTGATTTAAGTTATTTATTAACTTAATATTTTATTATAAAGTCAAATTGACTTTATACTTTTTTAAATCACTTAAATATTCCCTAAAAGTGATTTAATATTTTAATCACTTAAATTAATAAAGTGCGCCCAAGTATTTAAGTCAAATACTATTGAAAAACTTAAATATATTTTAAAAAGATTTAAAATATGGAAAGGGGCGTATCTTTCTTGGAAGTCGTGCCTTTTTGGATATAAGGCATTTTGGCAATGAGAAATTCATCTATTGAATATTTTTGACTTTGCCTTTGGCTTCTTCCTGTGCTTCACCTGTGATCAGGGTTTTGAGCATTCTTCCATTGGAGAACGGAATCTCTTCAGTGTTGAGCACTTTTGAGGCTGTGAGAGACCAGCTGAATTTGTGCAGTTTGTGAGGGCTTCATACAGAGGTTCTACTGTGCCTTATCAGAGTTTTGTTGAGTTATTTAGCAGAGACAAGAGGGTTTGTGGAGATGGCGTCCTTCTTTCATCATGGTAGGCAGTTGACATCATGGCCGTACCTTCAAAGTTGAGAGTTGGGCTGTTCGCTTGAAGTGCGTAGCCCTATGTGTAAAGGCGTTTGGGGTTTCTTGGAGAAACGCCTTCCAGTTTGAGGGTTTCTCTTCCCCTTTCTTGGCGTCTGGCATTTACCACTCATTTACCTCAGTTTCAGAGCTGGTTTACATTTATTGTAGCTTCCAACATTGGATTTAGACAGATTGCACCATCTTGGCTGGCAACTGGACTATATTTCTTATTTAAATAATCTGGGAGCTTTCGGGTATGTTTATGAGTTTTAAATCCATTGTTGAACTTATTTAATACCTTCTGTAATTTCAGTTTGCTTAAATTAGCTCAGATTTATATTATATAAGCATTTATGCTGTGCGCCCCTTCTATTTCTCTCTAGAAATTCTTCTCTAAAAAACATAAACACAATAAAGATAAATATAAGACAAGCGTTAGAGGTCTGAGCCAGCAGGGCTCATCACACGTAACCCCTGCATGGTTTACCGCCAGAGTGGAAAAAGAACTTAATAATCTCTCATTTGTACCCACTGGAAAGTGGTGAATTCCCACTCACAAGTGGATGTCTGCCGCAGCGGATGAATTGTTTTATTTGTAATTTCATTACCCCCACTGTTTTAGTGGAAGTGTGGAAAATCTCTCATGGTTGGTTATCCGCCTAAGTTCTTTCAGTTTTGTGATTAGTACTCCACCATATGTTAGCACCTTGCCTTCTAAAGGATCTTGTGTGCACATTCTTGGTGTCGAATTTAATTCCTCTCATTCTATTGTAATCAATCCAGTTAGTGATTTACTAGATCCTAGGGATCCTCTGACCAAATGCCCGCCCCTCCTCCTTAAGTGGTTTCAGGGCACATTCTTGGTTAGAGTTCTTTTTGCATCGTTTTGGGTTTCAACTAACCTTAACGGGTGCTTGATTACAATTGTAAGTGTCATTGAAAAAACAAAAAATTTGAGAGGGTATCTTTCATGTTGCCTATTACTAGCGTCACTTTATTATTAGATAAATTGCATAAGATGTGGGGTGTAATATTTACTTGTAATCAGTCATAATAATTCTTCACAATTCCTCCTTTCCTTCTAGATCTATCTTCCTTATATACCTTATCTTGCTCAAGGGACACAACCCTTCATATGTTGGTTGACCATTCTTAACAGCTTAATCTTTATTTGATTCCAACTTGGTGTAATATTAATTATCTTCCTTTGGGTGCTTCATTAAACTTATTCTAAACCTCTCCAAGGTGGCGGTAGAGGCAGAGGATTTGAAGAGTCTTCTAAGAATGACTCAATTCTCTCTTAACAGCTAACTCCCTTCACAATATTGTCTTGTTATGAAACATAGGCTGCAGACATTTAGGAATAAAAGGGGAAATTACAAATCTGAAGAAAAAGTCTTTAGGCCTTTGCCTGACGTATGTTCTTTTATCAGGATTCCACTACATAGTTTTCAACTCAAACTCATGACCAAGAAGTCATAATTATGGTTCATACGAACCTATCACTCATAAGCATGAATGTTCCACTTAGCACTCATCACATCTAGGTGATACTCACAAGGGTAAAGAATTGAGGCTTCCTTGCATGTCACCTATCCCAATTTTATCACAACTTAAAAGAACTTAACCATGGAGTTTCCTCCAAGATCAAGCCCACCTCACTTGCCATCCCATTTGCAAAACCTTCAACAAGTGTTGTGCCTTATGGGTCGATGAGTTTGACTCAAATACATAGTTGAATCCTGATAGATCATAATTTGATACAATGTGAAAAAATATCTCATTGTCATTGTTCAACTTGTAAGATTAGGGCCAAACCACTAATCTATAGTATGAAATCACCACTATCAAGAACATAATCACCACCGACACAAACAAAATCATTGATGACATAAATGAAACCGCTACTTTTTTGAAACCCTCACTATCCTAACTGAAATTAAAAACTTGATGAAATCCTTACATTAATAACAAGTTTCTTGAGTAAGTTGTGGCCAATAGAAATTGTAGCCATGTTGTGTAATGGTTGAAATCGAATGGGGGCGAGTGTATCAACAATGCGTTGGAGGCATTTTGGTCTAACTAAGATAGGTATTGCATGCCAAAGCAATGTGATGTATACAACTCAAAAGAATTGTGAAGCAAAGCACAAAGGACATTCGTAGACATGTAACAAGTTAGAAGCTTGTAGAGTATGTGTTGAGTGTCCAATGTTCCACATCCCACAAAAAAACCAATCGTTTCAAGGATTGGGATGTCCCCAAGGGGATGTACCCCCATCGCGCTCCCACCAACACCAACAAGCGAGAGAGGTCCCTAGACATTTCTCTGAGACAAGGGACATTTCCAAGACATCCTCCTTGATGGAGACATTGAAGAGATGTCTACACATCCCAAGGACCCTCACTTAACTCAAGTGTGTCCCTCAAAATTCCCAAAAACTTGTTGTCATACTCCATGTTTGGCACTTACAAACAATATTCTTTACGAAAACAAGATTTTTTAAAAATTTGGGCTATTAGCGCTAACCCTAATAATCTAATAGGCCCTACCCACACCTTAACACTCAAAACAAGCTATAAAAGTTGGGTAGCCCTTATCATTTAAACGAATCAAATTATTTAACTTTAGTATTAGTCCTTTGAAGAATAAATATTTTATTAGAAATAATGAGGACTTGAAGTTGCAAAAAAGCGTAGTGATAAAATTAAAAAAATTGTGTCCACCATGAAGGTTCATAGGTCTAGAAGCCTAGTTTCGTGGGTTTCTAGGTACCCATTGCCAACCACCAACCTCCAAAGACTCAATTACTAGTCACATGTGCAACCAAGACCTTCTACAAGTCCTATAAGAAGCCTAAAAAGAGCAGTTTTATGTAAACGGACATAACTTGAGCATACAAAGTCAAATTTTCAAAAACGAATCGGCATCAAAAAGCCAGTTTCGAGCACTATCCAATAGTGCTGGTCATTTTTCTAGAGCTTTTTATTGGTGAGTTTTATTGCTAGTTGAAATTTGATCATCCATTTTGACTTCTAAGTTCATATCATTTCAACAATTTATTTGGTTTTCACAAATCTTGCATCGTTGGAAAGGTATTGTTGAGCTCTTCTCAACCATCCATGTGTCTTTTTATGATTCAAATCAAGTATCTTTTGTTCTGTTCGTTGGTTTTACACATTTTGGTTGATAAATTGGATATCTTGGCACTTAGTGAAGTTCTATCTTTTTGGGTGGGCTTTAGTTATACTCTTCTATTCTACATTTATTTTTTCTAATTGTAATCATGTCTCCAAATCAATGGAAAATCAAATGTGATTATCGTGTGAAGAAAAGGCAAACAATAGATAAATACATATTAAAGAAACTCGATGACTTGAAACTTCTTTATGAAGTTCATTAATTGAGACAGCTTTGAATTGCAAATGACATTAGTTTGCCTAGTTCTTCTAATCCAGCAGTTGCAAATACGTATCTTATTCACACTCAGCCATCTTGTGTGGACACAACTTCATTTAAAGATGAGCAGTGCAGTACTCCACATGATTTGTTGCTGCTTCAGAATTCATTGTTGCTTCATTGAGAACTTTCAATAATTCTTTGTAGCAAGATCATTTGAGTCTTCCGATGATCACAACAATGGGTTATGATTCCCTTCAACCAATTGGAAGTTTTGGCTAACATGAATGGCTGTTGATTTAAGGTAGCTTCGGTCAAATATAAATGATGATTGCATTTATACATCATCATCATTTATATATAATCGAAATTACTTATTAAGTATAACTTATGTAAGTAAGTGATTCCAATTTCTGAGCATGAATAAATTTGAAATCAAATGATGATCGAACTTCATATACTCTAATCGATGTTTGCTAAATGCATGCGAGTGTTTGATATTAGCCAACGATAATAATCAGCTGACTAAAAGGAGGCCGCGTACTCAAGGGACACGTCCTCTCATAGGACGCATCTCTCCTTGAGGCATGTCTCCTCTTAAAGATATAAAACATGATTTCGATCTTCTATTGTAGACATTGAAATATATAGATGTTCTGCAATCAGAAGACCAGAAATAAAGACATTAGAAATCTGACTTAGAATACATACAAGTAAATTGAGATCTAGGATTTACTTATTCTCCCTTAGGATATAATTTGATTAGATTTGATTAAAGTTAACATGGTACCAGAGCCACGTTGAGAAAATCTGAATCAAATATAGATATCAAATTATTTAGAAAAAATCGTATTTTTTAAGAAATCAATTACACATCACATTCTTCATAATGTCAAGTGTGATCAGATTCGAAGACCGTCTTGAAGGTGCAAACAACTTCACGTCATGGAAATTCAGAATCGTGATGATTCTAAAAGAAAATAAGTTAGACTCATTTGTGAAAGAAAACAAGAAAGAACCAGAGGATGATCCCGAGAAAACTCAATGGATTGAGAACAATGAGAAAGCCATGAAAATTTCAATAGATGCAGTTAGGGATCATATAGTACCTATCATGTCAAAACATGAGACTGCATATCTAATGTTTAAATCCCTTGAGACCACCTTTGAAATAAAAAGACCAATACAACCCTTGCTTTAAAAAGGCAACTTAAGAATGTTCAAATAAACAAAGGAGAATCTATTAATGCATACTTCATGAGAATCATTGAACTAAGGAATCAACTATTAACAATTGGATATCAGATTGATAGCAAGGAGTTAACGCTAATAGCTCTAGGAGGCCTACCAAACTCATGGGAGTCATTTGTTCAAGAAATAAGTGCGAGATCTAAACTCCCTAAATCTGATAGGCTAAGAAAAGACTGCTTAAACAAAGAAACAAGACTCTTAACAAAAGAAAACAAACAGAAACCCATAGATGAGGATATTCATGTGCTCAACACAACATCTAATAAAAGGGGTAAGAAGAATTTTTATGGGAAAGGATCATTCGAAAGAAAGAAAAACTCCTATGGAAAAGGATCATTCAAGAAGAGGAAAGACATCTTTCAAATACAATGTTTCAGATTTGGGCACTATGCAATGAAGTGCCCTAATAGAACAAAACAACGAGCATCTTTTGCTAAAGTAGGAAAAACAAATACAGACTATGACTCTGAGAAATTTGTATTCTATTCAGCCTTATCAAGTCAAGTATCTAACAATATCAATAACTGGGTAATTGATAGTGGTTCATCACGGCACATCACAACGTTAAGAATTTGACATGAAAGACTTGGGCATTTTACATTACTTCCTGGGTTTAGAAGTCTGGCAGAAATCAAATGGCATCATACTAAATCAAGGAAAGTATACTATTGATATACTGAAGAGGTTTGGGATGTTGGATTGTAGACCCATGTCTACACCTATGGAAACCAACTTACACAAATTAAAACAAGCAACAGCACAATCTAAGTATGCAGATCGCACTCTATATAGACAGATAATTGGATCATTGATGTAACTGGTTAACACCGGACCCGATATTTGCTATGCAGTGAATGCTCTAAGCCAGTTCATGTGTGAGCCAAAGGAAATTCACCTTGTTGTTGTGAAGCACATATTGAGATATCTTCAAAGCACTATTGGAGATGGTCTTCATTACAGAAATGACCAACTAGATTTACATGGATACTCTGATTCAGATTGGGCTGGAAGTGTAACCGATCGGAAAAGCACATCAGGATGTTGCTTCAGTTTAGGATCGGCTATGATCTCTTGGATCAGCAGAAAACAGTCTTCAATAGCACAAAGCTCGACAGAAGTTGAATATATTGCAGCCTCTATGGGAGCAAGAGAAGTAGTATGGCTCCGGAAATTGCTTGTGGGACTCTTCGGTGAACCCTTGAATCCTACTATAATCCATTGTGATAATCAGAGTTGCGTTAAAATTTCAGTAAATCCAGTATTCCATGATAGATCTAAGCATATTGAGATCCCTTACCACTATGTAAGAGACATGGTAGAAAGGAATGTGATCCAGTTGGAGTATATTAGTACAAATGATCAAACAGCAGACATTCTCACCAAGCCTCTCTCCAGAGTTAAAGTTGAACACTTCAGGAAGAAACTTGGTATGGTTGAAATGTAATTTCATATTGTGATTGAGATTCAAATTGTTTAGTTGTACTAATATATTTAAAGATGTTTAATGTGTAAACTCTTTTGTCATGTGTGTGACTCCATGACTTTATGGGCCCTCTATCCCCCTGTGTATATTATTGAAAGGTGACGATATTTCTAATAATGAACACTTGTATTTGACATTGTAAAGTGATGACTCTACAATGATGAATTGAACTATCATGATAGATATCATGTGACTTGATATCTGTGGACATGTCATGATAGTATCTCGTGGACATTTTGATAAATATCATGAAGACTTGATGTCAATTGAAGATCATTATGATCCTTCTGAGATAATCATGGTGGATAAATATATATATCCGTGGACATGCCATGAATTATTATGCTAGACATCATAAGACTTGATGTCAATGCACATACCATACCATACCATATCTTCGATATCACGTGTAAGGTGATGTCTATTCTTACTTGTTTTGAGTTATCTTCCCTAGCTAAGAGGGAGTGTTGATTTAAGGTAGCTTCAGTCAGATAATAATGATGATTGCATTTATGCATTATCATCATTTATATATAATCAAAATTACTTATTAAGTATAACTTTTGTAAGTAAGTGATTTTAAATTTCTGAGCATGAATAAATTCGAAATCAAATGATGATCAAACTTCATATACTCTAATCGTTGTTTGCTAAATGCATGCGAGTGTTTGATATTAGCCACCAATAATTATCGGTTGACTAAAAGGAGTCTACGTACTCAAGGGACACGTCCTCTCATAGGACGCGTCTCTTCTTGAGGCGTGTCTCCTCTTAAAGATATAAAACATGATTTCGATCTTCTATTGTAGACATTGAAATATATAGATGTTCTCCAATCAGAAGATCAGAAATAAAGACATTAGAAATCTGACTTAGAATACATACAAGTAAATTGAGATCTAGGATTTACTTATTCTCCCTTAGGATATAATTTGATTAGATTTGATTAAAGTTAACAATGGCAACTTCATCCATGCCCTCTAAATTGTAATTTTGGGAAATTTTAGAGTTGGTGTAAAGTAGCATACCTATCTTAAGAAAAATCTATCTAAATTACAATGAGAGATATCCTTCTCGAGGCATATTTTTTAATCAATTTAGCATATATCAGTTGAATAAGCACCTCAGATATGATATGTCTTTGTATAGTTTAAATAGATTTTTCTAAAGATAGGTATGCTAGTTTTATAACATATGTTAGTGGTATGTTTTTATTTAAAAGTTTTATTTTATAATTTTTATTTAAATAAATTTATATTATTATATAATATTATTACTATACTATTATATTATTATTGCTTATAAATATAGAGGTTTTTTTGGTGTGTGTGTATAGGTTTGGATATATAATATGTTAAATACATCTATCTAAAAATGTAGATATCGAGCCAATAGTGGCTTAGAGTGATGGTTAAGCTCTGTTGTTGTTCTTGCCATCAAGATTCAAACCCCACTGGGGTGTTATTGTTGAATGTTTATATTGGGGACGAGGTCCCTCATTTGTGACCTCACCATTCATAGCTCTGAGTCAAAAGCATTTACGCTTTAAAAAAATGTAAATATCAATATTGTGTTACTTTTATTCAATTAAAGAGTAATTTTTTTTACATAAGAGTTCTTCTATAGTTCTTTTATTTACTTAAGAGTTATTTTATTTTACTTAAGAACTATTTAAGAATTATTTTATTATATTTATTAATATTTAATAATTTGTTATTTTATAATTTATTTTTTAAATATATGTCGGCTATGTTTTGTTTTTATGTACACAATAACATTCTTCCCCTTAATACCATCATATAATGCCTCTCAACGTAATCACTCTTATTGGGCCCTTTATAGATCCTTAATTTATGAAGTACAAGGAGAGGTATGACATTGCATACACTCAAGTGGTCAACTCATCTCACATATTATGTAATCTCCCCTTCCTTAGGGTGAGTGTTGATGAAGAACCTTAGCCTATTTTAATTCTCATGGGCTCATTGAAATTTATGGAAGGGAATTATTAATTGATTAAATTAAATTGATTTATATTATTATTTGTACGAACAACTTATATGCAATAATTATTTTCATAAAGTTGAATGTTTTATATTAAAGTGACTTATTTCAAGTCCCAAAAAGAAAATTTAAACTATAAAGTCACTTTATGGGGAAAATAAAGTATAATTTCTTGAATGTTCATAAAGGTTGTATAAAAAGGAGAACACAACAAGAAATTCATATCCTTCGACAATTTCATCTTCTATTGTTGAGTTTGAGTATTTTGCTCAAGTTGAAACCCCAAGGGAAAATTGGTTTCAGAGAAGGATTTCTTCATAACCAATTCTTGGTGAATTCACTCAAGACTCACAAAGACACTAATATGTTTGGAGATCCAAAGAGAATGATGGAAGAGTACCAGTGGTGAGGGTTTGTTCAATTGCTTCAATTTACCAGAGATATAAACTTTGGTCAAAACTACTGTGCTGATTGTTCCTACGGCAGGCCATCTATTAGCTGCTAGGGCGAATTTCATGGTAAACAGTCACAGGTTTATGCTTGATATTGAATATTTTCTTAAAATCCTACTGGCCGAGTGGAAAGTCATGGGTTTCTAGCTGTTTGTTGGACAAAGAGTTTTGGTGTAAGGAAAGCCACCAGTAATCACCAAATAGAAGCATAAGGACTAGAAAAGCACAAAACAGAACCAGTAAAGAGATTGCAGCCTTATTTTTTTCCTTTAATCAGCTGCTGCCCATGTGGTGGGTGTTGAAAGGAGGTCGCAAGGGTCTTAAAGCAGTCGGGAGAACTTATTACCTTTAGATGCCTCTGCTATATGCAAGTCTGCATAATAAAAAAGGGTTGACAGCAACAAATTGCCTGGTGATGTGGGAAGAATCAAAACAGCAACTAGTAAATAAGAGCCGCCTATTTACATAGGAAAATATTATGTAATCTTGGAGAAGCTTTTGATCTCTGCTGTAACCATAAAAAGGAGAAATCTTGGTTTCCAGGTAGCACAGGAAGAATCAAGGTGAATCACAGTCAATTGGGAAAGAGTTTGAATACACTGCAGTTTTATTCCACTGCTGGCAGACAGTTTCATCAGCTATACTACATTTATCAGCTCAGAAATTTATTTTAGCTGTTTGATAATATTGTATTCAAACAAAATGCTTCCTGCTGTTGTAATGGACGGGAAATTCCAACAAATTCAGTAATGAATATTTGAATCTATTTTGCAATGCATATGATACTTGTAAAAGTGTTATAGCTGCTATATGTTAATCAATTGTCAAATCTGCATGCACATACAACGGTAGTAACTGTTACTGCATATTAGCATTTAATCCAACAATTATCAAAATCAAGCAAACAAAAAAGTTAGCCCAGCATTTTACATATTATTAACAAAAAGGGTAATTTATGCAATTGTGTCTATTCATTATTCACATACATTTCTAACTATCCTATAATTGTGTATATTATCATATTGGAATCCTTGAGGGGGTTCCAAACAAATATCTAATGTTCTTTGTATTTTGTCTATTTCATTTATGTTAATCATTATATATAGTACTCAAACCCTATAAATTTTACTAACGATTTGTTGATCTTCAGAAGCTTCTTATTCGAATTTTGAGCCAACCATGTACAGCTTCTAAGTGGGAGCAGAAATGGAGTATGCTAGATCACATGCACTCCAAGAAGTTCAACAAATTGGCCCAAAAGCACTGAACAATTTAATTTTTCTGCACCATCAAAAACAAATATTATGGGGACCATTTTAGATCTCACCAAGTTGAAGGAGATTGATACAGAATCTACGTGGACGACCAATAATGGGAAGCCCCTCTTTATCGCAATGGGCATAGATTGGATTGATTAATCAAATGGAAAGGCAGCAATGCTCATGGTGGAGGATAATGTTAAAGCAGAGATAACTAGAATAGCTACTTCACTTGCTACTGGGTACTGGGCACATCATAGTAAATCCTCTCATGCTTACTTTATAATGCTCATTCTGTTTTATATTCTACAGATATCAAATTCAATGGATTTTAACTCCCCATCCCATCTTTCAACAACAGTGTGTGTATGGCTAATTGTGTATGCTATTGATATCATTCTGCTTTGAAGGCATAACAGCAAAACTTATTTTTGTCATTGACAGCTGAAATGTACACATTTTTAAATTTTAATGTTTTGCCAACATGTCAAAAAATTTCCCCAGTCTGAGTTCAAGCCTAAGCCTAAAACAGGCCAGTAACAAATAACCAAGTTCAAGTCTCAAAACTATATTGTGAAGTATTTAAGATAACATATATGATTAGTTACAGCAATTAAGTTTCAATTTAGAATACCTAGGCAGCTTTTTCTTCAACAGACAAAAGTATTGTTGATACAAACAGAGACACATCGGATTCAATTCTTCGTCAAATTTTCTAATAGTAGGAATATCTATAAATGCCTTACCTAATAGATATGCTCACTCTCACAGAATAATTCAAGTATTGGATGCAACAGTCCTTTCATATTTATAAATATTTTAAGCCCTTGAAATTACACTACTTAAATATATTACACTTTTTATAATGATAGCATAGGTTTGTCATTTTTCATCTATTCATATAACAAATGCAAAATTCAAATTCTGTTTCAATTATATAAAAGGAAATCAACATAAATATATTACCTCAAACACATCAGCAACTGAGAGGCTTGTATTATCGACTGCTTGTAAAATGCCTTCCAAAACATGAGATAGTTGTGAGGACAAAATATGCGGTTCAAATTTTTGAGAAAGGATGCACTCAACCCCTTTTTTGCACATTTCCTGTAACTCATTTTGAAATATATTTCAATGCAAGGGCAATAAAATTGGCATACAAGTTTATTCCCTTCAAAGAAAAGTATAAATATCAAAAACTATGGACTTGCTTACATTTGATTTTGTGTTTTTGATCAGTTCCACGAGAGAAAGTAAAGATTCAATAGCCATTTCATCTAAAAAAACACCATAAAAAGAATATTAATGTCTTGAAATCTTGTAAGAGATGCTGGTCAACACAATTATTAAATCATGAGACATCAAAAGTATGAAACATTATTGTGCAAATTTAAAATAAATATTAAAACAAAAATTAATATATAGAATTGCGTATCTTTGTAGAAGCTTTTGGATAATGGTAAACCCAAAACATTCACCCAATATTACAAATTTGATGCCTTATATCCCATCAATTGGACTAAAAAGCATCATATCCAAAAGGTAAAACAAAAATATATCTTTTTACGCATAAATGGGTTTTGTTGATTGCCATGTCTCCTTTTCATTAATAAAAGAATTAATCATATTTTAACTTGGGCCCAATCACTTTATTTTTGAATGGAAAACTTAAATATTATTATAGGTCCTATGTAATGTTTAAATAATTGTTTTTAACACTTTGGATGTAATTTAAACGTATTTTTAAATAATTGGAAGGAAAAGTAAATTAAGTAAAAATATAAAATAACTTAGAGGGCCCATTATAGGCACCTATAAAAGAGAAGTCAAGGCTCACATCAAATCATTTGAATTTGTCATTTCACTTTTTTTCCAAATTGGAGTTTGAAGCATTCAAGGGCAAAAACCCTTGGCGTTGGAGATCCAAAGGACTAAAACCCTCCTACTTTTCAATAGTGGTATTTGAGGATGAAGACGATTCTACTCAAGGAATGCATTTGGGTTTATTGATTGTGATTGTTCGGTTTATATTTGCAAGCAAATTGTATCACATCATCAAATCAGCATTTTTGGGCGAAAGCTCAAATTTATATGTTGCTGCTACAGCGTCATTATACTGAAATCAACATTTTAGGCCAAGTTTTAAGTTTACATGTTGCTGCTAAAGTGTCACTACAATAAATATGTTCCATATGCATTGCTACCTTTCGAAATATCGATAACTTCAATCCTATTTTGTGAGTAGCATATGGTGTGCTTCCAACTGTACATCATTTTGGAAATCATTATAATATTATTGAAGAATTTGGTGATTGTTGATAATAGTTTAGAAAAATCAAATTTGCTGGTAATTTTGGTAATAAGACATTGGCCAGCTGTGAAGAAGATTAATTGTTGTTGGTGTCATAAATACATGGAGTAGGATTATTGATTTCTGATTTTTAATTACTATAAATCAAATCCGAGGATGATAAATATTCGTGGGATTTTACATCTGCTGTAAATGAATATTCAGTGATAGATCAGATAACATACTTGGGACTCTGGCATATAAAATTCAGATCTGCTGTTATATTTAATTAATTTCCATTTGAAGGTCCATCCGATGTGTATAACAGCTTGTGGAGGTTTACATTTGCTGTTCAGAGTCGGGCAGTTGTTTGGCAAGGATTTACAAATATTCTACATTGCTGATCGCATTAGTTTCAGACATCTATTGTTGTTCTAGGGTTTAATACTTGTTCACGAATAAATGTACATCAGCGACCTTACTTGTTTTAATTCATCACCTAAAAGCTAGATCTGTTGTTTATGATTTACTTGGCAGTTTATACCAGCATATGAGGGTTTGATTCATGATTTTCCAGCCACTTGAAGTTGTAATTAACATTCAGTATAATTTCAGTTTGCTGTTTTAATTTCATTATTGTTTCACAAATCAGAAAAATATGAAAAAAGGTGCATGTTTCCGTGTTGATACCGATTGGGGAGATTACATTGATGAATCTGTAATTTTAATTTTTAATTGCAGAATCATTATCCTTTGCCAGCCTCCTAACTTGTGCCATGCTTAAAGTTTTGGAACATAGTCTTGAAATCCATCAGTGTTAATAACTAAAAGGGAATCCTTGTCTATTGTACACTGTAATTGTCATGACAGGAAAGTCTACAAAATGGGCATTTTATAAATAAATTGTTTGCTAACTGCCTAAGGGTCAGTCATGTGGCTTCTTGAACAGCATATATTGGTGTGTTTGCACAATGAGGGTTGCTGATTACCCATGCAGGTATAAAGGAAAGGGTGCCATATATACTGAAATATCCACTAAATCATCATTCTGCAAGCCTCACCTAGCGTGTTGCTAGTGAATAAGGTGGTGTGTTACTTCAAACATTTGGAAGAAATTTTTCTGATAGCTCAATATACATTTTTGCTATGCTCAGAATGCTCATAATTTATTTGTCAAGATGCCTCAATGAAATATTTTGTCACACATCACAAGGTCTTCAAGCAAATACAATTGCTAAATGTTCTCTTTGCATTGTTCCAGTTTAATTTTATTTATAGATGCCTACAAACCTTTAAGCAAACCTGCAACAGATTTGGTCATCATTACTTTGAAAGTGGTCTCCCCTATCTAAGGCTTCTTATTAATTTCATAAGGATTTTCAATTTAATGTAAGGATACTTAAATAGCTTTGTTTTCAGTACTTTGTAATGCTACTTGTCTTCTAGACAAACTTTGTTGGTTTCTATTGCTAGATGGCTGCACCAATGTGGAGCCAAGCCATTGCTATTTGTAATGGAGTGAATTTGCACCCCTCGCAAATTCCCCATTTGCATCCCTTCACCTTAGAAAAACTAAACCCAACGATGATTTTCCACTTCATCCTTCTGCTTCCACCCACTTGGCGGCTGTCTGTAGTGTCAGTGGGGGAATTTTTGTCGAGGACGCTAGCGCAGCGCACGAATGTCTGTGCGGTATGCTACCGTCTTGACAAGATTCCCACCTCTGGAATCTGCAAAGGCGTTACAACTCGCCATTGGCGATGCAGTGTAACGTTTCTACGCCTCTTGACCGACTTCAAACGGCTTCCTTCCCTCCATTTCACCTTCAAATTGCTCTTTCATTCATTCACTCCATCTTCACAATTCTACACACTACTTGCTGCTACACACTTCATTTTCACAGCATTCTTCGTTGTTGAAGCTCCAAGGCGTTACTCTGCCGAATTTCACTCACATTGTTGCGGCAACGGTGGCACTTACAAGCTTACGAGCGCGCATCTCCCTTCGCGTGCTCAAGGGCACCTTATTTGGGAGGTGATATCTATTTTCATTTAGCATCGTCATTTAATTACGTAGCATATTTATTGTTACCATTTCTTAGCATTTCTTCCATTACTTTCTTTATCGCATTTTCCATCTCATGGATATTCTGGCTATCTGTGCAGGTGCAAACACCGAAACAGGGGTTTGACTGCGGCAAGCCCCGAAATAGCCCCAAAATTTTTCCCCGTTCTGCTGTGTGTAGGTGACCACGTTCGTGTGGAGCTTGCAAAAGGCTAGACCATTCGTAGGTTATATTTCTACCACCTTTTTACCCTTGTAAACTTCTCTTTTCAAGTTAAAGTATTTTGCTTTCTTTCTCAACATTTTAGCTCTTTTATGTTTTTTCTCGTTATATAAACCTCTATTTATCAGGTTGTAGTTAGTTCCCTGTTCAATCTTATCTGTATTTTGTACTCTTTGTCCGTACCAACACCAACGCCCGACCGAGACGCCAATACATTGTCCTATCGTCTGTCTTCTACGTTGGCATCCTCTAGCATAGAGTTGTCGGGGTCTCAATTTTGGCTCGGGAATCTGCTCACCTAATTCCCTAAACCTCTTGGGTTTGCAAAAGGATAGTGGCAAATCAATCGCCCTTCCTTTTCACCCTTAAACAACCCTTAGCGTGAGGTAGATCAGGGGAGCTGATCATTCTAGACCCTTCCATAACCCAAGGTCCTGAGCATTCAGTCCCCCTCCTCTACACTATCATTAGTTATTGGCAATCTTTTGGCTTGATGAAAAGACCTGTTAAGTCCCAAAATTTCAGTTCCACAATCCTAGAGTATTATTCTATCTTCAAGGGTAGGGATTTGTCTTCAAGAGAATAGGTCATAGGCTCATCAACAGATTATGAAAGATTAAACACCAATTTCTGAGAGTGGGTATTCCATCATTCACTTTGGGCTCAACTAAACCCAAGAGAGTGTTCTTGGAGGTATTCTTAATAGAACATCTTTCAAATTAATGGTGAACTTAACTAAACTAACAGCAACCATACCCAATATATGTTTGACCCCAAGATTTGTCATTGGGCTAGAGACTAATTAGCTACTTGTAAACCTCTTCTTAAGTTGAAACCACTTATCATTTAATATGCAAGTGAAAGGTGTGGGCATGCATGGCATGATTCTCTAACAATTTACACCCAATTAGAATGATCCCTAAGTTATAACACTGAATCATGATAGCATACAAAACCCTCCTCTACTCCTTAACTACTAAGGACAGAGAGATGACTATAGAAATATGTTTGAATTTTCGAGAGTCAAACTCGTGCCTACTCCATTACGCAACAAAGTCATGACCTACAAGGGAAAAGGAGATATGCCTACAAAGCATAAATGGAACTACATGTGTATATGCATACAAATCAGAAATAATACTTCATACAAACGGGCATACTTAATAATCCACTTCAATAATGCAAGAACCCACATGGAACAAAGACCGTCAAAAAAACATTGCAATGACTTAGAAGCTATAACAAATTCATCTAGCACCTATTACATTCAAACGAGCAAATGTCGCAAGAAAGGATTCCCAACTAGGTTTGACCATCCCACTGAATAATTACTAAGTGCCATGGAGACATCCATTTACATGCATTAGATTCATTGAGTACCCTTCCTATCATTTACAAAGTATATACCATCAACCTATAGACCAAAATTACATCACTTGATGCTCTAGAACAAGCATAAGACAATTAGAAATTTGCTTAACAACCAACCATCTTTTACATCTTTGTACATATATATATAGCATTGCCATTTCATTATGCAGCCTAGGTAGGAATGTTAGAATGGTCAGAAAGTTTAAGAGTCATCCATGTATACCTTCATCATATTCATATAGTTGTGCACATCTCCTACATCAACAACCATGTCCATTCATATACAAAACATGCATTTGAGGGGCACACAAATGCTAAAAAGGATTTGAAAGCCATCCCTTGTCCTACCACATAAATATCAAGCAATAAATGGTGTCCTAGCTCACGCAAGGAGGTAGATGGCTTGAACATCAAGATTTTGTGTTTTCGCATGCCAAAATAATGTCTAGGAGTGAAAAATGTTATGGAAGCCTAATCTCAAGATTCAAGGAAAGAGGATACCCGCTAACGCGAGAAGAAGTAAGGCATAGGAAAAGAAATTCCAAAAGGCCCAAGGAGAATTCACGAACAAATGGCGAGGGTCATGTTTCAAGGTTGCCAAATACTAGGTACATTTTGGCAAAGGGGGGATTGTAAGACCTAAAAAAATGCAATACGAGCAAAACAAGTTGGGGATTGGGAACCAAGGATGTGCAATGCCACATACCTTCAAGGGAAAGAAGTACAAAATGTTGATGGTATAGCAGTGGTAGATATCTTTCTCTCAAATTTAAAAATGATGGATAAATAATACCAAGGCAAGTCAGACTTGCTATATATAATAATTTTATGAAGAATCACCTTGTTTCTTAAAAGAGGCCAACCCGAATGAAGAGTCACCTAGTTTTGTATAAATACAAGGTGATGATCATTCATTTGATCATCAAGTTCATTCATCATTATTCGCATTCCTAGAAGAAGTTCATACTTGAGCAGCAGATAATCATCTTGTAGCAGCAGATCATCATTTTGTAGCAGCAGACCGATTTCAAGGAGAAGCATATTCATTTGTATCTTTGCATCTAAGAGAGGTGCTATTATTCATTGTATTGAATTCGGCATTGTGTTGGGCCTGAGTTGTAAGCAGATTTCTGCTCTTATTCCTTCAATATATAAGAGATATATTTGCTAGGTTTTTCTCCCTCGAATAGGAGGGTTTTCCCAGGGTATTTTGTTGTGTTCATTGTCTTATGTGTTGCATTTTCTGATTGCTTTCATTTCTCATCCTAAATCTAACACAAAAAATAACATGAACTTGACAAAGGACAAAAATCGAGGATAGATCAACAAAGGAATTAGATAATACCAACATCAGGAAAGGGGGGCAATCAGGGAACAACGCTTAGAAATGCAAGATATCTTCAACCATCAAGGTAACAAATTACTTGGAAACCCAAAAACATGAGCCCACGAGAAAAAGAGGCAATGGAAGGCGAAGGAAGATCAAGGTTCAAAGAAATTTGATCCCATAAAAGAGGATGCAATGATCAAGAAAGTGAAGGAATTGCAACCCAAGAAGCGAAAGCCTGCATGGTTGGGAAAGTTGGGGACTTAGAGAAGAACAAGGAGCGAAAATTTCGGGTTCAACAATCAAGGAAAAGGAATACCCAAAGTCAAAGGAAGAGGAAGCAAGATCAAGCCTTGTAGAAATCGAATACCACCAACACAAAGGAAAAGGAGCAAACAAATTGGGAACCTATCAAGGATAAAGGATCGAGAATGTGAGATGTTGCAAGATCCTCGTGCGTGATCATAGGTGAAAACCAAAAGGCTCAAACCTGAAAGAAAAGAGGTAGGCAGAAAGCAAGGATCAAAGAAACTATTTATACGAAACTCAATTAGGTACATTCTAGAAAGCTATGGTTCAAAGGCCAAGAGGAAAATTGGGAAGAAAAAAAATGTGAAACTAGAAGGGCATTGGGAAGTTATTGCAAAAGGAGAAAGATTGCTAGGATGAATTGAAGAAATGCAGAAAACTTGAATTTCGAGGAAATGTGGGGATGCAAGAGAAACAAGGGCATGGGGAATTAGAAGCAATGGAGGAAATCAACAAGAAGCTTGCAAGTCTACAAGGAAGGGATAAGGAAGAAAGCGAATATTTCAAGGTTAGGAGGCAAATTGGGAAGTGGCTAGAAGTGCATAGATCTAGGGAAAGTCTGAAAGTCTACTAGGAAATGGCAAAATTTGAAAGTCCAAAAGAAGCTAGCAAGTCCACAAGAGACAAAGGAGCAATGAAAATGCAAGAGTTTGGAAAAGTGGAGGAAGCATGGAAATTGAGGAGGTTTGTAAGTGAAAGAAAGCCCCACATTTTTGCAAGAGCAAGTACTGTTCAAGGATGTCGAAATAGGGGGAAGCGAGAGAAATTTGACCGTGCACGGAAGCATGAGAAAGTTCTACAAGAAAAAGTTGGATTTTCAAGAGAGAAAATGGGAGGAACAAAGTTTGCAAGATGAAGGGGGCAAGTTCAAACATCCACGCAAGGTCCACAATCCCACAAATTGGAGAATGAAAATGGGGATATGGAAAACAAACAAGAATGATGGACTTTTGCCAATGGGTCAAAAGTCTAACAAAAAATCTGCAAACCCAAAATACGAAAGAAAATGAACAAAGGTTAGCCAAACTTAAAAAATTCAAATAAAAGACCACAACACAAAGATTTTGAAATATTATAAAAACTCCACATAGAACATGGCATGAACAAGATAACCAATTTTATGACTTCTTTGATTGGTAATCAATGATGAGCTAGGCTACAACAAAATACTAAAGCGAGCACTAGACTTGGAAAATCTACAATATCGAGTGTGAAAATAAGCTCCAACAAGGCATAAGTTCAAGATAGCATTCTTATGAAAAACCATCACTTATCTATCGAAAAACCACAAAAAAACCATGCTCCACCCACTAATTTCTCAAAAATTGAAAATTTCAATGAAAACAACCAAGAAACAATTGCTCAACAGGTCATTTCACATAGGTTCAATATTACATAGTGTGACGAACCCTGCTGATTCAAATCTACCTCCAATGCACAAAAAGTATTGTTTTTGTGTTTTCACTTGTTTTTGATGAATTTTATGCAAAAATTAAGAAGTCTGCCAAGCAAGATATAGATATAAAACTGAATAACAATTAAATTAAGAGCAACTACAATACTAATATGGATCTGGCAATTGATACAAGTAAATTGCATACAATAGACGTACCCAGAAGTCCTCAGATTATTTAAATAAAGAAGATTTGTACATGCCAGGAAAGAAATGTTGAATCTGGTGAAAAACAACGCCCACCTCTAGATTTGGATTTCTCCCACACAAAATCTAGATCAAAGGCCTTGCGAGATCAAGGTGTCCAAGATGCAAAGAAAAGAACACCCAAACAAAAGGCGTTTCAGCCTCCAAATCCCACACGTCTAGCTAGAGAAGCACGCCTCCCAAGGAAGTACGGCTAGAGAGAGAAGAAGGTACGGCTTGCCATTCTGTGTCTGCAACTAATGAATGAAGGCGCTTGCAACTAAAAAGCCCGCCCTTATTGAATACTGGAAAGAAAACTGAATAGTAAATCTCTGATGAAGCTCAAATGGACTTTTGAATTGAAGCCCTCACTGTAGCAATGATTCAACTGGTCTTTCACAGCTTCAAGATTGCAAATCACTGAAGAATTCTGATTCTCCAATGGCAGAAAATCACTCTAACCCTTGTCTCAGACAAATGCACAGAGAAGTCAAAAAAAAGCAATGTCAAATAATCATAGTTGAATGAGGTCGGATTGCCTTCTTTTTCCTTATATCCCCAAAAAGAAAGAATCCCCAAAAAGTCATGACTTTTGCCATTTAAATACATTTAAATGTATTTAAGTCACTTCAATAGTCTTTTAATTTGACTTTATCAATTTGGGTGTACCTTTTATAACTTAAGTGATTTGATTTCACTTTAAAATATTTAAGTCATCACTTCATAATAATTTAAGTGGCTTTTAACTATTATAAAGTCAAATTATAACTTTATAATATCTCCATAAGTCAATTAAATAACTCAACCACTAAAGGAAATTAATATCTCCCTCAATTCTCAGTGTTTTGATGTGTCGTTAGAAGCTGGCAAACATTGAACTGCAAAGGCTTGCACTGAGCCCAATACTAAACTGAAGGGGTGGAAATGACAATATCCGCTGTTGATTTAAGGTAGCTTTGGTCAGATATAAATGATGATTGCAGTCATGCATCATCATCATTTATATATAATCAAACTATTCCTAAGTATGATATCTCCAAGTAAGTTATTCAAATTTTTGTTGCTGATCAAACTTCATAAATGAATAAATTCGAAGTTGAAATGCTGATCGAACTTCATACTTTGAAATCGTTGCTTGTTAATGCATGCAGATTGATCACATATTAATGACCGAATATTTCAGTTAGTTAGGGAGCTCCACGTGCTCAAGGGACACGTCCCATGAGCGGATGTGTCTCCACAAAGGCGTCTCTTCTTGAGGTGTGTCTCCTCTTAGACATATAAAGTCTAAGTTCGATCTTCTTTTGTGGACATTGAAATCGATAGATGTTCTGCAGTCAAAAGATCTGAAACGGATTTACTTATTCTCCTTTAGGATATAATTTGATTAGATTTGATTAATTTAACATGGTATCAGAGCCACGTTGAGAAAATCCAGATCAAATTAAATAATCAGATTATTTAGAAAAATCGTATTTTTTAAGAAATCAAATTCTCATCACATTCTTCATAATGTCAAGTGTGATCAGATTTGAAGACCGTCTTGAACGTGCAAACAACTTCACATCATGGAAATTCAGAATCATGATGATTCTAAAAGAAAATAAGTTAGACTCGTTTGTGAAAGAAAACAAGAGAGAACCAGAGGATGATCCAGAGAAAACTCAATGAATTGAGAGCAATGAGAAAGCCATGAAAACTTGAGTAGATGCAGTTAGGGACCATTACCTCATAATTGCATAGCACTAGATAAGAATGAATCTCTAATTATAATATGCAATTCAGATTACAATTAAACATTGCTTCAATTTCTATTAATTGATTAAAATAAAACAACACCAATGGGGCGTGGCCAAGCGGTAAGGCAGCAAGTTTTGGTCCTGTTATTGCAAAGGTTCGAATCCTTCCGTCCCAGGTGGAACAGTATTCTTCTGAAAAATCGGAAAAAAATAAGAAAAAAATTCTTTTTGATTTCTCATCCTTTCGTAAACTATACTTATAGAACGGAAATATGATTTCAATAAGATCTAAATAGAGAAAGGGATATTTTTGTGGTGTAGGATGGGAATACAGATAAGAACATTGAATTAAAAAAGCAAAAAGAATATAATGCTAATGCAAATAAAATAATTGATGGGATGCAATTATTATTTTATTATTTCGTTCTACAAGTAGGGGATATGGCGGAATCGGTAGACTCTATGGACTTAAATTTTTTGAGCCTTGGTATGGAAACTTACCAAGTGATAGCATCCAAATCCAAGGAACCCTGGGATATTTTGAATGGGCAATCCTGAGCCAAATCCGATTTCTAGAGACAATAGTTTCCTTTCCGAGAAAGGGATAGGTGCAGAGACTCAACGGAAGCTATTCTAACGAATCAACATAATTTGAATTGGATACAATACTTTATTTACAGAATCTCTTTTGTATTTTATTTAACGCTTGAAAAAGCGTTATATATCACCAATCAAAAAAAAAAATGATTAGAGCTTGAATTGTTCTAGGTTTTATTTGAAAAAGAATATGCCTAGCTCCAAATTGAAATTAAAGGATTCATTAAGCTTTCCAATTAAGAGCTTCTCTAGAGAGTTGCGTTTACTTCCATTTTTGGAAGTAATAATTGGACGAGGATACAAATAGAGTCCAATTCTACATGTCAATGTCAACAACAATGAAAATTGGAGTAGGAGGAAAATCCGTTGGTTTTATAGATCGTGAGGGTTCGAGTCCGTCTATCCCCAGGCCTCTTTATCAAAGAGGTTTGTTTTCTTTTCTTTTCTTTTCTTTTTTATTTGTTAGATGTGTTAATAAGAACATAAGAAAACTTTATCACATAAGAAGTTTGAATTGTATGATCAATTTGTGTTTGCTTCTGTATATATACATCTTTGTATATGTGTATGTTATATAACTATATATAACATATATGTATGTTTTTATTTGCATCGCTGTTTCTACTCTTTCAAATGCTGTCTTTTACCTTTTTGTTTTTAGTTGACAAGAGTTTGGTTACTGTGCTAGTATGATGCATAGGGGAACAGTCGGGATAGCTCAGTTGGTAGAGTAGAGGACTGAAAATCCTTGTGTCACCAATTCAAATCTGGTTCCTGGCATGTATACTTTTATAAGTATTAAAAAGGATTAATAGACCTTATTCTACTCTATATATTATGAATTGTTTAGAATAATCATCAGTGACTCTATGGTATTGAATTAATAGCGAGTTCACCCAGGTTATTACTTGAAATAACTCGAACTAGAGAGCAATTTTCTCTATTTCATTTTATTTATATCTCGTAAAAAAAGGGTATAACTACGCCTATTAGATAGTTTCCAATTCATCTGAAAGCTCAAAAAAAATGATTACGATTAATAGAAAGATTGAGATAAAGTAGCTTCTACCTTAGCATTATGTAAAAATAGAACTAGATCAGGGTAAAGACCAATACCTATGATTGGTAAAAAGAGACGCATCAAAATAAAAAGTTTGTGTGGTCCCGAATCCTTAAAATAAGGTTTCAAGGCATTCGAAACTTTATATCCATAAAACATTCGACGTAACATAGATAACAAATAAATGGAAGTTAATATCATTCCAAATGCCACTATTGCAGTAATAATGATCCGAAAGGTCAAAGAATATTTATGATTAGTAATTATTCCCAAAAATATCATAAATTCTGCTACAAAACCACTCATTCCTAGCAATGCAAGAGAAGCCATTGAAAAGCTACTGAACATAGTAAAGATTTTAGGCATTGGTATAGCGATTCCTCCCATTTCATCAAGGAAAAGAGTACGTATCGTATCATAACTTGTTCCTACCAAGAAAAAAAGTGCAGCACCGATTAATCCATGAGAAATCATTTGCAAAATGGCTCCATTGAGCCCTATAGATGTCATGGAACCAATTCCTATAATTACAAAGCCCATATGAGATATTGATGAATAGGCTATCCTTCTTTTCAAATTGCATTGACCCATCGAAGTGAGAGCTGCATAGATAATTTGTAGTGCTCCTATTATTATCAACCACGGCGAAAACAAAGAATGAGCATGAGGTAGCAATTCCATATTGATCCGAATCAACCCATATCCTCCCATTTTCAATAGAACTCCGGCCAAAAGCATACATGTGCTATAATGTGCTTCCCCGTGAGTATCTGGTAACCAGGTATGTAAAGGAAAGATTGGCAATTTTATTGCATAAGCGATCAAAAACCCTAAATATAATAGTATTTCAAGTGTGATGGGATAATCTTTTTTAGCTAATAATTCGAAATCGAATGTTGGCCCATGAGATCCATAGAGACCCATACTTAAAGCTCCCATTAAGATAAAAATGGAACCACCGGCAGTATACAAAAGAAATTTTGTGGCCGAATATAGACGTCTTTTTCCCCCCCACATGGATAAAAGGAGGTAAACAGGAATTAGTTCCAACTCCCACATGAGAAAGAAAAGTAGAATATCTCGAGAAGCAAATAATCCCAATTGGCCACTGTACATTGCCAACATCAAGAAATGCAATAATCGCGGATTTCGAGTAACTGGCCAAGCAGCTAAAGTAGCTAAAGTAGTTACAAATCCCGTTAATAAAATAAGTCCGATGGAAAATCCATCAATTCCCAGTTTCCAATGAAAATGGATAAGATTTATCCAGTTATAATCCTCTTCCAATTGGATTAATGAATTATCAAAATGATAATGATAACGGAATATATAGGTCATTAAAAGTAGATCTAATAAGCAAATACCTAGAGTATACCATCAAATCAT
Organism: Sequoiadendron giganteum; assembly: GCA_007115665.2. Lineage (NCBI taxonomy): Eukaryota > Viridiplantae > Streptophyta > Pinopsida > Cupressales > Cupressaceae > Sequoiadendron > Sequoiadendron giganteum. The sequence goes on along the minus strand of CM021102.1, from coordinate 618,427,168 downwards.
TTTATTTCCTTTATGGGGAAATAATGGGATTAATAACCCCGCAGATATGGGCAAAATAACAATTATTGTTAACCAAGGTAAATTACTCATAATGAAGAGAAAAGAGACTTTCGATATCAAAACCCATGCTTTCAATTTTGGGTCGAGTATGGGTTTTGATCAGTGAAAGAAGAAAAGGAGAATGAAAAATATGTATGGGATGGATCTAACTATTTTTCTTTTTTTATGGATCAGTAAGCTAGACCCATACTACGAGTTGTTTCATGCCATAAATAAACACGTACACTTAAGAAATCCATACTGTGAGTTGGACAAGTCGATTCACACCTCTTACAACCTACGCAATCTTCTGTTCTTGGAGCAGAAGCAATTTGCTTAGCTTTACATCCTTCCAAAGGTATCATTTCTAATACATCTGTGGGACACGCTCGTACACACTGGGTACAACCAATATATGTATCATAAATTTTGACTAAATGTGCCATTGGATCTAAGAACTCCATTAGTTATCATATAAAAAGTTTTCAATTGAATAAGATTTTTTAATATATGGCCAATGATGATATATTATAAATATCAAGCAAATCAATAATTGTATTATCGGTGATATAATGAATAGATTCAGATTCTATCTGTTTGTTTTATAAAAGAGACAGATTTGTCTAATTTTCACTTCTCCAGATTTGACCGAATCTGGTCTAATCGTGTTAGACAGATCATTTGGATAGTGAGTTAAATATGAATTACGCTCTTGATTGATCGTAATACTTATAATAAATCTCTCTAAAATAAAGAGAAAGAGAGATCTAGATCTATTTTTAAAGAGACGGGCTTGGTATCTCTTTGAATAGGAATAGGTCTACAAATTCTTCATATGGAAGGAGATCTCCATTACCATTTTGACAAATTAAATTGATCGATACGAGTTGATTTTCTGTTATGATATATTGCCAAAACAATAGCTAATCCAATAGCTGCTTCAGCAACAGCAATAGCTATAACAAAGATCAAGAAGATATCCCCCTTTACTTGCCTACTATCAAAATAATATGAAAATGTTACTAGGTTTAAATTCACCGCATTGAGTATTAGTTCAAGACACATAAGTGCTTTAACCATGTTTCGACTTGTTACTAGTCCGTAAATACCGATAGAGAATAAATAAGCACCTAAAATAAGTGCATGTTCGAGCATAATAGAGGAACTCCTCATATCTTAACCTCTTCAGATACAAACAAAAGTTCTAATAAGTTTCTCCTTTTCCATTATCGAAAGAACAAAAGGATTCTTTCACAATCTATGAAGATAAAACAGCACATTTATGCTATTAATACGAACGAGAGCTTTCATTTTCAAACTATTTCTTCTCGACGAGCTATAGTAATAGTTCCTATAATAGCAACTAGAAGAATTATAGAAATAAGTTCGAATGGAAGAAAAAAATCAGTGGATAAATGAGCCCCAATACGTTGAATATTGTTTGTTAAATCTCGTTCTAACATTTGATCTGATTTTTGAGTCAGAGATATTCCGAACTATGATATGTTCAAGATAATAGTAATTAATGAACAAAAAAGAATTGTACAAACTATTGAAGTGGTGCTATCTCCGACGGTCCAGGCAAGGGCATAATTGGGATATTTCGGATTATTAATCAACATCACGACAAATAGAATCAAAATATTAACAGCTCCTATGTAGATCAGGATTTGTGCAACAGCTACGAAATCCGCATTCAATATAATATAGAAAAAGGATATACAAATAAGAACTAGCCCCAATGAAAGAGCGGAATAAATTAGATTAGTAAATAAGACTACTCCCATACCTCCTAATATAAGACTTAGCATTAGAGGAGCCAAAAAAATATCATATATCGATTCAGGTCGATTCATTATGTGCACAATAAGTTTAAATATTATTTATTCCCATTCATTCAATAAATATTTCATTTGATATGGGCACTGATTCATTAATCTATAGTTCAATAATAGATTCTGATCAATCATACATGTGACATTATTCATGAAATGTCAATAGGATTTCTAATTCCTGATTTGTCAAAAAAGTATTTTATTTATCAGATATTCTTTGATCGGAACTCAATCTGAATAATCATAGAAGTGATTGAATAATCCAATTTGTCCGTAGTTTCTTCAGACATACTAAGTTAATATGTTGAGCTCGGAATTGTTTGAATTGTTAAATCTTCAACAACCGATATAGGTAAACGTCCTAAAGCAATATGATCGTAATTTAATTCATGACGATCATAGGTCGAAAGTTCATATTCTTCAATTATCGCCAGGCAAATTGTGGGACAATATTCGCCACAATTCCCACAAAAGATACAAATTCCAAAATCAATACTATAATTTTCCAATCGTTTTTTCCCAATATCTATTCCGACTTTCCAATCCACAACAGGTAGATTTATCGAGCATACACGGACGCATACTTCACAAGCAATACATTTATCAAATTCAAAGTGGATCCTTCCGCGAAATCGTTCTGATGGGATCAATTTTTCATAGGGATATTGAATAGTAATAGGTAAACGATTCATATGATATAAGGTAACCATAAAACCTTGACCAATGTATCTCGCAGCTTGTATTGCTTGTTGACTATAATTCATAAACCCAGTTACCATGGAGAATATGTGTAAAATCTCCTTGAATAATCATTTCATAGAAATTTATTTCTCTTCATAGATTGGATCTATCAAATTTCGATATATTGCAGAATTGAGAATATTGAACCTCTTCACGAAGCAGAAAAGAAAGTTAATCACAATAAAATAAGTTGGAAAGAAGTCGTTAGTAATAGATTACCCAGAGCAATAGGTAAAAGAAATTTCCACCCAAGATCCAATAATTGGTCCATTCCAACAGGAAGATCCCAGAATCCCGTCAATAGTACCTTTTTTGTCAAAACATGAGACTGCATATCTAATGTTCAAATCCCTGGAAAGCACCTTTGAAATAAACAACACCAGTAGGACTATTGCATTAAAAAGACAACTTAACAATGTTCAAATAAACAAAGGAGAAACTATTAATGCATACTTCATGAGAATCACTGAACTAAGGAATCAATTATCAACAACTGGATATCAAATTGATAAAAAGGAGTTAGCACTAATAGCTCTAGGAGGCCTACAAAACTCATGGGAGTCATTTGTTCAAGGAATAAATGCGAGATCTAAACTCCCTAAATTTGATAGGCTAAGAACAGACTGCTTACAAGAGGAAACAAGACTATCAACAAAAGAGAACAAACAGAAACCCGTAGATGAGGATATTCATGTGCTCAACACAACATCTAATAAAAGGGGTAAGAAGAATTCTTACGGGAAAGGATCATTCAAGAGAAAGAGAAATTCATATGGAAAAAGATCATTCAAGAAGAGGAAAGACATCTCCCAAATACAATGTTTTAGATGTGATCGATATGGGCACTATGCAATGAAGTGCCCTGATAGAACAAAACAACAAGCATCTTTTGCTAAAGTAGAAAAATCAAATACAGACTATGACTCTGAGAAATTTGTATTCTATTCAGCTTTGTCAAGTCAAGTATCTAACAATATCAACAACTGGGTAATTGATAGTGGTTCTCCAAGGCACATTACAGGGTTCAGAGAACACCTAGACACTATAACTGAAGAGACTGATAAAGAAGTAACTATTGGGGATGATTCTGCACATCCTATAAAAGGGGTTGGAACTTGCTCCATCAAATTGAAATCTGGTCTCTCCCTTCAGCTCACTGGAGTTTTAATCGTACATGGAATAAAGAGGAATCTAATATCCATCTCTGCTCTTGAAGACAATGGATATAGGGTTACCTTTATGGATGGGAATGTTTTGGCATGGCCTACGAACTCCACCATAAAGAAAGCTCAAACCATAGGTATAAGACAAGGTTATCTTTACAAACTATGCACTGAAGTCAAGCAAGCCCTTACCCTTGATACCTTTGATTCAAATGAAATTTGGCATCGAAGAGTAGGAAATCTTCATTTCCATGACCGACCCTTTGTGGAAAAACTAGTAACAGGACTACCTAAATTAAAACAAACTCATGAAGGAGCTTCTAAAGGGTGTGCCCTAGGAAAGAATACAAAGGGATCCTTCCATAATAGTTTCAATAAAACCAAAGACGTGTTAGAACTGGTTCACTCTGATTTATGTGGACCCATGTTTGTACCCTCCATGGTAGGCTTCCTATATTATGTAATATTTATAGATGACTACTCTAGTTAGACCTGGATTTATTTTCTTAAATGTAAAGAGTCAATAGAAATCCTTAAAAGGTTTAAGGAGTTCAAAGCTCTCACTGAAAACATCTCCGAGAAGAACATCAAAATTCTTAGGACAGACAATGGGAACGAATACACCTCTGAAATCTTTAAAGAATTTTGCATAAATGTTGCGATTAAGAGGGAGTTTACAGTAGCCTACAACCCTCAACAAAATGGTGTTGTTGAAAGAAAAATAGAACTATTGTAGAAGCTGCAAAAACAATGTTATTTGACCAGAACATAGAAACCTCATTCTGGGCAGAAGCCTCTAGAACTGTTGTTTACATCCAAAATAGATGTCCACATTCTCATCTAGACAACACGACTCGTAAAGAAGCTTTCACTAGTATAAAACCTGACATTCGTCACTTAAGGATCTTTGGTTGCCCGGTCTACATTCATGTACCTAAAGAAAAGAGATTCAAACTAAAACCTTCTGGAAAGAAAGGGGTATTTCTGGGATATAGTGAAACCTCCAAACCCTACAAGATATTCATACCCGGGCAAAAACAAATTGAACTAAGCAGAGATGTCATCTTTGAAGAAAACCTTGCATTCAAAATGCCAAGGAGTTCAAGTAAGATAGAAATTCATAATTCCCCTACAGTCTTAGAAGTGGAACCTACACCTGGGATTCAGAGGGAGTATCCTGAAGAAACAATAAGTGAATTTCAATCTGCTTCAAAAGAGAATCCAAATGACAACAACAAGAAGAGACCACTTGGGCTAGGAAAATGATTAAAGAAGCTAAGAATCATGCAGCACCCAACGGAACCTTTAGGGAAAGTAAGAGACCCAGAAGGTTCTCAAGCTATGTTGACCTAATGAATGAAATCATCAATTCAGAACCCACCAGTGTTACAAAAGCCTTCAAACATCAAGTATGGAAGGATGCAATGATAAAAAAGTATCAATTCATTTTGAAAAATGATGTATGGGATATAGTGCCTAGACCAAAAGAGAAATTTGTTGTCTCTTCCAAATGGCTCTTCAAAATCAAACATGTTGCTGATGGCAGTATAGAAAAACACAAGGCACGCTTTGTCGCCAGAGGTTTTTCACAAAAAGAAGGCATTGATTATGAAGAGACATTTGCACCTGTTGCCCAATACACATCTGTAAGAGCAGTGATAGCTATTGCAGTAGCTAAAGGCTAGAAGATCCATCAAATGGATGTGAAAATTGCCTTCCTGAATGGGACCATTGAAGAGGAAGTCTATCTAGAGCAGCCTGAAGGTTTTGTGATACATAAACCTGAATCACATGTTGATTTAAGGTAGCTTCGGTCAGATATAAATGATGATTGCAGTCATGCATCATCATCATTTATATATAATTGAACTATTCCTAAGTATGATATCTCCAAGTAAATTATTCGAATTTCTATTGCTGATCGAACTTCATAAATGAATAAATTCGAAGTTGAAATGCTGATCGAACTTCATACTTTGAAACCGCTGCTTGTTAATGCATGCGAATTCATCACATATTAATTACCGAATATTTTGGTTAGTTAGGGAGCCCTGCGTGCTCAAGGGACACGTCCTCTCATGAGATGTGTCTCTTCTTTAGGCGTGTCTCCTCTTAGACATATAAAGTTAAAATTCGATCTTCTTTTGTGGGCATTGAAATCGATAGATGTTCTGCAATCAGAAGATCTGAAACAAAGACTTTAGAAATCTGACTTAGAATTCATACAAGTAAATTGAGATCTAGGATTTACTTATTCTCCTTTAGCATATAATTTGATTAGATTTGATTAATTTAACATCCACCATTACCTGCCACTTAGACCCCCTACCAAAACATGCTACCCTACGAGGGTCCAAGTAATAGGCTAACCCATCTGTCACTGAAACTGACTACAGTGGGGACATTACACATAGAGTCTCTACAATGATGGGATGGAAAGGTAGGGGGATAAAAACTTTTTTCACAAAATTTGGGGACAACAGAATGAAGACTCCTAAAATGATATAAATAAATTAATATATTAAAATTTGATTACAAAAATAGTAAAATATGTTGAAATTAATCATTTATGTAAAGTTGTAAACAATATGAACAAAAGAAACAAAAATTTATACAAATTTGCATGGATATAAAAGATTTTGCATCAAAGCAAATGAATCTTAATATGTCTTCACCCTTATCTTTAGTGCAATTGTACAATTGACCAAGACTCTACTAATAGACTCTATAAAATTATCTTTTGCCCTATCCAATGTCTCAATGTCAACCATATTGTAAACAATCTTACCAAATATTGGCACTATTTTGTTGGTGTTGTTTTCAAAGATGCCAAAACACATTGTCATATATCATCTAAAAAAAGACTACAAAGCTCCAACATTATTCATCAATTGAAAAGGAGTAGATAAATCACTACCAATCAAATTTTGGATATGTACTTTATTATATCAATCCAAAGCTTCAACATGTTCCCATCAGATTCAAAAGAGAATATAACTTTAGAAAGAAGTTCACAAGAAGTTGCAATGCCAATGTATGTGTGACATTCATGCATCTTCACTAAGACTATTTGATTGTAACCATAAATCCATTGCACTAAATGAACATTGACATTGCAAACCAAAAGCATAAATAGAATTCAATTACTTGATATTTAACATAGTGCAACACTAGATTTTTATTTTTAAATTTTAAAACCTGAGCAAGAGTCCATGGCCAACAACTCTCAAAGTGGTCGAGGGGCCTTTAAGGCCAGGCATGTTTTTTTTTAATTTGTCTAATTTCCAATGGTTAGCTTTTACAACCTACATTAAAATATATTCTCAAAAAAACCCATATTTATAACAAAATAATATAATTAAATGGAATAGAACACTAAACATAATAAATTAAAATGCTATAGCATAAAAATCTAACACCCAAGAAAAGTTTTAGTAATAAAAAAATGAGTGCTATAGTAGTGGAAAAATGTGATGGTGAGCATAAAAGCAAGTGAGAAGGTTAGTGGAAAGGAAAATAGGGTTTGTAGTGTTGTTGACGTTTCAATTTGCACCTCTGGTGTGCGTATTGGAAACGAACAGCTATGCACAAATAAACCACTCTTCAAATTACGAGGGGAAGCTCCCTCTTTTGCTGATTATGAGTAAAAAGAAATGTAAACTAAATTCCTATTTTTTTATCTCAGCTGAGAGCACAAGGTTTATAAAACTCTTTGTGTTGCAACTGATGTTTTCTCTGGTTTCGGAAATTTAACTACAACTAAGCCTAAATTTATAATGCTTCTATCTCCTCAAGTAAATTCAAAGCGAGAGGATTTAGAAGTAACTCATCTGAAGGCTCATTGTTCTTTCAGATTTATGCTGAAATAAAGCTTATGAAAGTGAAACATCAAACGATAAACTTGATCTCAAGATTCCCTCGAAGGCTCATTGCTCTTTTTGAGGTGTAGGCTGAAATAAAGATAATAAGAACAAAAAATCAAACGATGAACTTAACCTCAAAATTCCCTCAAAGGCGCATTGTTTTTTTCGAGGTGTAGATCGAAACAAAAATTATAGAAACAACAATATATTGAAAGCTCTTGAGACTTTGGATCAAAGATGCATTGTACTTTTGATTTATTTCATCAAACTCACTCAATGATTACACGTTTGGGACAGCAAATTGCATGAAAGAAGACAATCATACAACAAACGATCAACCAAATAACACTAGACAAAGATTGAACACAAGTACATGAACAACAAGAAAGCTAGCAAAAATAGCTCAACGTTTTGTTATCACAAGTATGGTTAAACAATAATGGGCAAGATTGCTCTTATTTATAGACACTCCAAGAAGTAGGGAACCCTAAAATCTCCTTGAGTTAACATTCAGTTCTTGCCAATCAGTAAGATTTATTCCCATGTCTAAACAAAAGTAACTAAACAGTTAACTGGAAAGACTACATCAATTACCTAATCTAAAACTAAATAGAATTCCATTGTACAAAACGTGTCTCCAAAAATAGACATGCATGAAAGGTGGGACAACAAGTTAACTTGGAAAAGGCGTCAAGTTTGACTGTTGTGTTAAATGCTATCTTTGGAAAAGGTGGGATATCCTAACTGGTAGATCACACCTCAGAAACTTGAGTTATCATCTCCTCCAACCAGTCGTTAACCGTCTCTGCTTTTGAACAACTAATATTCTTCAACACGATGTGGTGTCGCCACAACATCTCTTCGCCAATTCTGATCTGATTTTGTAACTCCCTTCTCCTTTCAGCTGCGTCATAAAACTTTGCTAACATGGCTGCAACTTGAGTCAACTTGCCATCAATAGGGTCACCACTGAAACTACTACGAATGAGATCTTGAAACACCATTTGCACTACACCGAGCTCAACATACTCGCCAACCTCGCGTTGATACTGGCAAGGAATATGTGACACGAAATTTCTTACGTACCTGACGGCACTTGCAACCTTTCCTCTATACTCAACCATTTCAACAAACATTGCTTCGTATTTTTTTACCTTGAAGAGGAGTTGTTCTCTCCAAGTAAAATTATTTTCTTTGTTTTCCTCTGTAGTGACTACATCGTTGGCCATTTTCAAGTGAGCAATGGTGATCTCATCCCTATGTTTCTCTTTCACCATGCTTAGCTCTGACTCCTAAATCTCTGAGTGAAGGTCATGGGCATTGTACCTCAACTGGTACAACTCCGCAACTATGAACCGTCCCCTGGTGATGAACTCTTCTACCCGGTCTTTCAGGTGTCTACCATAAACAACCAACTGACTTAGTTGATTCTATTCTGCAAGTAATTCCAGCATTTGTAAAGGCAAGGCGGTGACGTTTGAAGTTCCGTGAAGGAGGTTGGAAATGTAATGTCGTAACAGTTGGTTTTCAGCCTTGAGGGCTACCTTGTCTTCACCATCTCTAACCACTCTTTCCTTCATGCTTACTACTGCAACCTCGAAAAGATCTACATCAGCCTAGCGTGTGCTTTTACCAAGGTTGGCTTTCACCAAAGTGAATTCGTCAACCTCTACTTCATCTGCATTCTTGTCCACAGTCGTTGGTGCTATCTCAATGACAATCTCGTTATCTGCGTTCTTCTCCACATGAACTCACTTTTTGAGCTTCTTTTCAAACATGTCTTGGTAGACATGGCCGAATTCTACAAAGTTCAATAGGTAGGACGGCTCTCTTCTCTTCCTACCCAGGAGGTTCTCAAGCCAAGACGATGAGTCTCGACTAACTTTGTTGACAGGATTGGTGTTAGTCTCGTCAATTCCTAATGAATGAGAATGCATTAAGACATCACAAGCTAGTGAATCTGGCTCCAAGTCAATATGATTTGGAGACGACTGCGGTGGTGGCAGAAGAATGAGATGTTCTACTTCAACCTTTGGCACTATTTCTATTGTCTCTGTGGCAGCAACAAACTGTTGTTCTTGCTGATTTACATCAGCAACTTTCATCTTTTCTTTTGTATGTCCTGACATTCCACTTCCTTCAGGAGGGTTACTCCTTGCTTTCTATCTAGGTTTCCATCTAGAAGTGGAAGGTAGTGTGGTAGTAACTGATGGCGGCTCTATATTGGAATAAGTACCGTCCGCATATTTTTGCTATCTAGGAATAGCTATTCCTTACAACTCTACTTGATCTTTCCTCAATGGAAGTGCTCTCCTTGGCAAACAACCAATCAACCGATCGAAGTGGCTGCAAGTCAATTTGATCTCGTAAATATGTGAGAAGAATGACTTCCCCATCATCATTCAATAAACCTTCTACATCCTTTGTCAAGAAATAAGCAATCTATGGAAGAGTAAACCTGTTGTAGTTGTGCCTGTGCACTTTGAACTCATCTTCACAACTAAACCAAAAGTCCTCCATGGACAGTTTATGTGAAGAATGGTGGCCAAGGCGAGATGCCAAGTGTCCCCAAGGATCATATGAGTGTCTCTCTATGAGAAACTTAAGATTAAGTTTCGTCATTTCTTGGCTCATTGACTTGGCATCAGCTTCTGATCTACATCGGTAGATACCCATCTCGAAAGGAAAGTTGGCAGCTGACTTGTGTTTATTGCGCAGAAAGGTGTGGACTTTGTGCAACTGCCATAAAAACTCCATGAATACCACCTTATCCGATGGATAACAGGGTAACATGGATGGATGACCCAAGTAACCATATACGCGGATGTAGGTAAACATGGGGAATTGGATGAACCAATCAGCCCAATCTACCATTGCCAATTTGGCTTCTAGTGAAATGCATATATGTAACTCGTGATCAAGGTCCCTCACTGTGTGCATCAGAAAGAGATCATTTACTCACTTCAAGTGTCGTTCTAACTGTGAAAATTCAAGCTATGAGAAATGTTCATGAACTCGCTGCACACCCAGAGTTCCAATGGTATTCAACCCTCTAAACTGGCCATGAAAGGCTATCAGATATACGAGGTATGAACCCGTATGGAATTTGTGCATATTGAAGAATCCTGTCATCTGGTTATGGAAAGAGTCGCTAATCAAGACAGGCTGGTCTTAATGTTCTTTGTTGTTGACAAGTTCAGACATGATGTAATACATCCATGGCCGAAACTTGTTTGCTTCTGCTTGACCCATCACACGACTGAGAAGAGTAATCATGATAGCATATTCATCTTTGAATTCTCCGCGTCCTACGTTCTTTGGCAAGCTATTTCTTTTTTATTTGAGCCACCTTTTTGCCATTCTTTTGTAGCATTGTTCCTTTTTGTTGTTAAACGCTCTTTCACACTCCTCCATTGATATGACCAAGTTGTTTGTGCAAGGTGGAATAGCAAAGCATCTCTCGATATCCTTGGGCTGGAGACTGCAAATGATTCGCCCATCAACTAACTAGATTTCCCGTGAAGTGGGTTGGTAATACTTTACACAAGCGATTACAAACTCAATGCTCTATGCTGAAATGGGAAAAGATGTTGCCTCAAGTAATCTGGATTGCTCAATATTTTGCATTGTGATGCCATCTACACTTGCCAGCTTGTCCAAGTCAACTACTGGGTTTGCTCGATGTAAATCGATGTTAGTCGTCTTTAGGAAATCATGAAGCAAGACCAATTTGGGTTTGAATTCAACTTGAGAGAACTGCATACTGAAAATCTTGAAGAATGATTGGGCACACGCCTATATTTGAACCATAGTAACAGAAATCTGGAAAAAAACCCGATTAATCTCGATTTTTAAAAAATCTGCAGGCTAGACGATTTTTTCCCATTTCAAATTGCAAATTTGCCTAAAAAATTGCGTTTAAAACTTGCAAAAAAATACAAATAAAATCACATTGATTTTCGCACAAAAAAAAACCATGAGACCATAACTTGTTGGAGATCCTAGCCGAGTCCAACTTTGATACTGATTTGACTAAACGACTTAGGAGAGGCAAACTCCAGAAGCTTCGTCATCAAGCCCTACATCCCTCTCGCATAGCTCAATTTATAGTAGCAACTAGCAAGAGTCATTGGCTACTTTTGATTTTTTGAAACTTTGTACTCAATTTATAGGTTGACTTTGTACAAACTATATTGTAATTAAAATTTTGTCATCTATAATATGCATTGTGAACTAATGCCTTGAAATATGTGGAATGCAATGTATCAACGATATGAACATAAACAAAATCTATTTTCTATGATTCATTAGTTAAAGTCTCTATTTTATTTGCTCTCTATAACTCTATTGCTATGGAAATGCCTTCCAATTAAAAAAAAAAACAGTTTTTGTCTCTTATTCTACAATCTTTTACATTTTTTATCCAATTTTTTCCCGATTTTTTCAAAAAATCTTGAACTTTTGGTTTGCCGCTTTTTCCCCCAAAAGATTTGTGTTGCTATGATTTGAAAAACTTTTTCCCAGAGGCTAAAAATAGCTTCCTTGAGAGGCAATTTTTACGAAAAAATTCCGAGACGTGGGTTTTGTTGACAATGTTTTCCTAAGAAGACCTAGATCGTCCATTTTTCGAAAAAGTGACCTTTTCTTGGACATGCAACAACCCCTCAGAGGCAGAAGTTGTAGAAGCTATTTTGTTGGAAAATTCTAGCACATGCATTTTGTAGGCGCCTGTGAGCTGATCAGGCCCAGTTTGTCAATTTCTTGAAAACATGACTTTTTGTGGAAAACTTAAAAAAGGGGGTAGTGGTGGGGTAATTTTTTCAAAAAATTCCGGCACGTGGGTTTTGTGGCCAATGTTGTGCTAAACATAATCAGAAGGTCGGATCTGTGAAAAAATGGAGTTTTGTTGTGCATGCAAGAAAACCTAAGACAAAAGTTGAAAAAATCGTGGGAAAACTTCTCAATCTTCAAGAAGCTTGAAAAAGAAGAGAACCCAGAATGCTTGAAGTTGAAGATTATGAAATGTTGTCTTAGAATGTTGATGCCCTAGAAATATTATCTCTGGAAAAACATCCTTCCGTGCAACCTGAACCTGGAAATACGAAGAACATTGAAAATGGCCTCCGTTTGATCCTTCAAATGGCGTTGAAGAGAAAATATCTATGTTTTTGATCTTGAAGTCGACCTACAAAGAATAATGGAAAAAAGACACCTAGATGCTTGATAAATATCAATTTGGAGGTGGAAGCATCAATTAGGGCATTCAAAACCCTGATTCAGGAGTCAAGTTATGTGATTGACTGTTAACTAGGAGTTTTCCCCAAACTTTGGGATGCCTAGGAATGAATAAGTGTTACACCCCGAATTGTAAGCTACTACGTAATAGTATTGCATAGGGCCGAAATATTGTAATGTAAACTCAATGCTTGAATAAAATGTGTCCCTTGTTGTCAATTTGAGTATTGTTAGATTTAATGATTGTCTCATTTTAATGCATTTCAATTGATGTCATTCTTGGTGTAACTATGCATATTAAGTTATAGAATTGTTAATATTCTAACTTGTGAAATGTTGTATCTATAGTGTTATGTTGTGAGCATTTGACTTCCGTGGACGTATGTCAGTGGATGCAGGTATAGGTACCATTACTCCAGGCGGAGGGCAAATATCACTTGGGAGAGGGGCTTGGCCGGTTAACCAGTAATGTGTACTAACTGAGCATACACACACTTCACTATAGAGTGAGTAACTGAATCAATTGAGTAAGATAAGTCATCCTTAGTCATCGACTGGCATTATGAGTCGTGTCTTTTTCTGTACCTTTTTGTAAGTGATGTTTATCTGTTAACTGTCTCATGGTATTAAATTCATTACAATGGATCATATTTGAATGCAAGTAATTAGGAAGGGTATATATATATACATATATATTATATACGCATATGTGTATATCGAAATATATATGGACATATGTATATGTATGTATATGTATATACACCACCTGTTGCATGAAGGATATTAATAAAATTATATTATTATTGCATGTGATTTACATCTACACGTATATGTATATATGTATAGATACATATATAGACATATCGGAAATAACAAACTAGCTTACGATATGTTGCAAGAGTTATATATATATATATATACATATCCGCGTACATGTAAATATATATATACGTATTAATATTATATAATAAACATAAATATTAAAGTAAAAATAATAAACATAAATATATATATATATATATATATTACTTAAGGTAATAAAATATAGATATATATTTATATAATTATTTATTACTTTAATACGTATATAAATATATATAATATTAATAAATTTATATATATTATTTTAAAAATGGAAATCATTGTTTATTCATTTCTCATCACATATTTGGAAATCGAATGTTTCCAAAGTATAATGAAATCAATTTCTCTTATTTTCATCACTGAATAAATTGAAGATGAGTAAGGACTTCTCTAAAGTTTAAAAAAGAAATATTTGATTCATAACCATTGACTTAATAAAGTCAAATTTGAAATATTTTGAGTTTCTCCTGTGAAATGGAAAATGGCGGAGGAAGAGAAATACGCGCAACTGTATTGAGCGCTTCACCTAGGAGAATGAATCAACAGGGGCGACGCAGCTCATGAGAGTGTTGTTGTTGTAAATTAAACCAAGACTTTTTCTCAACAAGATGAATCACCTTCTTGTTGGCACCATACTTGGGGAATTACCTGTAAGTGGCAATTTCTGATAAACAGTTGAACAATTCTGGTTTTGTTGGCTTAAAGGTATGTCAAATCACTTCCAAAAATGTTGTGTGAGGACTTCAAAACCCGCCAAGTGCCTTTGAATAAGTCTGGTTGTGTGTATTGTCAGTTTACATACATTCCCGTAAGGAAATGCGCGTTGCATTTCATGACTCTATATAAAGGCTTTCCTTGCTGCGAATAACTACCAATTCATTACAATTCACACGAATTCCTACTCATTGAGACTCATTCATACTAATTACTACGAATTCATATTCATTCATACTCATTATCACGTATTCATTCTGATTCTCAATCAATCTCTTGTCATTCTGAGCATCCTTATACATACTCTTTGCTGTGAGAAGTGAATTGCTTTAGAAAGCCATTGTTGTGAGAAGTAAATCGCTGTGAGAAGCCATAACCTATGAGAGACCATTGTTTGTGTGTGAACAATTTCTGGAAAGAGTATTTTACTGTGAGAAAGAATAGAGGAACTCTGCAATCTGAGTTACTGCAAGAAAAGACCATCATCACCTGTGCAAAGCTTAATCTAGGCATGATTACTTTATTCTCATTTCATGTTAGATTTTTATGAATTCATGCTAAATCAATGAAGTATTATTCTTCTCTTTATAACTTCAAACTTGTTAAGACATGTTAGGCAAATGAAATATGATATTGCTGTATGGTGCTTGCATTTGAATGTCCAAAAGTTGCATTAAGTAAATAAGTCATAGATGATGCATGATTGTTTAAAAGAATATTTATCTGTCTTGAAAGGTAGACAATGCATTTAGTATTATTGCTTATTGTATGATCTCTATATATGGAGAATATGATTGTATTAGTTACTAAATACTAGGACGGAAATGAAGGCATTAAGTCAAGGAACGAACAACAGCTTAAGTTAATAGGTTAACTTAGACAGCTTGAGGTACTCCTAGGATGAAGATGTCCAATAAAGGAAGGGAATTTATGATTACTTGTTATGCTGTTTCATTTCTAGTAGTTTAGTTTGATGTAAGATGTCTGGGGTACGGATTACCCAATGAAGGACAAAGACCTACGCGTAGTGTAAAATAGCCCTAAGTCATATCGACCCTAAATAGTGTATATGATAGATGACCTTCATTCGAAGTACTGAATGAGAACACTTTGGCCAAAGTAGTGAAATGTACGACATCCACTTAGATGTGAGATAGTTGAAACTACACTATCAATTCATCGTGATCCTTAAAGCAAGCTAGTTTGGGAATGTGAAATAGCAAGTTCTAGTTTTGTAGGACTCACCACTATGCTCAATCGGTAAACAGTATCGGTTACCCTACCAATCTCTTCGTTGAAGGGAGGGCCATCTATCGAATGGCAGATGTGTGGGGGACCACATTATAAGTCTGTGGTTGGCGGAAAAGCGCCCGTGTGATGTTTCTCCTACTTACCAGGCTTCTGAGGCACCGAGATTTGAAAGGCGGATTCTTGGACCTTCTTACCACTATTAGTTCAAAAGCTCAAACAAGCTATGTATGTGCACGTATGTATATTTTCTCTGATGTTCATTTAAAAATGAAAAGTTTCGTTATTTGAAATATATTGTCTTGTTCATTTGAAAGGAAACAGATTTCAAATTATTAACTAGCATGTATCTTATTTATTGTTAATGAAAAAGAAAGAAATGTTTCAGTACTTTCTTATATGCATGTTATCTATCTTAAAAGTTGTAGCTTAAGAAAAAAAAAATTCGATACAACCAGGTCATTACAAGAATCCTTCAAAAATTGTAACTCAGGTCAAACTAGGCCCACTTTGACTTTAGTCATCCATGTTATACCAATGTTAGAATATTTTTGAAGAATTTTGTCTCTTTCCGTGATGAACTGCCTTTGTTTGATCCTAAATTCCGAATGCTTGATTGATCCTAAGGCTTGGCAGATAGATTCATTGCGAAGCTGGATCAACTCAAAAGAGATCTTATTGGGGGTTGTCAACCCTGAAAAATGGTTCTGATGGCTCAAATTTTTAGGTGCCTTCTTGAGATAAGGTGTGTCTGTTTGCCAGTGTGAGCCATTTTTCAAATCATTTTGAATTTCTTCAATTTTGACCTCCCATGTTTCAATCTGCATTTGCCGGTGATTGACAATTCTCGTGGTCTAGATGTTGGATCCATCGCAAAGTTGAAAGAATCCCAAAAGGAAGATTGATTGTGCAAAGCTAGTTCAGGAGGTTCAAATTCTTGGGCACCCTTGGCCTACAAGCGCGCTTTTGAGCTTCTGAGACACAATTTGCACTTTGTAACCTTTGACGAAATGCTCTTGATCGGTCTTCGTTGTCAGGAGTTTGACTACTTCGATGTATCTACTGACAATTTCATCACGAAGACTGATCAACTGTGAAGAAGTCTTCTTAGAAGTCACGAAACCTGAAAGCATCATCTGGTGCTCCAAAAAGTTGGGCACCTTTTGCTAGAAGGGTGCATTTCTCTCTATACTTAGCCAATTTTTCACGTTTTTCAACTTTAATTGACTTTCAACGTTTCCCGATTGATCTCCGTTTATCAACATATGATAGGTCCTGTGAGCTAGCCACTGGATTCATCGCGAAGCTAAAAGAATGTTGAGAAGATGTCTTGCAAAAGACAGCTGCTAAAAATCACAAATGGTTGCTCACAATGTTGGGCGCCCTTGGCCAGCAAGGGTGCTTTTGCTCTTTTGTTCATCAATTTATCCTTCATTTCACGTGCTCGTTTGATCAACAGATACTCGCGTTTGATAGGTCTCGTGAACAGGTGAACAGATTCGTTGTGAAGCTGGAATGAATCTGGAAATATCATCTAGAGATAGCCAATCCAAAGACTGACTTCTGAATGGATTCATTCTTGGGCACCCCTGGGCTACAAGGGCACTTTTCCCTTAATTGATTGCCATTCTTGATGACTCTGAACTTTCAACATCTTCCACCTTTGCCTTCGTTTGCCGGTGTTTGATGAATCTGGTGAATTTGTTGACGATTCATCGAAAAGCTAACAAAATTCCGAAGAAGACGACTGGTTTTGCAGTTCTTAACAAATGCAATTGGCCTCTTGAATTCATGGGCACCCTAGCTAGCAAGGGCGCTTTTAGCTGCAGAGTTAGTCATTTCTTCATAATTTTGACCTCCTTGAACTTTGCATTCACCATCTTGCTTGACTGGGTTGACCGTGATGTCGACGACGCGATCGCGTTCATCGTTGTGATTGCTTTCATCACTTCACGTGCACATGTACTTGAAAAGTTGACCAAGGAGTTGACTACAAAGGCATCTCCCTTGCGACAAGGTGTGCATCTTCCAGACTTAGTTTTATTTTTGCATTTTTCAACTTTTGAAATCTCCCTCTGTCATTGAGCACCTTTCGAGCATCTTTCACCATAGTTTCTTTTGTGGTGCGTTTGAGGCTTAGATTCTTAGACCTGGCACTGGCCATCTACCATTGATGACTGTTGTACCCAAACCAAATTTTTTGCTTCATTAAGGCATTTGCTTACAATGGTTTAAACCTTGTAAAAATCATGTCAAAACTTAGCTTTTGGGCAAATCAAGTATGGGCTTTTGGTCAGTGTGATGTTAGGAAGATACTAGCAAAATTTGAAACTTTTGAAAATTAGGGTTTTCGGACCCTGATTTTAGGTCAAAAACCTTAAAAATAGAAACTTGTCAAAATTGGCTGAAATTAATTTTGATTGGCTTATTTAGTATCACAATCACAGTGATAAGGACAATTTCAGTTAAAAGTCAATTTAAGCTTGGTGGGTAGTTTTTACATTTTCAAGAGAAAAGTTAGGACCCCCAAGGTCGTCGATGGTAGTTGGCCAGTACCAAGTGTCAAAATCTAAACCTGAAACTCAAAGCAAAAGATTCTATGGAGAAAGATGTTGTAAAAGATGCTTCACGACGGAGGGGATTTTCAAATGCCGAAAATTGGAAAAAATATTATGTTTGAAAACACTTCACTTTGTAACGTGGGAGACGCTTGCACAATCAACGTGCAAGTCAACTTTGCAGTGTCTGTACACGTAAAAATGGTAAAATACAGTCACGCACAAGCGTCAACAGCAATAATGCTTCTACGTGATCAACTGAGCAAGCAACACGGTATTCACAAAGCGAGAAATTGAGAAAATTATCAAGTCCAGAGCAAATTTGTGCCCCTGTAGCTCAAGGGAACCCTTCAATTTGTAGGCTCAAATTCAGTTGTTTCTGGTTGCAAATACATTCATTTTCTTTGGTTTTCAATCAGCTTTCCGACAAGCTATCAAGCGAGTCCATCTGGTTTGCGGAACTCCGAAAATTGGAGGCGGAAGCAGAAGTTACAGAGAATTTACACATTACAGAGAGCCAAATTTGCAATTTTTGTGCCCCTGTAGGCTAGGGGCACCCTTCAATAAGACATGTCAGATGGATGAATTTGCAAATTTTGTTTATGGGGGATCTCTTTCGATTCAACCCAACTTCGCGATGCATTTGATCGCGAGATCATCAGATGTGTTGAGTGACCATGGCAGTTGTTCCAACGAGCACAAAAAAACAGAGGTAAAATAAAAGTGGAAATATCAAACTGTACCTCTACAGGCCAGGGGCGCCTAGCCTTTTGGCCAGCTAGATAAGGTTTCTAGCAATCAACGTCTTCATAAGACCTGTGTCGAATCCTTCTAGCTATTCAATGAATCCAACTGTCAACCCTCAGGGTTTGTCAAACACATGTGGATGAAGAATCAACGGATAATACTGAAGAATGAAAACAAGCAGAAAAATGGCTTAAGTGTGGAGTTTACATACTCCCTTGAAAACCGTGCCCTTCTATTGGAGGTCTTAGAAGCAGTTTTCTCGCTTCGTCACTTCCAGGAACATCGCTTCCAAGTTGTTCCAGCTTCGCAATGAGATCAATGGCGAGGGTCAAAGTACAACGTTCAGTTGAAAGTTACAATTTGTAAAATCAATCAAAAATGCATTTGCTCCCCTGCAGGTCAGGAGCACCCTTGTATTTGACGGCCTTAAACTAGCTTTCACACACTACACATACAGTCATTCTTTGTGGAATTCTTCTAGCTACGCAATGGATCCAACATCTAGTCGACAGGAGTCATCATTCACTAGTAGCAGCAGATTGAAGCACGAAATGGCAAAACAGAAAATTGGTTGTCTAGTGTCGTGTGCACTCTTTTTAAGAAAGGCGTCCTTGTTTTTGAGGTGTCAGACTCAATTTTTAGCACTTGCAGCTCCCAGCAATCATTTCATCTAAGTTGTTCTGGCTACACAGTGCATGTGTCAACTCAACTCCAGGATCAATTGAACACCCGAAAATCAGAGTTCAACAGAGGTTGTGGTGACATTTTCAACGAGCTACAAAATAGGAACTTAACTAAAAAACTCGACATTTGAAGGAGGATGCTAACCCATAAAGGTGGAATTTAGTTAACTCAATTAAATAATATAAAGATCTTCAATTTCACCAATCAATTTTGCTTAAGGCGTATTTCTTCAATATTTTAAAGGTGGCACCTATTTTGAGACTCAATGTCAATTTTGCATGTTGAGCTAAACTGAACTATAAAAAGGTGTTGCCTAGTTTGAGACTCAATGTCAATTTTGCATGTTGAGTTAAACTGAGCTATAAAAAGGTGTCGCCTATTTCTAACTGCAAGTTAGGTTTTGTTAAACAAAGTAAGGTCCAATCAGATAATTCCTTTTCAGATCAAGGTTTTTACTTGTAGTTGAAGCCTAAACCCTCAAAATTCTTTATATATTTCATTTAGGCGTCCATTTCTCTCACAACAAGTTGAGTGCCAACGAGTTTTCTCTTCTGCAAGCAATATTAGAAGGCACTACAAGTATTATTTTTCAAAATTAATTTACAGATACAGGTCCAGATTAATCAACAGACTTTAGTCAAGAATATGGCGACTTTTTCAGAATCAGAACCATAAACTTCTATCTTTTGTCTGAAATTCTTTTGTTCTTGTCTTAGGTTTTCTCTCGCATGTCCAAGAATTCGGTGACTTTTGACAATTTTGATCGTCTAGGTTTGTTGTGCACGGCTTTCTCTACAAAAATCATGTGCTAGAAATTTTCAGGAAAAATTGTCCTTGTAGCTTCACTTCTTCAAGCTCTACTTTCTTTTCGGAAATTCCTTTGCATGGTAGAGTAAAAGTCAATATTTTTCAAAATGGAGGATTTGGGTTTGCTTAGAATCATCTTCTCCAAAAAACCAATGTTCCAGATTTTTTCGTAAAAATCTGCCCCCGCAGCCCATGCTGCCCCCAGTTGCTTTTTTAGGAGAAGTCTTTGCATGTCAAGCTAAAAAGGCATTTTTTTGTATTTCTGACGTTGAGGGTTTGCTTAGAATTATTTTCTACACAACACCCACGTCTTAGAATTTTTCATGAAAATTGCCTCATCGGGAGTATTTTCGGCTTTCCGAAGAAAGTTGTCAAAACATAATCATTGTTACAATCAACAGGTGAGTTTTTCAAAATGCAGTACACACAAACTGAATTCAAGACCAAGTCGGTCTTAATTCATGACTTCATCGGAACGGCTTACACGGATTTGCATAAGGTGAATCCAGAAGTTGACTTGAAAGGGTCAAAAATAAGTTCAAATACACTTCAAAGCATCGAAGAATCTAGGTTGCTAGAGGCGACTTCACTCCCTATTTCAGTTCATTTTATAGAATTTGTGATGTCTTGTGTAAAGCATTACAATTCTACTACTCGAGAAATTTTGTCAGCAGATGGACGGGTGATTTGCAGTCTCAAGCCCCAAGACATTGAGAGCTGTTTTGGTATTCCTTAGCATCTGAACAATTTGTTCATAACCATGGATCAGTGTGAAAAGGCATTCAATGCTGATAAGGACATGTGTCAAAGCAAAATGGCATAAAAGTGGCTAAACAGAAGAAGGTTAAATTGCCAAACAATGTGGGTCGCGGAGAATTCAAGGATGAGTACGCGATTTTGATCACTCTTCTTAATCGTGTTTCCAGTCACGTAGATGCTCACAAATTTCAGCCTTGGACGTACTACATCATTGCTCAGATTATTTCCAAGCGAGAGCATTACGACAAGGCCTCTTTGATCAGTGATGTTCTCCACAAGCAAATTACAGGTTTCCTAGTTGCCCACAAATTTCACATGTGTTCATATCTTGTATACCTGATTGCTTACCAACGTCAGTTTAGAGGGTTGAGCACAGTGGGGATTCTCAGTGTACAGAAAGTTCATCAATATTATGACCAGCTTGAGTTCACAAAGCTCGAGCGACATTTCAAGCGTGTGCAGGAAGCATTCTTGGTGTACACAGTGAGGAACCTAGACCGAGAATTGCATGTTCGTATCTCAACGGTTGTCAGAGAAGCAATGGTAGAATGGTCAGACTGGTTCATTCAGTTCCCTACCTATACCTACATTCGCGTCTACGGATATGCAAGAAATCCAACCATGCTACCTCGTTATCCTTCGAATAAGGCAGTTTTCATGGAATTTCTTAGGCAATTACACGATGTTCATTCACATCTATGCCACAAGCACAAACCAGCTACCAATTTTCCATTGCAAATGGGAATCTACAGGTGCAAAACAACAGTTGACGCCAAGGTTGTGGGCCATGAGTTAGCGAGACTTAATCTTAAGTACCTTGTTGACACACGCTCATATGACCCTTGGAGTTATTACTCAGCACGCCTTGGCGATTGCTCTTACCACAAGCCTTCTATGGAGGATTACTGGGTCAACTGTGAGGACGAGTTTGAGGTGCGCTAGCACAGTTATAGCAAGTTCACCCTCTCACAGATATTTGTCTTCATGTTAGAGGAGGTGGGAGGATTATCAAATAATGATGGGGATACACTTCCTCAATTCTTCAGAGAACAGGTCGATACGCAGCCACTTCCAGTTGTCGATTGGTTTGCCAAGGAATACTTACTGAGTCAACTATGAGGACGAGTTCGAGGTGCGCCAGCACAATTACAGCAGGTTCACCCTCTCACAGATATTTGTCTTCATGTTAGAGGAGGTGGGAGGATTATCAAATAATGATGGGGTTACACTTCCTCAATTCTTCAGAGAACAGGTTGATACGCAGCCACTTCCAGTTGTCGATTGGTTTGCCAAGGAATACTCATCTATCAAAGAGAGATCAAGCAGAGTTATTCAGAACAGTATACTCTACTTGGATTGCAAGAAAACAAGGAGGGCAATCATGCAGAGTACAGAGCCGCCACTGGTGGAATCTTCACCGCCATCCTCATCAAAACCAAAACAAAACAAAAGGAACAACCCTCCTAAAGGAAACAAAGTGTCTGATAATTCAAAAGGGAAGGCACTTGTTACAGAAACACGTGGAGATAGCCACAAACACAGTTCGGAGCATGCCAAAGCCAGAGGTACAACCTTCTTTGCCATCGCCAACACCACAATAGTCTCCTGTTATGGTTCACATTGATTTGGGACTAGACTCACCACCACTTAACAATACCTGTACACATTCCCATTCATCAAGTTTTCCTATGACTAGCACCAACCATTCCAATGAGATTAGTCGAGACTCGTCTTGGCTTGAGAATCAGCTGGGTAGGAAGAGGAGGCAGCCATCCTACAAACTAGACTTCTCAGATTTTGATCATTTCTGCCAAGACACACCAGATAAGAGAATAAAGAAGCAGGTTCATGTAGAGAGGAAGGCTGACAAGGAGATCATAATAGAGACACCCAATGGACGAGAACTTGAACAAGGTAGAAGTTCAAGACTTGGACGTGATAAAGGTCAACCTTGGTAAAAGCACACGCCAAGTGGAGGTTGATTTCCTTCAAGTTCAAATGGATAGCATAAAGGATAGAGTCATGAAGGACGAAGAAGACAAATCAACCCTCAAGGCTGAAATCTAGCAGCTTCGTCAGTATATCTCTAACCTTATGCATAGCACTGAGAACGTCATCGCCTTGCTCCCGCAGATGCTAGAGCTACTAGAAGAGCAGAATTATCTTAATCAGCTGGTTGTAAACGGGAAGCGCTTCAAAGATTGGGAGGAGGATTTCGTCACAAGGAGTCACTTTGTACTTACAGAATTGTATCAATTGAGATATAATGCCCCCAAACTCCGTCTGCAGATTCAGGAATCAGAGCGAGACTTGGCGATTGACAAACTAAGAGATGAAATCATAATCTCTCATCTGAGGACGATATATGACTCGATCACCGACGAAGAAGATAAGGAAGCTATTTTTACTTGGAGAACACAATTAATCTTCAAGGTAAAAATACAGGAGACAATGGCTTCAGAATTGGGCGAGAGCAAAGAACATGTGACTAGTGCACTTTTGTTACATCCCAAGTTGTGAGGTTACTATTTACTATTACTATATAGGGTAAATATGAATGTAATGTGAAATCTAGAGATGCTTGTACCTTGTTATCAATATGTATGTTATCTCATTTGACGTTGTTTCATTTGATGTTATCTCAATTGATGTTATTCATAGTGAAATACTACATATATGTGAATAGGAGGTTAATGAATCGTGTTATTTTAACCTGAACATGTTTATGTATACTGCTAATGTTATGAACATGTGATTGTCGTGAGTTTATGTCAATGGATGCAGGTATGTGAACCATTCCTCCAGGCGAAGGGGAAGTATCACTCGAGAGAGGAGCTTGGTCGGTTAACCGGTAATGTGAACTATCTGAGCATACACACACGTCATCTTAGATTGAGTAAACTAAGTCAGTTATGTTGGTTCTAGATAAGTCATCCGTAGCTCGTATATTGGCATTAGGAGTCATGTCTACTTCTTTACGCCTTATGAGTGATGTTTATTTGTTTAACTATCTTGTGGTATTACGATCATTATAATAGTAACGTGAATGGATGAAAGTAATCGGAAGTGAACATATATACATGTGTATAGTATATACACATATCCATAGGTATATACATATCGATACAAGCGTAAGTTGGCTAATGGATATGCCATACGGATGCATCGATATGGTATACATACATATACGTGCACATAGAGGAATATATACAGACATATAAACATGTATATATGTACACAACTTATTATATATGTGGATATTAATAATATTATATTATTATTGCCTGACAATTTTAAATATACAAATATATGTATATATGTACATATCGGATATGCTGACTGGCTTACGATATGCTTATAATGGTATATATATGTGTGTGTGTGTGTGTGTGTGTGTGTGTGTGTGTGTGAATATATATTAATATTATACATATATATTATACTAAAGTAATACATATATATATATATTGTTTGAAGCAATTTAAATAAATATATACATGTATATTATTTATTATATTAAATATAAATATAATATAATATATATTTTTAATATTAAATTCTCATAGTTGGAAATCGAATTATTTCCCTTAAGAGATTTAATATTTAATATTTAATGGAAATCAAATCTTTGATTTAAATTATCATCTCACATTTGGAAAATCGAATTATTTTCCTAAGTATTGATACCGCATAAGATATTGACTTTTTCTTATTTCATCATGAGGAATCGGGTTTATGATAACCAACCAAACATTTAAAAATACTATCAACCTTGGAAAATCGAATGCCATAAAGTAATGGGTTTGGCAAAACATCATTCTTCATAAAGTTTAAATCGAAATATTTGGCAAGACATTGGAACTTTGCCGTGAAATATGAATTACGCGGCTGAGAAGAAATACACACCTGTGGAAGAGCACGGCCATGACCAGGTCTCAAAGATTTGGACGCAACTTGCATTGTGTCAATTTTTGCCTGAAAGTAGGGAATGTGGAAAGCAAACAAAGAGGGACTTTTTTCCAGAAAATATCAACAATTGCCTTTACCTGTTGAATAGCGCCATTACCTGTAGGTGTCGATTCTTCCTCATTTGAACTTGTGCAAGTTTGAAACTTTCTCTAATTGTTGTTAGTATGGAGGTCGATTCATCTTCTGAAATGCTGAGTATGGGGTTCACAATCCACCACTTATCATTTGAATTATTCAAAGAGCAGACCTGTCACTTAACATGCCATTTTATGTGGAATACATTGGGCAAGAGGGCTCTATATATAGTTGCCATTCTTCTGGTTTTTTATTATCCATTGCAATTCATAATTTTAGTATCATCTTTTTGTTCTCACTCACATGAATTATCCAACTCTGTGCATTCATTCTAGCAAGAGTATTTTACCATTTTCTGAGAGCAAAATCATTATATTTTCTGAGTGACATTTCTTCATGTTCCTAAAAGTGCAACCATCATCATAAATTCTGAGTTTATAATTGAGAAGCTGAAATCAATTACCAGTTGTATATCAATTATAAAGAGTTCAATTTCTGAGAGAGAAATAGAGTTTATTTGAAAGATTGTTGATAGTCTGGAAGTTTTGCAAGTACTGACCAATCCATCAACGTTGGAGAAAAGCTTAAACCAGGCATAGGTTATTCTTCGATACATCTCATCGATTCGTTGAAGGTAGGGCCATCTATCGAATGATAGATATGCGGGGGACCGCATTATAAGTCTGTGGTTGGTGGAAAAGTGCCCGAATGATGCTTCTCCTCCTCTGAAGGCTACTGGAGCACCAAGATTTGAAAGGCGGATTCTTGGACCTTCTTACTACTATTTGTTATAAAGCTCATTGGAGCTAACTTAGTTAAGGTACGTTTTCTCGTTACTTGTATTTGAGAAGTTATTGTAATGACATGGAATCTTTATTGTAATTTTATTATGATATCTTGTTCATATATTATCAATATAAAGGAAAGAAAAATTATATTGCAACAGCTTGTTAGCACGTTTATTTATTGTTTTAATGTAAATTGGAAAAAAATTATTTTACCGAAGGGTCGAGTCGTTACAACTTCAATACGTGAGAACTTTTGTGTCCCGAGTTCCTTTCCAATATCAGTGTGAGGGTGGTGAATACATCGAGCTCGCCAATGTTCAATCAAAGTTGTAGGTGCTCATCCATGGTATTTTCAGTGGAGATTCTGTTGGCTGTAAGGTAGATCAACTTAAAGTCAGTCAACGTTATTTGATGAGGCGATTAAGAGTAGAGAACTTCAGAGTCAGATCACAAGCGGTGAGGAGATGCTACGAAGACACAATGTGCTGCAAAGAAGTATGAGTGCCCCAAATGGTGATGCAGTCAACAACCTCATGGACGGGTTACTTGCTCGAGATCACGGCTAATGAACTCCAGATCAAGATGTCCCACCTTTTCAAGATAGACATCATATCCAACAGTTAACTCAACGCCTTTTTCCGAGTTAACTCATTGTTCCACATCTCATGCACGTCTATTTTGGAATTTCCTATGTACAGATGGAGTTTTCATTTAGTTTTCATTCCCCGTTAACTAATATTAATTATCAATTAACATGCATATCAATAAGGACTTGTGTGTTGCAGATGTCCATTTGATTTAGTTTGTTCCAGTTAGCTGATGGTACCTTTCCAATTAACTGTATAGTTGCATACAATTAGGTTTAGCAATAAAATCTCGCATGCCTACGAGACTGTAGTTGACTCAAGGTGATTTTAGGGTTCCCCGGTAATGTCCCTTACCCGGTTTGCCCTAGAATTCATTTGTTGATTAGGTTTAGGGTTTCTTCCTTCCAAATGAATGAAGTAATCTTGGTTTGAAATCTGCATTCACCATATTAACAACATTTCCACAAACATATATCTGTTAGCATTAATATCTAGATATCCAAAATACAAGTATAATCATAATTGCAAAAGGACTAAGCAAACAAGAGGAGTGCCTTGTATGGATCGCCGTGAAGCCTTTTAGTTGGGCACAGGAGGTTGCCTCTCACAACCCTCATTTCCCAACAACTTAATTCCTGCATTCTCCATGTATGGCAGTACCTTGGAAGACACTTACCCTATTAGGGCAAGGTGAAGTGCTACGGACCAAGGGCCTACGACCTACCACACCTATAATAGTGTAGTTTCCTACAGTGGGACCCCCACCTCTCTATGTCTAACCTGTTTCTTGGGCATAGGAACATGGGAGGGGTGTTTTTAGGCTAACCACTTGGACTTTACTTCACCGCCATATGAGAATGCAACTTATCTTTCTACATAAGATGCTTAGTAAAAGATAGTTTGTTTATTCAACGAGATGCTTTTAAGGAAATTCGGCAATATGCATACATAGGTATATTCCTTTGTTACATTTATGACTTCAATTTGAAAGGAATTTCATAAACATAAAGAAATTATAATCATTTATCCTTTCGCAGTTCCATTGTATATTTTCTTATACTATTGTCCCTATCATATTACACAGATATTAAGATGAATTTATGACAATCAGAGGAAACTGATATCAAAGAGCAAGCAATGATTTCTTTTCTAATGCAACTTGAATTATCCAAATGGCCTAGCTCAAAAAGATCACCAATGTATGCAGGATGCCTGAAGACACAATTTTGTTCTATGTTCTATCAGACATCATCCTCTTGGGATGACATATTTGTCAATTTGTTTCTATAATTTTGTTCTTAGGCAGAGAGGTGAATTAATAATGTAGAAGAGAAGTCATATGACTGAATTCCTTAAATTATTATCATATGTGTATCTCCCTAATAGTTTTTGCAATGAAGCCAATTACAATAGAGTCAATGAGTCTAGCAACGCCAATGATCAAATTAGCAATATCGGATTCTTCTATTCAAAATATGCTAAATATTATTGCTAAGTGAATACATCACCTAAGTTGTTGTATCTTGTCACGTTTTCTGATTCCTTTCTCGCCTCCTTCAACCTTATACTGGATTGATCATAGGATGAGGACAATTCATAAATATACATAATCTATTTATGTTTATATTAACGAATCATCATTACTTATAAGGCTTAATTATTGCCGTAAGTATCATTATTGTATATTCACAAGTGATTCACTTATCTACTTACTCATACATACATACATACATATATATATATATATATGATTTTATAATATATTTATATAGAATATATATATATATATTCTATTATTATTTCCAACTGATTTCAATTCACATAAAATTTGTTGTCATGAATACACATATCTATATATATTTATTATGTATACATATATATTTATTTATTTACATATAAATTAATAATCATATTAATCTTACTCACAATATTTGCAAATAGCATATTTCTGATTTCTGACCGTATTGCTGACTGTGTTATTTTTCAGAATATATCTTTCTTTCCCTCCTAATCCCTTACTCATGGTTTTGACTTGGTCTTCATTTATAGACCGATTCCCAAGAGCCACACCTTTTTTATTTATGGAGAGTCGTACCTTTCCATTTGCATTCCTTAATCGCTGCTTTTCTTGAAATATTCGTTGCTTTTCAACATAATGGCTGCCCTTATAATGAAGCGCTTTTCCTTCATTAATAATATTTTATGTTTATTGTTTTTATATTATTAAATATATTTGTTATTATTATTATTATTTTGTATTTATGTATTCTGATAATAATATTTAAATTGTTAAAGTTTGTATTTCAATATTATATTTGATGATTACAATTGTAATACTATCTTGTGATAATTATAATTACTAATTTTTCTTTTTATAATTTTAATATATTTTGTTATTTATTTGCATTTTCTTATGCAAATTGCATTTAAATGTTTGAGGAGGTTATTGATTTATTTATTTATTTTTGTGTTGCTATTTTGGGGACATGACACCTACACCTTTGATGACTATAAATAAGAGCTCTTTGCTCATTTGTAATTAACTTTTGCAGGCGATAGTAATATATGTTGCGCCACCTTGCCTGAAATATTGATTCACAGTATCTGTTCACGAGCTTTTACTGTGACAATAAATAGCTGCGCCACCTTGCCTGAATGTTATTATTATGGTACTTGTTCATCTTAGTTAATTATAGTTGCTAGTTTGATCGTTTATTGTATGTGTGTCTCACCAATGCAATTTGTTGTCCTAGTTTGCTATCTTATGTTGTGATTAATAGTTGTTCTTTCATATCTACACCTCGGATAAGGGTTCCTCCTCCTTGGAAATTTGGGAAAAAGAATTATCGTTTAAGTGTTGCCAATAAGTTTTTTGTTGTATATCTACGCCTCAGGTAGGGGTTCCTCCTCGGAAATCCTGTTGTAAAGTTTATCGTATATCAGATTCCGCTCCTAATTCCTCATGCTCTGTTTTTCTTGGGGGAATAGGATAAATTAAAGCATTTAGTTAGTTGTAGTTAAGATCTGCAAAACCAGAGAAAACCATTAGCTGCAACATCTTGGTTTCCTTAACCTTGTGCCTCTTCCAGCTGAGTCAAAAAGATAGGATTTTATAATACTTTAGCTTTACGCATATCAGCAAAAGAGGGAGCTTCCCCTCCTATTTTGAAGAGCAGTCATTACGCACGGTGCATAGCTTTCCGTACCAACTTGCAGTCCAAAGGTGCTAATTGTTATGCCAATAATGACCTCGGAGGCCCTAGCTTTTCTTCTGAAAAAGTGAAATAGACCTACCAAAGCAAAATTGACTTTGTTTTTATTCTAACTAGACCAATGTGACCATGACGAGGAATGAGCCAATCAAAATCATTTTGAGTCATTTCTAATAAGGTCCTATTTTTTAGGGTTTTCTTAAAAAACAAGGGTCCAACACCCTAATTTTCAAAATTTTCAAAATTTGAAAGGATCCTTCTGACAATAAACCCACAAAAAGCCCATGCTTCGTTCGACCTAAAATTGACTTTTGACGACAATTTTACAAGATTTAGACCATTTTTACCAAAATGCTTTATTGAAGGAAAAAAAATATTTTGGGTACAACAAGTGTGAATGGGAAAACACATAGCAGCTTAGCAAGAGCATTTGGTGGCAATGATGGGGAAAAAGATGGAGTAGAGAATGACCTAA
This sequence comes from Sequoiadendron giganteum, assembly GCA_007115665.2. Lineage (NCBI taxonomy): Eukaryota > Viridiplantae > Streptophyta > Pinopsida > Cupressales > Cupressaceae > Sequoiadendron > Sequoiadendron giganteum. Next base: position 618,396,805 of record CM021102.1, on the reverse strand, counting down.
TCGCAAAGAATAATTTTGTTTGCAACTCTTATGCAAGAGTTGATGCCTTGGCCACTTCTCTTCAACAACAAGTTTCTCTTGATTGGGAGGCACCAAAATTCATTGTGTCATTGTTCAATGAGAGGTTTATAAGGACAGTAAAAATGCTCACTAACCCTTTCATAATTGTATCAAGTTTCTAGTGTTGGCTAAAGTCCTTTCCAATGAGGCCAAGACATCACCGTTTAACCTTCTTTGTCCCTTAGAGATACTATGATTAGTTTGGTTGAGGAAATTTTCAGTCTTCATATTTCTATAGATTGCTTATGTTCAATTGCGAGTGAGCTTGGCAACAAATTTGTTGTGTTTGAATGTATGGGAAAGATACAAGCTTATGAAAAATTTATTTACTATAAAAAATAGGAGATTTTGTCAAAATCAATATGGAGCAAGATATTTAATAAAACGGATTTGTCAAGGTTCGTGTTATGGTGGATATTTCTAAGCCTCTCTTTTACACCTTTAGGATTTTGTCCTCTTAGAGGATCTTGTGAATTTCAAGGGGTTGCTTGTTATGTGTTTTCACTACAACCAATTGAGGCACAAGATAATTAAATCTCGTTCTAAGATTCCCTTGGATTCTTGCTTGATCTATTAGGAGAAATCTATTCAAAATATATTTAGTATAGATGGGGATTACATTTTGAGAAACAATAGCCAATTTATGACTAAGCACATTAGTTCTTCTACAATTATTAGCAAGGAAGAGGGCAGTTGACTTTGTCAAAGATTCTCAAAGTGTGGGAGCTTGGATCAACTTGAGTTTTCAATTTCGTAAAGTGTAGAGCACAATTTGTTGAAGGTACCAATGGACAGAACTTCCAAGATTAAGGTGCTACAAAATTTAAGGAGGTGGAATTTTAGAACTTAAGGGAAGAAGACAAAGAAGATTAGCCAACATGCACAACCATTTTAACTCTCTCAATAAAAATACATAAAGACTATAGCATATTGTGGGTCTACAACAAAGCACAAAGGGAGGAAATCAAAAGTCGGGAAGGTTATGTTTCAAAGCCAAGAATGCAATTGATCATGAATCTCAATGGACTATAGAGGCTCTTCTTTATCATTGGCAAAATATGGTTTCTTTTAGCACATTCTTGATTTTTCCATCTTCTAAGAATGTTTGTTTGGTTTTTATGGAAACATTGGAATGTTTCTTGGGTTCCTCTTAGGACAAGTCTATTTTTTTTTGGAATCACTCTTCGATTTCAATTTTGAGGTGTTTGTATCTCAAATTTTATTGCTATAGGCGCCAATAGACTCCCTCACTAACCAATCAAAAACAATAATAGACTATAATCAAAACCAACTACTAATAAATTGTAAAAAAAATTAAAAAGATGGTGCCTATTTCCACTCCTATTGTGTGTCCTAAAATTCCTTTTGATAAAACTGTCACTAGTTTTTTGTTTGATTTGTATGATGTTGCTTTGAGAGCAACAACTCCTACAAATCTATGTAAGTTACGTGTCTCTATTTTAATTGAGACCATAGGTTGCTCTCTTGCTTGCTATGGCTTAAGCTTCTAGCGACCTTTTATAGGACAAAAAACAATCAGTTTGGTTGCAACTTCTAAAGAGGTTGCGACTAGAAAAGGATCTTTGGGTTTGGACTTGTCTACCAAGCAATGATATTTTATAATAATTGTTGGTTTGGTAGTGGAGAGAAAGTGTTTTGGTCTTGCTTAGTTAACTTCGCTAGTGCCTATTGAGGTAGAAAGCAATTTGACAAAATGGGTCAACATACTTAAAACCATAAGAATCAGTAAGAACAAACACTTGACAAGAAGAACACCGATATCATGTGGAAAGCCCTTTCAAGTAAAAAACCACGACAGAACTAATCCTTTCATTAACTTCAAATAGGCACCAACCCAAGAGACTACAATCTCGATATTACAAAAAGTGAGTACCAACTCACTAGAAGCACCAGCTTCGAACAATTGAAGCACCAACTCCAACATGAGCACCAACCTACTGAGGATTTTCACAAAGCTGCAATTATGTGTTTTGGACTCGAAATACATGCTCCACTTCAACTTCATTTCCAGATGACTCATGCTTGCATTACTTGAAACTCTGTACTCCTTTCATAACATACTAATGCCAAAAAATACAGAATCGGATTTTCTCACTTTCAATCTTCTTTTGTTCATTCATATTCTTCCATATGCACATTCTTTGTAACTTACAAACTGAGCACTACCACAACATCAAATTTACAATCATAGATCTGAAAAAGACATAACAACAGATGTGAGACAGGTCAAAGTCCCTAAGGATGACCACATTCAGCCTGAGAACTCCCTTGCGACTCCCAAATCAGCACCAAACAACTTCAGAATTTCCATGTGAGGTAGAAAAGAGACTATGCATGAGTTAAATGGATGCATCTAAGTCTTAAAATCTCATACCAACCACACCAAGTTCATACGCCTCTTATAAAAGGTTCACGCAGCAGCATATAGATGTATTTTATCACTAGTAACAACCTACGACTTTTTGAAAGCCAATAAATTCCCCTTTCAAATGTTTTCCATAACCAATGCACAGAAAAAACAACTTGGCAATGACTAGTTTTGCAGGTAAAACAACATCCCTAAGAACAACAATGCTCCACTAATTTGTATGCTCAAACTAAGCCATTCAAAATGCATGGTCGACCCTACAAAAACTTTCATGAACTCTCTCAAAACGGTAAGAAGAAGATATCATAAATGAGCATACATATAATATTTGTTCTCTATCTTCAATAATCCATGCTCAGTGAATATTAATGATAGAGCAATAAATTTTATCCTCACATCACCTACCATTTCCTCACACCAAACACATATAATTCGTTGAAGATTTTAAAACACAGTCAGCAAAATGAATGAAATTGTCGATGTGAATAAATGTCTTGTACCTAGCTAATTCACTAACTAGGCAGTTAGGGGACATATTCACATGTTAAGTTTACTTAGGATATAAGATTCCTTCTAGACGTCTTAGTTGGTTTTTTTACATCTTATTTTATCCTAGGTTGCTATGAGTTAGTTGTTTCATGTTATAGGATTAAGACACTTGTCATAATCTTGTCTAATCCTATCTCTCTACCTTGCCTTTATAAGCAAGGCATTTTATGTACATTTGCATATTCAACCGGTATTCAATATTGCATTGTTGAAGCAAGCTTTCTTGCCATTTTCTCTCTTGTGGAAGATATTTTGGTCTTGCAACTGTTCCTGGGGGTGTTGGGGAGTCACCATTAACTCCCACATGGTATCAGAACTCCAATGTTGCAGATTCCTTCCCAGATCTGAGGGTTTCATGTTGGCTTAAAAAAAATTTGGGCACATGTAGGGGTTTCAAGGACCTCATGGTTGAATCTAGTGTGTCAAAAAAAGTTAAGGTTTGCCTATCGTTTCATCAAATTTGGTTATGTTTTTCCCAAATCTATGAGGGTTTGAAAAAGTGTGAAGAGTAGCTAATCTAAGAGGTCACTAATGTTTCGGAGCACTTTGGGCCCAAATTGGCATCACCATTGCGTTCAAGAGGCCAATCAACGAATTTTCACTGTAAATTTGTGCATTTTGGGTAAAGTTGTTTATGAGGCAAAAAAAATTGCCTAGGCAGGTTTGATGTTTCAATAAAAAGATAAAGTAAAATATTGTTCCTATCTTTTTACTCTATGGTAGGACACAAGGGTGCATAAACACAATGCGTCGTAGCTAAGGTTTTCTCTATTTTCACAGATCTTTAACTACAACTAAACTAGCTTCTAAACTATCCTATCTCCTCAAGAAAAACAGAGCATGAGGGCATACGAGCTGAAATGGATGGTTCGATCACTCGGACGAATACTTCTCCCAGGATGCATCTAAAGGCTCTAAACTCCCAAACTTATACCGAAATAGAATCCATACAAACAATCTTCAAACGGTAGATCAGATCTCAAGATTCCCAAGGAGGTACCAAGACCTTTCCGAGGTGTAGGCTAAAAGATGATCCACTAGAAACAACAAAGATACAGTAATCAAGCTCACTAAGTTCCCAAGGAGGTTCCAAGACCTTTCCGAGGTGTAGATCGAAAGACAGATTATTAGAACAACACACAATGATAAATCTTGAGACTTTTGGATCAAAGGCAAGGTAGCTCTCCTGATTTATTATCTCAATCTTCCTCAAAGATTACACTTTGGGACAGCAACGTGTGTCAAAGAGGCAATAACACATGCTGCAATCAAACCAAGAGTACATTAACAATATTGGATACGCCTATCTTAATAAGAAGAATGCAAGTTGTACTTAGCATTTCCCTATCACAAATACAATCCAAGAACATATACTAGGCTAACGATATGAAGGATTTTTAGCTCAACGTTTCGCTGCTGTGAAGTAAAGTTGCAAAACAATGAGCCCAAGGCTCTTATTTATAGAACTCAAAGGAGTAGGCAACCCTAAAGTCTCCTCGAGTTAACAAACAGTTCTAGTCAATCAGCAAGATTTATTCCTAAGTCTAAAATTAGGTGAGCAAGCAGTTAACTGGAAATCTACTTCAGTTAACTAAAACTAAACAAAAGTCAAACTGGAAGTCTACCTCAGTTGACTGACATTTAACTAAAAGCGAACTTAAATTACAAATGTGCCTCCAAAATAGACATCCACCTTTAAATGAGATCTGAGATCCACAAATCGTGGAAGTCAATTAGACATCCTTGATTAGTGGGATCTGACATGCATGATCTGTGGAGATATGGAGTCAACTTGGAAAGGGGCATCAAGTTGACTTCAATCATAGTTATTGCTACTTTGGAGGGTAGGACGTCCTTCTTGAGGTGCTTGACACCTCATCACTATTGGTCAATGGTCTTTTATCCATTTATTGACTTCTTTTGCCTTACGCAATCTGCTTTTGATATTCAACCTTCTTTGTAGCTACGTCATCTAGACTTTTTGACATGAAGTGTGGAAGGTAGTGTGATAATAACCTGATGCTGGCTCTATATTTGAACTGACTACCTTCCGTATTTGGCTATCCATTGAATGATGACATCATACATGCCTTCCAAGGCGTCCAACTTGAATACAAGCTTTACTTGATGCATGTTTGTGTCAAGTGTTTTCATGAAATCGTAAAGTAGGACCATTTTGGTCTTGATTTTAACTTGAGAGTACTACACTCTGAAAAACTTGATCACTGCTTGTAAACATGGATACGTTCAGACAAATTTTGAAAACCCTTAAAAATAGCCATCCGCTGAGAAGTATTTTTCCAGGAAAAATTTGGCACATGGGTTTGTTCGTGCTTCAATGTTGAACAGACCCATTTCCTTAGATTTTTTACTCTACGATTTTTCCGGAAAAATTCCTAAAAATAGGGGCAGCAAGTTTGTTGTTTCTGGAAAATCTGAAAAGATGGGTTTCACTAGAAAACTATGTTGATCATACCGAGTTGGCTAGATTTGTGGTAGCCTGCTGTATTCTATAACATGCAAGAATTTTAAGACAGAAGAGAAGAAGTAGACAAGAGGTGGATTGGAATTTATTGACTGCCTCTTTGTAAAAATTTGCCGTTGAATTCAACCTCTGAGAAGAAATCCCTTTCTACCATTGATCTTCAAAAAATATTGAAGAACGGTCCAAAACCCTTGCCAGATCTGGAAAAGACGTTCTTAAGAGGAATTTGTTGTTTTGATCTTCAACCTGCAAAAGAAATAATGACGAATAGATGCCTTGATGCTTTGATATGTCAAATTGGAATTACAAGCATCAATCGGGCGTCCAACTCATGATTGAGCCAGATTTGGAGTTTTAAAAGCTGATTTCCACTAATCATGGGGTGTTTGGCCTCTTTTTGCCTCCGAATTTTGTTAACTCAAATCAACAAATTGCCTTTGACCTTTTAGGCATCCTTTCTTGAATTTGAACAATTTTTATATCATTTTCCAAGTTGAAGTGTCTCTATTCAATCCTTGCTCTAGATCGTTCAATTGATCTTCGGCAATTGCTGACGGATCTGTTGTCGAGATGGAACCAGCCTGAAGAGATATGCCTGGGAGTTATTAACTCAAAAAACTCAATTTGAGCTTTCAGATTAAAGGGCGCCTTTCTCTAAGAGGGGAACTTTTAGCTTTGCCTTAGTCATTTTTCATGACTATTCTTCGTCTTCATCATTCAAACCCTCTGTGCTTCGATCTGACATCACCATTGACTGACGAGTCGGATAACTCTGCTTGATTGCGCATCACGTAACCACCTAAATCCTGGAAAGGATGACTAACCTCTCAGTTTCTGACAGCAAGTTTAGGCCCTTCAAATCCAAAGACGCCCCTGGCCAGCAAGGGCGCTTTTGGCTTGTTGACTAATCATACTTATGGTGTAAACAGCCTACTTTGATCTTTGACATCAGATGATTCAGTTGTCAGATTCCTTCGCTGACAATCTCGTTGTCGAGATCAGTCAAAGCTGAGAAGGTTGTCTCGGAGGTCAGTGAGTAATCAAGCTGCATCCATATGCTCCAAAGATTGGGCGCCTTTCTTCAAGAGGGGCGCTTTTGACTAACACTTAGCAATTTTCTTTCATTTTTGGGCATGTTCTCATTCAGCATCTCCATGTTTAGTTGACGTTTGCCAGTGATTCCTGCATCAGATGATCTTACTTGAAGATGCGTTGAATAGACAACACAAAAATGAAGAGGATGACTGTTTCCAGAGGATCTGGTGACTACTTTTAACCTTTGAGATCAAGGGGCGCCTTTCTCCAAGAGGGGCGCTTTTAGCTTTGTTGACTACAATTTCTCCTTGGTAGTAAGGCGACTCCTTCCAGAGTTAGCCAAATTTTGGCCTTTTTCATTTTGAGAATCTCCTTCATCAAATGGCATCCTTTTCTACCTTTTCTGCCATGGCTTCTTCATCGAAGCTTTTGAAGCTTAGCTATCAGCACCTGGTACTGGCCAATCTGCCATTAATTGTTGCGGAGCTCCTAACTTTGTTCCTGAAAAACAAAAATTGACCCACTAGAGTAAAACATGCTTTTGATGATTCTGACTTGACTAGTGTGATCGTGAAGTCGATTAATCCTATCAAAATCATTTTCAATCGTTTCTAGGAAGGTCCTAATTTCGAGGGGTTTCCCTAAAAATAGGGGCACGATACCATAATTTTCAAATTTTCAAAATTTTAACCATATGTTCCTTAATAGAAACCCACAAAAACCTTATGTTTGGTTTGACCTATGTAATGTCCCCTTCCTAGACAATGCAGCTAGTTCAAAGGTTAGCCTATCATTTTGATCCTCGTAGGCTGACAAATGTGTGCAAAGGATCACTTGAGGCAGTTATCCGATGTTCGGGAACATTACTCCTTCAGTTGATTCAGGTTTGGGCCCTGGCAAACATTTCCACAGTGATTTACAGATACTTACTATTTATAGTAAGTCAGGCGGGCGGGAGTTGCTATTTATAGCAAGGCACCTGGTTCAGTTGGTCAGCTCAATTTCGACCCAGTTTGATAATCTGATGAGCAAACAGTGTTTACTTGGGCATTTAATGTTTATTAAAAGTTTATTAATTTGACTTTATACTTTAATGAAATATTAAAATTATTAAGTGGCGAATTATAAAGTATTTAATACTTTATAAAAGAGGGGTTAAAATAATAATTAAATGAGCATTTAATTATTAATCAAAAGGGATGCTATTTATTAATATTTGTCTTAAGTCTAAAAAGGGCAAAATTCATCATTTATTTAAATGATTATTAAAAGATGCCTTGGGTCGAATTTATGAAAGGAGATATATATACTGCCAAGACAAATCGAACTCATTATGTTATGATTATTCAAAATTGTCTTTTCTCTCTGAGAGTATTGGGGTTTGTGAAACAAAGGTTTCTACAAATCAACAGGTTTTGAAGAACATTCCCTCTTCAGAATCAGGCATACTGAGACTGTGCAATACCAATTGAAGCTTGTCAACAGAGTGACTTCATTCAGAGGTTACATTTGTGCTTACTGTGATCGATTCAGAATAAGTTGAGAGGAGTTATTTCACCAAACATCAGAGGCGACTTGACTGGGGATCATTTCTAGTTGCCTTTGGGCCTCATTCTCTTCAGTCGTACCTTCCTCTTAGCTGCTGGCAAGCCGTACTTTTCATAGCAGCAGGGACGTGTTTTCTCTTGGGAGTCTAAGCGCCTATATTTCCAGCTCCTAACTTATTTCTTTGGTGGCGGATTAGTCTCTAGAGGTCTTTCCAATCGATATTTGGTGGGAGAAGTCAATCAATAAGCTAGCCATACCTTTTTCTTATTCTTCCAAGCGGCTGCAAGTAATAATCAGGTTTTTGAATAAATAATATTGCTGTATATTTATTTGGTACCCAGATAGCATTGTAATTGTTCTATAATGAAAATAAATCCATCTGCCATTGCTCTGGGAGTTATTCAATGCGTTGCTATTTATTTATGAATTTTATATGTATTTATTTCTCAAAATCGCAATTTCATTATTGCTGCAGAAACCACAAAAACATCAAAAATTCAGAAAACAAACAAAAGCATAGCAGTTTCAGTCAGTAATTGGGTTGAGAGACACCCGGTCTCTTACAGTGGTATCAGAGCACAGAAGTTTTGTCAGCCTGTGCTTTTTCAATCCGAAGTTTGCTTTTTAGATGCTTTTTCATGAGTAGAGACGTTATTTTCTACAATAAGGGTAGAGGAACAGGCAGATTGAGGATTGGACAGGTCCACCCATTCCAGAAGGTGAGACAGTATGAGGGATTCTTGGTATTCACAGGTCTAGATCTAGTAGCAGTGAAAACAGTGTGACTACACTCATGGCAGATCAAAAGATTCCTTGAGATTTAAGGAAAGAAAAAGAAAATGCTGAGATGACTGAGGCAGAATACAGGAGTAGGCATGACAACATGATGGACATGATGTCGCAGCTGATAGGTACCATGAGACAGTATACTCCGCCTCACCAGCATTACATTCAGATAGGGCAGTCCAGTGGTTCAAGAGGCATAGACCAGCCACAGATGTCCGCACAATCGCAGCCGTCACCGGTTGTTCACGAGCGTAGGCCTGGACAGCCTACCTTTATCTGTAGGGAGGCACCACCGACTCCGAAGGCAGAACAACAGGGTCACCATACAGAGTTTCAGCCACAGCATGGTACTTCAATGGCAGACACGACTAGACTTTTTGGAGAGTATTCGACTCTGACTCCTGAGATTAGGCAGTCATTGTCATTTCATGAGTTTATGGATGTGCATAAGCCCAAGGGTGGAGGTAGATTTGAGCGCAGAGCTCACCAGTACCAGCCACCACCACAAGTGAACAGAGATCTTCAGCATGCGGTGAGCAAGATTGTCTTGCCTTATTTTGATGGCTCGGATAAGAATTCAGCGAGGTCTTGGGTACAGAAGCTAGATAATTACCTATCTTTGAGACCTATGCAAGAGGACGAGGCCATTAAATTTGCCACACTACACCTTGATGGATTGGCGCATGATTGGTGGCATCACGGCATGTACACATTGGGTCATCACCAGGTTACTACTTACCAGGAGTTCACGAACAGGCTCATTGAGCGATGTGATAAGAAGGATCCAAAACTTTACTTTAGAAAGCTAGCACAGCTCAGACAAACAGGTAGTTTGGATGCTTACATTGGGGAGTTTCAGAGGACTGCAGTTATGGTGACAGGTATTTCGGAGAGAAGACTTGTCATTCTATTCACCGAGGGGTTATATGAGCCGATGAGAGGTTGGGTCAAAGCATTTGATCCTCCCACCCTTCAGGAAGCAATGAGAAAGGCACGCAGCATGGAGCTTGTAGCGCCTCGCAGCAAGTTCCCTTCAAGTTCCACGCCAAACTCAAGGCCGAATAGATCTTTTGATAGAGATAAACCTTTTGACAGGAAGAGAGATCCACTTGATCCTAGGAGAAGTAATGCACCACCATTTGACAAAGAAACACTGAATGATTTACGAAAGAAGAAGTTGTGTTTTTGGTGCAAGGCACCTTATGATGAAAAACACGTATGCCCTCTTCGTCCCAAAGCCAAAAGTAACCAGATGGAGTGGTTTTATGAGGGTGAAGAGCAATCTGATCTGTCAGACCAGCAAGCTGATTCAGAGCATTCAGATGATGAAAGGTCGGAAAATGATAATGAACATGACGGTGGAAAGAAACTATAGGAGGCACACTTGACTAGTCTTCAGAGAGATGGCTCTTTTAGGCTACGTGGACTCCTAGTTGGTCAGAAAGTTATAACTCTGCTTGACACAAGTGCAACGCACAACTTTATAGATGCACGTTTGGTTGAGAAGCGTGGCATAAAGATGGAAGAGTTTGAGGGTATTCGAGTTAAGGTAGATGATGGGTACACCCTCAAATGTGACAAGAAAATAACAGATCTTCCGATGCGGCTAAACAACTATGAGTTCAAGACTGAATTCTACGTTGTTAATATGGGGGACACTGATGTGGTACTTGGAATGGCATGGCTTCACGATTTGGGTGAGTTCACACTCAATCATCGAGATATGGAGATGAAGTTTAAAGTTAATGGGAAGCCACATATGATTAAAGCTATCAGGGACAGCAGCTTGAGAGTTGTTTCTCACAGACGGATGGAGAGGCTCATTCGTCATGATATGGTAGAGTGGGCTGCTGAGTGTATGTTGATGCCCGCACAACAGGAGCAGCAAAAGCATGAGTACCATCCCGACATTCAGGAGATAAGAATTAAACACTCTAAAGTGTTTAACGATATTCCACCAGGTAGACCTCCAGACAGAGGAACTGAACACATTATAGAGTTGGAGGAGGGCGCAAAGCCCATTATGATCACACCATATAGACATTTGAAACGCCTCAAGGATGAGATTGAGAAAACAATCAGTGAGTTGCTGGCTATGGGGCACATCGGACCTAGCAAATCAACTTTTGCTTCATCGGTTGTATTGGTGAAGAAAAAGGATGGATCACTATGGATGTGTATTGATTACCGTCAGCTCAATAAGAGAACTATTAAAAACAGGTATCCTATTCCCCACATTGATGAACTGATTGATGAGTTGCATGGTGCTATCTTCTTCGCGAAGATTGATTTGAGATCGACGTACCATCAAATTCGGATGAGGGAGCAGGACATTGAGAAAACCGCGTTCAGGTGCCATTGCGGTCATTTTGAGTTCTTGGTTATGCCTTTCGGTTTAACCAACGCCCCTGCCACTTTTCAGGCCACTATGAACAGAGTTTTCAGTTCTCAGCTACGGAGATATGTATTGGTCTTCTTCGATGACATTCTGGTGTACAGTAGGTCATGGGAGGAGCATTTAGCTCACTTAGATACAGTACTGGGTATTTTGGCTGAGGAGTCCTTGTATCTTGGGCACATCATCAGTGCCAAGGGAGTCAATATGGACCCCAAGAAGGTCTGAGCTATAGTTGACTGGCTAGTTCCAGAGAACCTTACCCAACTCAGAGGATTCATTGGGTTGTGTGCTTTCTACAGACGATTTGTTAGTGGGTTCTCACGACACGCTGCACCCCTTACTGATTTGACAAAGAAGGGGGCTTTTGCTTGGTCACCACAGGCTCAAGAGTGCTTTGACAGGTTTAAGGTAATCATGACTTCATGTCCAGTGTTAGCACTACTAGACTTTACGAAGTCTTTTGATTTGTATTGTGATGCTTCAGGAGAGGGCATCGGTGCCGTGTTGATGCAGGAGAGACACCCTATTGCTTTCGAGAGCAGGAAGCTTAGGGGTCCTAAGAGGTTTTATAGCATTTATGACAAGGAAATGTTAGCCATCATGCACGCTTTGGCTCAATTCAGGCAATATCTGGTGGGCAGTAAATTCAATGTGCGTACAGACCATAATAGCGTGAAACACTTCCTTGGACAGTGAGACTTAAACGAAAGACAACAAAAGTGGGTCAGCAAATTGCAATCGTATGATTTTGATATTACCTTCATTAGGGGAAAGCAGAATGTTGTAACTGAAGCATTGTCTCGCAGACCTCAATTGAATGCGATGGCACAGATCTCCGAGGATTGGAGGCACAGGATTATTGCAGAGTATGCTAAGAACCCATGGGCTTCTAGCATAGTTGATGGGACAGAGCAGGATAGTAGGTAGACCGTTGTGAATGACTTGATCATTTACAAGGGGCGGATTTTTCTGGTTCCTAATTCAGATGTGAGGGGTACAGTTTTGAAAGCCTTTCATGATTCTCCTATGGCGAGCCATCCCAGTTATTTTAAGACATAAAGGTTGGTACGGGAACGGTTCACTTGGAAAGGCCTAAAGACTGATGTGCTTCAGTATGTACGAAAGTGTTCTATTTGCCAGTAGAACAAACAGGAACACACATATCCTGTTGGTTTGCTTCAACCACTTCCGATACCCGACAGGAAGTGGTAATGTTTATCGATGGATTCCATCACAGGCTTGTCGAAGGCCCAAGGGAAGGATTGTATTTATGTGGTTGTTGATCGGCTAACGAAATATGCCCATTTATTTCCGATCACCACTACATTCACAGCATCACAAACTGCAAAGCTCTTCTTCAGAGAGGTTTTCCGATTACATGGTTTGCCTCGGACTATAGTCAGCGATAGAGACAGTCAGTTCATGAGCAAATTTTGGCGGGAGTTGTTCAGACTTTGTGGAACCGAACTGACACCCAGTACCAGCTACCATCCACAGACAGATGGGCAGACGGAGATTGTCAATAAGTGGGTGGAAGGATACTTACGAAATTATATAGCTGGACAGCAGAAGGCTTGGGTAAGGTGGATATATCTCGGTGAGTATTGTTATAACTCTACTCACCACATGACTATACAGATCACACCTTTCATGGCATTATACGGGTATCAGGCGCCCAACCTTTTGGACTTGGTGTTGAGTGATAGCAGAGTGCCCAGCACAGGTGATATGTTGCAAGATCAACAAGATATTTTGAGGTCTCTTAGAGACAATATTCAGCGGGCGCAGAATCAACAGAAGCAGTATGTTGATCAGAAAAGGGTTGAGCGTTCTTTCGCAATGGGTGACATGGTGTACCTCATATTACAGCCTTACCGTCAATCCACTCTGCGGAGGAGTGGTGCAGAGAAGTTGAAACCTCGTTACTACAGTCCATTTCGAGTCATCAGGCGAGTGGGCGAGGTTGCTTATGATTTGGATTTACCGACGGATAGCAGGGTTCACAACGTGTTTCACGTTTCTCGCCTGAAGAAGGCATTGGGTCAGCATGTGATACCCTCTCCAATTTTGCCACCCCTTGACAATGAGGGGAAGTTGATACTAGTACCTGAGGCCATCCTCGAGGTTAGAGAGAGACATCTTCGGAGGCGGGTGATCGGGGAATATCTGATCAAGTGGAGAGATTTGCCAATTGAGGATGCTACATGGGAGTCTGAGGAGATTTTACAGCATCCGGAGCTGAGATTGCTTGAGGACAAGCAATTTTAGGGAGGGCGGACTGTAATGTCCCCTTCCTAGACAGTGCAGCTGGTTCAAAGATTAGCCTATCATTTTGATCCTCGTAGGCTGACAGATGTGTGCAGAGGATCACTTGAGGCAGTTATCCGGTGTTCAAGAACATTACTCCTTCAATTGATTCAGGTTTGGGTCCTGGCAAACATTTCCACAGTGATTTACAGATACTTACTATTTATAGTAAGTCAGGCAGGCGGGAGTTGCTATTTATAGCAGGGCACCTGGTTCAGTTGGTCAGCTCAGTTTCGACCCAATTTGATAATCTTATGAGCAAACAGTGTTTACTTGGGCATTTAATGTTTATTAAAAGTTTATTAATTTGACTTTATACTTTAATGAAATATTAAAATTATTAAGTGGCGAATTATAAAATATTTAATACTTTATAAAAAAGGGGTTAAAATAATAATTAAATGAGCATTTAATTATTAATTAAAAGGGACGCCATTTATTAAATATTTGTCCTAAGTCTAAAAAGGGCGAAATTCATCATTTATTTAAATGATTATTAAAAGATGCCTTGGGTCAAATTTATGAAAGGAGATATATATACTGCCAAGACAAATCGAACTCATTATGTTATGATTATTCAAAATTGTCTTTTCTCTCTGAGAGTATTGGGGTTTGTGAAACAAGGGTTTCTACAGATCAACAGGTTTTGAAAAACGTTCCCTCTTCAAAATCAGGCATACTGAGACTGTGCAATACCAGTTGAAGCTTGCCAACAGAGTGACTTCATTCAGAGGTTGCATTTGTGCTTATTGTGATCGATTCAGAATAAGTTGAGAGGAGTTATTTCACCAGACATCAGAGGCGACTTGACTAGGGATCATTTTCAGTTGTCTTTGGGCCTCATTCTCTTTAGCTGTACCTTTCTCTTAGCTGCTGGTAGGCCGTACTTTTCATAGCAGCAAGGAAGTGTTTTCTCTTGGGAGTCTAAGCGCCTATATTTCCAACTCCTAACTTCTTTCTTTGGTGGCGGATTGGTCTTTGGAGGTCTTTCCAATCGATATTTGGTGGGAGAAGTCAATCAATACGCTGGTCGTACCTTTTTCTTATTCTTCCAAGCAGCTGCAAATAATAATCAGGTTTTTGAATAAATAATATTGCTTTATATTTATTTGGTACCCGGGTAGCATTTTAATTGTTCTATAATGAAAATAAATCCATCTACCATTGCTCTGGGAGTTATTCAATGCGTTGCTATTTATTTATGAATTCTATATGTATTTATTTCTCAAAATCGCAATTTCATTATTGCTGCAAATACCACAAAAACATCAAAAATTCAGAAAACAAACAAAAACACAGCAGTTTCAGTCAATGATTGGGTTGAGAGACACCCGGTCTCTTACAACCTAAAACAGACTTTTGATGGCATTTTTACATGATTTAGCTCAATTTAAGTAGAATGCCAAAAATTTATTTTGGGTACATCAAAATGTAATGATTTTCATTTGAATTTTGACTCTAGACCCCTAAACATATATGATGCATGACATAATATTGAAATTTTCAACTATCAATTGACAATCAATATTATCTTTAGCACTATCATTGATTAATGATGAAGTATCATATTATCAAAGATTCAAATGTCATTAGTATTATAATACTATATGATATAATCATATATCAAATGTATTTTCAATTCTATATACACACACACACACACATAATACAACCATACCCAAATCGTACCGTACCTAAAAAAAAATCTGTACAAACGTATAAGAACCCCATATCCCTACCAAAACCAACAACTTAGCATTGGACCAATACCAAATGCTAATAGATCAATCAAAAGCAAATCAAAGCTTTAAGATAGAGGTTTTGTGTTAGGTGTATGTTTCTTGTTTCATTTATAGATCTTATTGACCCACAATTTTTCACAATTAATTTTAACAACTTTATAGTTAAATACGATGAAGCACTAAAGTGGTTGTCGATAGGCTATAATTTATAAGTTGATATTGGTTAATTCCTAAATAATTCATATTTGAAAGGGAATATATTCTTATTTTCTGCAATTGTGAATGTTAGATAGTCATGTAAAAACTATATGACCACTAAAGCAGTGATTACAATATGGAACTAGAAAAGTTATTTAACTCATGAGGCTAGGACTTATAATAATATATGCTCTTCCTTCTTAATTTCCAAAAAACTATATGACCACTAAAGCAGTGATTACAATATGGAACTAGAAAAGTTATTTAACTCATGAGGCTAGGACTTATAATAATATATGCTCTTCCTTCTTAATTTCCAAAAATATATTTAACACTTGAGAAGAAAGTACAATCTGGATAGATCTTCATATTTTTAACCCTCTCCCAACCCCAAAGAAAAAATAAGAAGATACCATTATTTACCAAGAATTTAAATCATACTCGCATGAAATTGATAACAGTCCTAAATTTACCAGATTTTTACTGTCTACACTTGCAGTTCAATGTAATATAGTATCAAATGCTTTAAGATATTTCTTCTTTCTAAACAAAAAGAATTATACAACAGAACTTTGTAGCAGGGATACTTACTAGAAATAGATGACACAAAACCTGTATTTTGAATTAAAAGACTCATGCAGTTCAAGGCTAATTTGACACTGCTTTAGCACACAAATTTCATCATATTAGACTTAATCCACCCAATTTCAGAAGAAATGAACAAAACCAAACAAATATGAGGATAAACAATCAACATAGTATTCAGAAGAAAACATACACATCTTCCTCATTGGAGGAGATTCCTGATGAGATGAACACAATAAAAGTTTTCAAGCGTTGTGAAGTATGATAGTCTAACTTTGGAAAGCTTCCCAACTGCTTTAGAATATGCAAAAGCCGATCATAGGCATCTACTGTATTCAGCTTTGAGTCCCCCACAAGCAATATTTTTGAAATTTCATCAACAGCATGATAAAAATTTAATCTCAACCGCCTTCCCATCTCTTTGCAATCATTTACAAAATCTTCAAATAACCTGCAGAGAAACTCTCTAAATTAATTAGCTCTAGCATACATAATGTATGTCCATTGACATAAAATTACTTCATCCAGTTAAAACATTTTAAAACCAAACCATATATTAAAATGACAAAGTCAGTCAAGCTGGGAAGTCTGTAGAAAGGTTAAAAAGTAAAACAGATTCACAGCATGAGCAACTTCAAAATTCTCAAAAGAAATAAAAAGCCACACATGAATAGTGTTGAATGGTTTACAATTTCCATGTTAGGGATCTACTGTGATTTTGTCTAAGCAAATATAGGCTTTGGGAACTATTGAGATTTTGCAAATCAAATGTCAGTAGCAAGATGTTTATTAATGATAAAACAAGAGATATTTATACAATGTTGTTGGGTGGTTCTGTTCTTGTTATTTAGCCACTCACATCCTATGTTTAAGCCTCATAGCCCTGAAATTCCTTAACTATACTTTATGTACGTGAGTGGCTTGAAGTCTTTAAACAACCATTCAACATGTGCTAATTAAATACTATTTAATTAGTCGAAAGGTTTAAATAAATATCTAAACCTATATCATAACTGATTACCCCATAACATATACTATGCCAAAAAAAATCCCAACATACCCCTCCCCATGTATTACATATAGTTCTCATATTGGGAGAGAAAAACTTCATTAATTACACACGCCATCAATTTGGCATACTTATAATCTATAGTGGTAAAGGCCTCATTACACTTCTCACACATGGGGACACACTCTAACATTCAACACTAATATGCAAATATAAAAACACTCAAATATTTGCCTACAAATATCGGTAAAATTGGGTTTCACTTTGTTTCCTCTATGGGATTCGACCTCAATAGACAACAATCACTTTATGTAAGAACCCTTACAGGTTCAAACTGAAATTTTTCCCTTTTGCTGGTCTGAAAATTCTGATTTGCTTTAAACTTAGATTTCAACAAGGGTTTACTATAACATGAAGATTGAAAGGTTCCAAGCACAAATAGAAATGAACTTGAACATAGACTTTAGGCAATCAAATAAGTCATATAAACATAGATGGGCATACCCAGCAAAGATAGCTCAACTTCTTATTTGATTTGAAAAGCTGATTACAAAAGAGGGCTGGAAAGTACAAACCATAGTTGAAAAACTCGGACTCGACAATAACTCAGCAGGTCCAAATTTTTTGAAAACTCGGGACTTGGAGAAAAACTCGGCAAATTTATCGAACATTTGAAAATACACAATTTTGTAAAATATTCTTCAAAAACATACATAAACTGAATTTTAAGAACATATTAATGTTTTCATTATATATTTAAAAGTCTTAAATTTCAATATATTTATTACTTAAGAGTTAAGACTTAAAGTTTATAATTATAATATTATACTTAAAGTTAAGGCAAATTTAAAAGGCTTAACTTTGAGTATAATATTATAAATTTAAAGTTTTAGGTAACAAATATATTTAAATTTAAGGCTTTTAAATATATTTATCACTTAATATTATATTTATAATTATATAACTATATTATTATTTTTTAACTTATTTTATTTTTAAATTTTTTTAATTAGAAGTATTATTATTAAAAAGTAATATTTGTGATACACATAATATCTAGAAATATTATTATAAAAATATAACTTTTTGAAATACAATTATATATATATGTTTTATTTTTAATTACAAATATTATTATAAATAAAGTAATATTTGTGATACACATAATATTTAGAAATATTGTTATAAAAAAATAACTTTTTGAAATATTAGAAATATTCAATACACATAATAATATAAGAAATTTTTAATTTAGAAATAGTAGATACACATAATAATTTAAGAAACTTTTAATTTAATTTATTTTTAAAAAGAACTTTGATTTCTTAAAGTTTTAACGAACTCTAGAAAATATTAAGGAAAAAAATGCAGAAAAAAAATCAAAAAGAGGTAGAGAAAAAACGCAAGAAAAACCTGAGAAAAAAAACAATGAAATTATTTGAATCGCGTGCCCTCCGTGTGATATATTTCTTGCCCCCGTCGGTATTTTTTTCGCTCAAACATCGCATTTTCTTGCTCAGACGTCGTGTTTTTTTGCTCAGACATTTTCCCACGCGTGAATAAATGAGTAAATGAAATCGACGTCAATATAAAACCAAAAACTTAGGGCACGCGGATAATGTTTTTTTTTCACCGATTTTTACATATTAAATTGCTGCGATTTTTTTTGTTTACTCGGACGCAAGTTTTCTAGCGATTAACTCGCCTCCATGAAAACAAAATGATTACTCGCGATTCAAGCGAATTTTTTGCGATTTTTTCAACTATGGTACAAACAATCAAGTCTGATTTGAATTTTAGACCTTCTATTACATCCACTTGTGCCAAAACACCAGTCCAAACCCTAGCCGTACAAAGGAAGATGAAGCTATATGAAGTAGGATGATATGTCTTGTTGGAGATGATTGAAAAGCAACTATAGCAGCCCACTAGAGGTTTGAAGATACCAAATACTCCTCAAAAACGACCTATTACATCCACGGCTGGAAAATACAAACACTCAAGTCTGATTTGAATAAAAGACCACCTATTACATCCACTTGTGCCAAAACACCAGTCCAAACCCTAGCCGTACAAAGGAAGATGAAGCTATATGAAGTAGGATGATATGTCTTGTTGGAGATGACTGAAAAACAACTGTAGCAGCCCACTGGAGGTCTGAAGATGCCAAATACTCCTAAGAAATGACAATGAAATCAATTTGATGACTGTTGTTATGAAATCTGATTATGCCTGAAGCTGGAAATTGCCAAAAATGCCTTCTTTTGCCACGCGAACCAATTTAAATCTCTTCTCTAGCAAAAATTGATGAAAGTGTTACCAACAAAATCCAAATCTGCAATTGAAACTTCACTTAAAGCAATCTGGTTAAGCTCTATTATGGAATCTGTTTGAAATCATCTCACATGGTGGAATGGGGCCATCACCATACCACAATTTTCAAAGGAGCACCACCTTGAATCGACTAAAAACTATTTTCAGTCAAGAGAAAACTGTCTTAACAGAATAGCAACACTAAAACATGATCTCTCTCAACCTTCCAAGCCATCTTAAATAAGGCCCCAAGCCAAAACTGCCCCAAGAAGAGAATCAAATTTGTTTTACTAAAATATTCAGTAACTTCAAGACTAAGGCACCTTAAACCGCCCTAAGCCAAGATCATATTTTATTCCATTAAAATATTTGTTGCCTTCATCACTAAGGCACTTAAACCGCCCTTGGGGAAAAATCAGATTTTTCCTCATTAAAATAATCATGACTTCATGGCTAAGTTTCCTAAACAGCCCTAGGAGAGGATTTGATTGCCTATTGAATATTATAATATTCTAGTTTGGAAGCTTCCTTGAGCCGCCCTAGGAAGAGATCTGATTTTATTCTTAAAATATTAAATATTGGTTGCTTCTCCCTTAAGTTTGCTAAACCGCCATAGGATGGAAAATCTTCTAGAAGCAGATCTGATTTGATTTGATGCAGTCAACTCACCTCCTTGTTTGCTTAGACCTCTTTGTTTGCTTTGATTTGCAAGTAGACCTCCTTGTTTGCTTTGACTTCCAAGTAGACCTCCTTGCTTGCTTTGACTTGCAAGTAGACCTCCTTGTTTGCTTTGACTTCCAAGTAGACCTCCTTGCTTGCTTTGACTTACAAGTAGACTATGAGATAATAATAAAATAAGATCAACATTATGCTTTCCTTTGTTAAAAATAATTCCCTCTTAATTCTCTAAACACATCTAATTAAAATTTGATTCTCATGGCCAAAATCATTCCCTTATCACGCCATCTAACCCATGGGAATGCTGGATGGGCTAGAATCAGGTCACCAGGATGTCACTCCGAGAATGGGGACATTACACTTTAGTAGTGGGATAATCACACTACATCCTAAGGTGGGTTGGGCCTCGACTAAATTGCTACTCTGGTTGGACTCCGGCTCACTAAATAGTTGGAAAACAATACTAGTGGTGCTAGCTTCTCACCACGCTTTCTCAATCGAAGCTAACCTCATTGAACATTCTATCAACAACTACAATACGGTCTTCTTCATCATTGCCACACACTAATGATCACCATCTTCAACTATCTAATCTTTTTCACATTGTGTCTACCACTAAGGCAATAAACCAATCTTTCAACTAGTAGCAAGCTCAAGATTAGAGGTTGTCCTCCAACCTCCTATTGCCCTCAAGCCTCCAATATATTCATCTCTCTCAACCAAAACAATCCATACAATCCTGCAAACCACAAATCTTTATATGAAGCTCTTCGATTATACTAACATTATATTTTCCAACACTTGTCTCATCCATGGGAGTGGGCTTGCCCTTGCACCTCAATTGAAAGAATATCGAGTGTATGGTAGCATTTTAATTTGTCATTTTCAAGACAACACAAAATGGAAAAGTATGTGAGGTAAAGCCTCTCTTCAAATTGGAAGAGGAAGCTCCCATGTAACTACAACTAATGTTAGATGCTAAACTATGGACAAACTCTACAAGTATTTACATTATACAATGATTCTTTGGTGTTTTTTTGCAAAGTGAAATAATTCAAACTAAACCTGCCCTATCTTTTTGTCTCACGTATGAGCACAAAAATGAAATCAGCTCTTATTTCATAAGCAAAATTTCATACTTTATCACTATAAATTGCAAGAATCAACAACTAATCTTAACACAAAAATCATGTATCTTGCTGGACAAAAAGCATAAACCAAAAAGTCCATGTACACAAAAGCTTAAGGAATAAATTACTCTAACACACAAATAACAAAAGGCTTTCGAAATTGAATAACTAAAACCCCATACAAAGTGACAACATAGATGAACAATAACACGAATACAAAACCTAACAATATTCTTCACTTTTTGTTCAATCAATAGAGTCTAAATATAAAGATGGCAAGCCAATTAACTCAAATTGAACACTTGAACAATAATTTCAACAATAAATGCATAGCATCACTATCATTTAGAAAATATTGTGCATAAAGCACTTATTTATAGGTTTACAAAATGGTATTTTTGAGATTTATGTCATACAACCCTTTCAAAATAGTACCTAGGAGAAAAGTAAAACCTCTAGCCTATCCTCACTTTCCGTAGGCTAAAGGGAAAAGCAAGGGAAATAATTTGTAATATTATTTTAAGTTGGGCTAGGTAATTTTTTATTTAAGGGACAACTTAAAAATTGTTTTCAATACTAATAAATAAAAATTATTTGAAATAATTAAAAATGAAATAAAATAAAGATGTATTTATTACTAATTATGGAAATTGATCCCAAGGGCCCAATTGGAGTGCTACAAAAGAAGGGTGCCTAGTTTCATTTGCATCAAGATCTTTACAACATTTTGCTATCCAATTTTCAAAATTTGAGCCTTAATTTCAAGTTGGCTTTGAAGGACAAAAACACATTAAGATCCTTGCTATTGGATTTGGAGACGAAACCCGTCATTTCCAATATTGGCAATTCCATCTAGCAATTACATGTGTGCTGCTTGGATCATTTTCAAATTTGAAGATTCAAGATTTGAAAGGTTTTATTGCATATTTCAAAGTTTCGAGGCTTTGTTCATCATCGAGCCTTGCTAGATCTTAGATGCCATCATTTGGGAGAGGTTGCCAAGTTGCCTTTTGTCCCCAAAACTCATCCCCCTTGTCCCCTCGTCAAGAAACTCCGTGGACCATAACTTTTGACCCTTGCCTTGAACTTTGCAACTCTTTTTTAAAATATACTAAACCTTTTAAAAAAATTAAAGCCCTAAAGTTTAGACTCCAAAGAGAAAATTTTATTTCTCTATAAGACTTTTCCTATGGCTATTCTTTCACCTCCCCTACAATTGTCCAAAGCATGTTGAAAATGGCCTTTTAAATTTTTTGATGCTACTACTGCAAGATAGCTTTACAACTGGATTTCTATGCACAACACATTATATTTGAAGAAAATAAGACACTCATTGAAAAAATGAAATTCTTATGCCAAGGTATGGAAAACGAAACATAAACAGAATGCTTTTTGTTGATGTTATAGCAGCTTAGGGCTCCACTTCCTTTGCACGAATTCCAAGGAGAAGAGCATGAATTAAATAAGTAGCCATTCGGCTATTTAATTCATGACTATAATAATTAATAAATGCAAAGGGCCGACCCTTTATGGTTCCCATGCTTTAGTTATTACTTGGGCCGACCTTATTTGTAATTGTCATTTATTATGTTTATTTTAAGCGGGCCGACCTATCTTGAAGAGGCGTCTCTCTTGTATATATACAAGGTCTTCTCTTGGCATTATAACAAGTTCATTCAAGTTAATTCGCATTTCCTACAGCAATCCTTCAGCAGTTCGCATTTGAGCAAGAGTGTATCATCTTGTAGCAGCAGACCTATTTCAAGGAAGCACAAGTATATTCACAAGTTAGAGCAGACTTATGTAGCAGATCATTATCAACAACAGAATGAATTCAAGGGAAACATATTCGTTTGTATCACTGCATCTAGGAGAGGTGCTATTATTCATTATATCAAATTCGGCCATTGCTGGGCCTGTATTGTAAAGCAGATTTCTGCTCTTGTTCCTACAATATATAAGTGAATTATTTGCTGGGTTTTTCTCCCTCAGGAGGAGGGTTTTCCCAGGATATCTTGTTGTGTTCATTGTCCTATGTGTTGCAATAATATTAAGTGCTTTCATTGTTTAATCTAATCTAAGAAACACTAACATGGTATCAAAGCGGGTGTGAAAAAGATCGTGATCAGATTTAGTTTGCTACACTCACGTTATTCTTTTTCAGTCTATCTTCTAAATTTCTCAAGATGGTGAACGGTCTAAAAATCGAGAATAGACTCGAAGGAATTTCGAACTACACATCATGGAGGTTCAAGATCATGCTCACATTGGAAGAGAATGATTTGGCTGAGTTTGTGAAAACAAAAGTTCCCGAACCTGAGGAGGAAGAAGAAAAGCTGCAGTGGAGGAAGAAAGATACTAGGGCAAAGAAAGTGTTGGTTGATTCCGTCAAAGATCATATTGTTCCGATTGTCTTCAAGTTGAATACCACAAGGGAGATGTTCAAAACATTGGAAGAGATGTACGAAATCAACAACACCAGTCGTGCCCTAACCTTGAAGCAACAACTTCTTCACATTAAGATGGCGGAAGAAGAGTTTGTCATCACCTACTTCATGAAGATTTCTGAATTGAAAGATCAACTCTCTACCATTGGTCATATTGTTGATGACAAGGATTTGACCATGTTGGCTCTTAATGGTCTTCCTTCATCTTGGGAATCGTTTATTCAAGGAATCAGTGCAAGATCTAAACTTCCCAAGTTTGATCGATTGAGGATTGACTGCATTCAAGAGGAGTCGAGACTAACGGCAAGGGGCATTGGTCAAAGTTCAAAGAATGAAGATTTACATGTTCTCGCCTCTCATTCATCGAAGAAAGGAAAAGTTTGGAAGAAAGGATTCTTTAAGAGGAATCGAGATAATGGGTCAAACGGTGCTCCTGCATTCAAGAAGAAGTGGGACCTCTCTCGTGTTCAATGCTTTAGATGTGACAAATTTGGTCACTATGCGAAGGATTGTCCTACCAGGCCTAATCAGCATGTTTCATTTGCGGATGTGATTGTGACCTCTCCCCAAAATGATTCTAGTGAATTTCTACTCTAGTCATGGGCCTATGTTCAAGCTGTGAAGGTTGTGTACTAAGCGCAAGAGCAGCGTATCATACCGTGTCCACCCTTCAGAATATTTAAGAGATAAGTATTCTTTGGTTCTTTTGATTGTATTTACTATTCTAGGCTAAAATTCAATTTGTTGAGTTGTGCAAATCTAACATTATTTACTTAGGATTATGTGTGACCAGTAGATAGTGATCACTGTGATAAGATTCTTTAGATTTATTCATTGCAAGTAGTATCATGCTAAATTGTAAAGATTGTCTTTTGAGATTAGCTCTTCCGAGAAATTGAAAGAAAGACATGTCATGATTGATGAATTAATTATCTATTACTCTCGAGACTTTGAAGTATTGCATGGTTGAATAATGTTCATGAATTATTTTGTAGCCACTAATTCATGCTATTGAGATAGTCAATCATGTATGCTCCTAGTTATGATATGTCTATTTGAGATAGTTGAGTTCCATGAACTATGAGTAATCTCTTGTTAATGATTTTAGGATAAATCAAGAAGCATAAGAGATTGCTTTCAAGAAGAGCTTGATGCATCGTATAGGTTGAAGGTTGGAGACTCTACTTGTAGCTATGAGACTAAGTGAATGGTTGAAGACATTTATTCGAAGAGGAAGAATTAACCTTAAGAGGGAGTTCTATGACTCACTGAGAATAAGTAAAGGTTGCAGTGTTGCAAGGCCGAATGCTAAATTGTTGAAGTACCTCTTCAGCAGTTGAGTTCTGAATTGCTCAAGTCAAGTCAACCTAAATTGGTAGCTCTGCAAACCTATTCAGAATAAGTGATCTGAGATGCGGTTGAAGAGGACAACCTTGAATCTCTACAGAGGTGTGCGTTGGAAACCATTTCTCTAAGGCAAGCGTTGCAGGCAATGAGGACAAGTGGTTGATGCAAGTGATTGAAGATTCAGAGGGAGCCTACTGAACCTAAAGAACATGGTTGTATTGCTTTGGATGTTGTTTCAGTTGAGGTATAGCAGGAACTAGTCTCTTGTGGCAGCTCCAGAAGTAGTGTGGCTTCAAAAGCTCCTTGCAGGATTGGTTGAACATCGTTGAAGCCAACTGTCATCCTTTGTGTTATTCAAAGCTTTGAGAAGCTTTTTGTCTTTCCATGTATTTCATGACAAAACTAAGCATACCACTATATCAGAAATATGGTATTCAGGAAAGATATTCAGTTGAGGTATATCAACACTGATGAGCAGATGGCAATCATTCTCATCAAGCATTTTTTAGGATAGTGGTTGTGTACCTTCGAGACAAGCTTGATATGGTGGAGAATGAAGTCCTTGCTGAGAGGGAGTCTCAGTATCAGTGTTCCTTTGTTTAATGAGTTCTTCTTTGAGAGAAGTTCGAGGTGAAATCCCTTGATAATGCATTTCTCTATTGAGAGAGATTTGAGGTGTAAGCCCTTGATAATGCATTTCTCTATTGAAAGAGATTTGAGGTGCAAGTCCTTGATAATACATTTCTCTATTGAGAGAGATTTGAGGTGCAAGTCCTTGGTAATGCATTTCTCTTCGAGATTTGAGGTGAAAGCCCTTGTTTCCACCCTCTGGGAGAGCCATGGTGGATGTCATGTGTGTGACTCCATGATAGCATCACGTGAGGGAATCCGTGATGACTTATTTGTGCTTGTGTATCACCCTCTAAGGAGCCATGGTGATAGTCACATTGAGGTGACAACATCACATTAAGTGATGAGCACTTGTTCATACCATCTATGGAGGTAGCCATGATGGTTGATATCACGATGAGGTGATATTCTATTTTGTTTTCATTCTGATATGATGTGTCTTGTGTAGGTGGAAGTTCATCCCTAGCTGAGAGGGAGTGTTGATGTTATAGCAGCTTAGGGCTGCACTTCCTTTGCACGAATTCCAAGGAGAAGAGCATGAATTAAATAAGTAGCCATTCAGCTATTTAATTCATGACTATAATAATTAATAAATACAAAGGGCCGACCCTTTTATGGTTCGCATGCTTTAGTTATTACTTGGGCCGACCTTATTTGTAATTGTCATTTATTATGTTTATTTTAAGAGGGCCGACCTATCTTGAAGAGGCACCTCTCTTATATATATACAAGGTCTTCTCTTGGCATTATAACAACAAGTTCATTCAAGTTAATTCGCATTTCCTACAGCAGTCCTTCAGCAGTTCGCATTTGAGCAGGAGTGTATCATCTTGTAGCAGCAGACCTATTTCAAGGAAGCACAAGTATATTCACAAGTTAGAGCAGACTTATGTAGCAGATCATTATCAGCAGCAGAACGAATTCAAGGGAAACATATTCGTTTGTATCACTGCATCTAGGAGAGGTGCTATTATTCATTATATCAAATTCGGCCATTGCTGGGCCTGTATTGTAAAGCAGATTTCTGCTCTTGTTCCTACAATATATAAGTGAATTATTTGCTGGGTTTTTCTCCGTCAGGAGGAGGGTTTTCCCAAGGTATCTTGTTGTGTTCATTGTCCTATGTGTTGCAATAATATTAAGTGCTTTCATTGTTTAATCTGATCTAAGAAACACTAACACTTTTCACATGCAACACACCTCTTAAGTCATTCATGCCACATTCATACCATAACATTAAAAAAAATTATTAATTGTTGCACTAATATTGAGGCCCTCACACTCAAATACCCAAGTTGAAGCGTGTCTTTATTTTTATTGAGAGATTCCTACTCTTTTTTAGAATGTAATATCCTTTTTCAATATTTTTAAAACCTTGTAATTTATTTTATTTCCTTTCTATGCAATACTATGGTAATAATAAATTATGCAAGAATAGTAGTAACTACCAATGCTAATCACTAAAACTCCTTGCACATCAATTGATATAGCTTAGCAAAGTATAAAGCAGCAATTTCTTATGATTCGCATTTGTCATATAGCTTAGCACACATGAGGAGATTCCAAGTATAAACAAAGAGGGGAAATATGAGCCCACTAACCTCATTTAGATTACTTACCCTAGCTACAATATGGTAACTCTCTTATTATAGGAGAATAAACAATGCATTTGTTAAGAACTTGATTATGAGCATTGACAGGCCATATCAAGAGCAGCTTTTATAGGATACAATGAAAGTGATTCATGAATACAGAATATGATGATTGGTCCATTCAATTCCCAACATCTACCTACATCAAGGTAGCAAGATTCAATGAAGGACCTCTTATGCTACGCAAGTACCCTAATGACAAGATTCTTCTATGGGAATTGAGCAATTAATTACCAATATCTCATTCTATTTTCAAATGCAAGCACATAGTACGTATACAATGGCTCATCACCATTAGACATTACTTAATCGTGGTCAAAGGAGAACAAAAGGTGTCAGCATCTTTCTTCCTATCAATGTACCTTTTTAAGAAACACAGAAATTTTGTTGGGTCGCCACCATACTTGTTAGAGACGTTTGTACGAAAAGGACAAAGTTACACGGGTGAGGAAGCAAGTCTCTGCAAATCAAAGGTGGAAATTAAACTATATATTATTTCCTTTTGATTATTTAGAGTCGTCATACAATTTAATGTGGGGCCATATAGTGCAAAAAAGCTGCCATACAATCTTTAGTTCAAAACAAGAGGTGTCATATAGTTATTGATGCTGCTAGAAAAATTTCAGGTCAGGGAAAAATACTTGTATTTTATTTCCAGTTAAAATAATAGTATTTTGTATGTTAGAGAGTAACTGTTATCAGTCTATGTGGAGATTATTGTTAAGTGTTTATTGAGCGGATAGCATTTATGCATAAAAGATTGAATTGTTTGAAAACTGTTTGATAAAATGCTTACCTGTTAATCTTTGGAAAAGTGTAAAACATTTGGGTCTGAAAACTAGGGTAGAACATTACAACAACTCACAGTGTTCAACAAATTAATGGATGAGAAGATATGATTGCTCTAACCATCAATAGTGTGCCGCCCTCTAAAAATTTTGCGGTGTCTTTAAACCTATTGACAAATAAATAGACATTGACCTTTGACAAGATTAGTTCATATCTATTGTAGAAGTAACATCAACAAGAACAAATAAATGATGTTACTTCTAGGAATTCAAAAAGTGCACTTCCTACATAGTTTTAGGGTACAAACTACATTCCTATTCTCCCACTTCATAACCATGAAGAAAGGTACAATTTTTCTACTCTCAAAAATTTAGTTGTGAAGAAAGATTGTAGAAAATGGCAATATGATATATCCAACAAGCCACAAAATGATGCAGGAGCATCCAAGTGAAATGGCGATCCGCATCACCCAAAAACATTTTGATGTCGATTTTCATTTGTTTTGGTCTAATTTCATATCGTTGTTGCATTTTTGGAGTTGTTGATTTTAGAGTTCAAGTCAATTAGGTTTCAATGGTCGATTTTGGGCAAAGGCTAAACGACATTGTTGGCATTGGTTGAAAAAATGTCGTGTTTCGATTTTAATTTTGAACAAGCATTTTATTGTTGCAATATCTTATTGAATTAATTTATTTGATTTACCATGGATAGTATGTTTATTTGTTCAGTCTACTAGACGATTTCTCCAAGAGTTTGAGCGTCAAAGTGACCATACCGAGCATATGAGTTCTAACAATTGTTGAATAAAATCACTTCGTTTCTTTATTAATTAATTTATCAAACCGAAATCACTATGCAGCTAGAAGGCAATGGGACATAGGGAGGAGTATGAGACAAAACAAAAAAAATTGCAAAGAAAATAATTACCACAGGAAAATTTTATTGTAAGCAGTCTTAATGAAATTCAAGAAAAAATGCAGAGATAATGGGATAGGAGGGGTCACACCATGGTAAGAAAACAACTTCAAAATAAAATGAAATAAAAATGGATGCAAAGAAAGAAAAAAGGTAAACAAATAAGCCAAAAATATATGCCACACAAGAAATAGAAGAGAATGCTAGGGGTTGCGGATTTTGGGGAGAAGATGGAGAGACAAAATTAGAGATGGAAGAGTTGAGCAGGTGTGGGAGATAGCAAGAGAGATAAAAAAAGAGGTCACGCAACCTTTGGGGGGAGTGGTAAGTAAGCAAATGAAAAGGAGCGGCACAACATGGGAAGAAAGGGAATAATGTATGAAGAAAAAAAATGGAGTATGGGAATTGAGTATAGGGGAACAAAGCAAAGACAAGAAAAATATGCAAAGTAAAACTAATATAGGCCGCACACCATAGTGATGGTGTAGAGTGAATGCTGGTTGAGATTGAGAAGAGTTTTGAGAGGAGGAGGAGTCGTGGGTAAGAGAGGAAACTGGAGTAAGCCAGCAACGGGGAAAAAAAAGGGAAGAAGTGTGTAGAGAAGCACATGGGAGCTGTGACAGAGTAAATCATAGCAACAGATTGTAGAAGAAAAAGAAGAATACAAAGGAGTTTATGCAATGAATTCAAATTGAATTGGCAGATTGTAAAATGTATTTTCCTATGACTAAGGACTGTACAATGTCAACTTAAATGTAATGTCCCCTTTTGGGCTCACCTTATATTTTGCCCTGAAATCACAATTCATAATGAAACCAATGGCAGATTATAGTTAAAGATATAATTCCTACTTAAAATTGAGATGATGTAAGTCTGGTTATGGAAACCTGCAACCATGTTGATGAATATGACAGACATAATCCATGAAATACGTTTAGTTCTAAGTCTAAGAAAGATTATATATATTAATATAACAAGTCCCAAGGACTACATGGGCTCAACCATAATGAGGACATGATGAGGAGGTGCCCCAAGTATCCTCCCCTAGGCCCAACAGCAGGACCTTATCCTTTGTGGCCTCATGTGGTCCTTAACCAATGGTCCTCAACCATCATCATGAGGTGTACCTAGTGAGGACTTTACACAGTTCTCCTCCATCATGCCAACCTCTCATCTTATGATTGAAGACCTTTCTTTATTTACTTCAACAATTGATTCAATCGGGGATAGTTGGTAGGCTACAATAGGGTGTCCTACTCACAATTCTCCCTTTTTGCATATTAGGGTGCCCTACTCACAGTTCTCCCTTTTGCAATCTTGCCTCGTCCCTTCATGACCAATTATTACTAAACCACAATATAGGCTACATTAGCACACATTATATATATATATGTGTGTGTGTGTGTGTGTGTGTGTGTGTGTGTGTGTATATATATTGTTAGGATAATATTTAATATATCTCTATTTTGTTAATGGTCAATAATATAATGTCTACAATAACTGAGTAGGTAGAGGTTGGTAGACATCTTAAATGTCTACAGTTGTAGTTAGCTGCAATAGGTCAGTTCATTTAATATCTTCAATGCTTTGTAATCTCTATATAAGGTAATCTCTCTTCTTGTTAATGCAAGCAATTTCCCAGCTCAAATTGTTTCATATATATATATATATATATTTGTTTATATCTATATTTATTTATTAAATAGCATAGATAATTATATTGGCATACCATAGGGAGGGATTATTTTATTGTTCTGATTTGAACATGATGTGATGATGTATGCTTCAACTGTTAATGGTGCCCAGATCTAATCCTTTATGCCTAGGCTGCGAATGTAAGTTGGAGGGTGTTTCCTGCCTTAATGTCAAGGAGAATAATGCTTCTTGCTTGATCAAATGCCTCCTTGCCTTTGAAATGTCCTCTCTTTTATACCCACGCTCGTTGAAGGTCACATCACTTCATATCAAAAGGCATATCTTCTAACTAATTGTGACTTTTGGGGAAGCGCTTAAGGGATAATTAATTTACTAATATTATCCCTTCCTTAATCGTTGCATCCCTCTAATTAATTCTGATCGGTCTTTAGCAAATCGCCATTCTATACTTGTTTTAATATAAGCGGTTAGTGGTTGAGTCAGCCCCCTGCAGAAAACGTCATTTATTTTATTTATTTATTGTCATTTTGAAGCTTGTTTTGTTCTGTAGATGGCGAGAGCATGACATTAAATTAGTGTTAGCTGCGAATTTCGCCAATTTGATAAGATGCTCGAAATTTTATCTGCATCACAAAATGAAATTAATGTAGCAACTATTGTTGAGGAAGACCATGATGAGGAGTTTTAATTGATGGCTTCTCCAAATAGTGTTAAAAAGCAATTGTTAGTCTTTGATTCAAACACTTCACATGTCATAAGGACTAGTATGTCAAGTTTACTGCTAATGAGTCACAAGGATTCTATTTCACTTGGTGATGGAAATTCACATACAATTGAAGGGATAAGAGATGTCAAAATTGCACTCAATAATGGAATCATACTTTTAGTACGAAATGTCAGCTATGTTCTAGGGCTTGAACAAAAACTTACTTTATTAATCAAATTATTGAAAACCCTAACATTGCAGTTCAATTTCATGGAATAGAGTGCATTGTTTTTTATGTGAAATAGGATAAAATAATTGCTCTAGGCATTAGGACAGGAGGTGTGTACAAAGGCTTATACAAACTTGTTGATCTTGGTAAACTTAGTCCATTCATAAACTTGAGGTCAATAAAGAAGCTAGTACTACAATGACATTGACATGTGTACTTTCCAACTCATGGAGTATTCTTGTATATCAAATTGTGGGTGGTTCTTCTCCACGTATATATTAGCAATTAAAAGTGTCTCCATTCTAGTTTAGGTTCAGCCCATACAAAATGCATCTCAAGTTGAGACTATCTTTGCAACATTTGCCTATGATGTTTCCAATGCCCCTATGGTATTTTGAAGGTGACCATGAATGATGACTTTCCAAAACCAAATGCACCACTTAGGAGGACAAGCAAACCAATTAATATTTCTACAATAAAGCATATTCATTTTGTTCTTTCTGCATATCTTTCACAAGTGCTTTTTGCCATGAAGGTTGCTCACGTAAATTATTTTTCTCATTTCCACACATCTTAAGAGCCATATTATAATCTAGTGATTGAACCTCCAAGTCCTTCTATTTTCATCATAAAACGGAGGTACTAGAATAATACCAGTGTTCCATGGGGTTTTGGGGACGGGGACGGGGGGACGGCAGGGGACGTGTTTCCGAGATGTGGGGACGGGGGGCCTAAGTTTGGGGACAGCAAGGGGATGGCGGGGGGACGGCGGCAAGGGGGCGGTAGGGTGTTGAAATACATATAGTACTTGAAAAAAAAGTTATAAAAAGATGTACAAGTATAAGAATTATACATCTTGGAGACAACTAGGAGTCCCCTGGATGTCTTGAGGACACCCCAACGTCCTCAAAGTCCTAGCGGCATCTTGGAGACAACTAGGAGTCCCCTGGATGTCTTGAGGACACCCCAACGTCCTCAAAGTCCTAGCGGCATCTTGGAGATAGTGACACTGGTGGCGCTGGTGGTGGCTTGGTGGGGGGACGTCTCCCCCAAGTCCCCAAGTCTCTGAGACATCCCCCTCTAGGAAACACGGGGTTTTTGCGTCCCCCCCGTGGAACACTGAATAATACCATAATTATATAATAGCGCATATGATGTTACTTGTATGTAATAAATTAAATCATTAGTTAAATCATTAATCAAGTTGTTGAACTTCCATTAATAAGGCAATTGTAATAGGAAGTTTCTTGAATCTACATAATGCTACACTCTCTCACTACAACAATGGACACCATTTTTTCTCAATCTCATTTCTTTGGTTTTACCAACATATGCAACCTTTTTAATACCAATAAAAATGTTTGAAACTCAACAAAGAGCATTTTAAACCCTAAACAACTTTAATTCAAATGCATTTCAAACATTAAATAAATAGCATTAAAAATTGAAGTAAAACAACATTTTTAAATATCATAAATTGATAAACCCTAATCTAGTTAAAAAATAACATTTTCATTTTTTAAAATAAA
Source organism: Sequoiadendron giganteum (assembly GCA_007115665.2). Classification (NCBI taxonomy): domain Eukaryota; kingdom Viridiplantae; phylum Streptophyta; class Pinopsida; order Cupressales; family Cupressaceae; genus Sequoiadendron; species Sequoiadendron giganteum. The sequence continues at coordinate 618,363,693 of CM021102.1, read as the reverse complement.
TAAAAAATAGTGTTAAATAAAATGAAAATTGACTTGAATGGTTTGCAAACATGCATAAACAAGAAAATGAAGCATTTAGAAATAAAATAAAATTTTGGAAATGCTTTGGGGGGGGGGGAAGAAAAAACGAACCTAAAATTCAAAAAGTTGCAGAATTTTGTTCCTCAAATCACCCTCGAACTTGTTCCATCAATCAAACAAAGTTTCAATGTAATATGAGCAACAATGGAGGATCGTATGCTTTTTAAAAAGAAAAATTACACATTTTTTCCACATTTCAAGTGTGTTTTCCCATGAACACGTGTATGCCATGCCTAGAAGTCTGCACCATAGACTCGAAAAACATGGTATTGAGTGAATGTACAAGTAGCTCAATTTAGAGAGTGACTTGCAAGTACTCAATAATGTTGGAAATATTGTTGTCATTGATGTCAAAGGAGTGTAGAACATATTGCTGTTATTAAAGAAGGAAATCAGTTTCCCTTACTCGAGGCAAATTATATCATTCCAATGAGATCATTTAATCATGGCAGCATTGCAATTAAAAGAAAGTGGATGACCTCCTTGTGAAAATCTAATTATTGTTTGAGACCTTTTTGAGATGGACGACCTTTTGTGAAAAATTAAAAATAATAGTATGTGAGGTCTTTTTGACATAGGCCGACCCTCTTGATGTGGTCACCCAACTTGGAAAAAATAAAAATAAAAATAAATTTATTCATGTGCAAACTTGTCCGACCCTCCTTGAAGGATCGCTTCCCTTAGGTGAAGAGGCATAAGGAAGGTATAATTGAAGTTCATTGTGGAGTAAATGAAAGCAAGCAATTAAAGAAATATCATTCCTATTTTCAGCAGATTTTTGAAGAAGAGAATATATGTGAAGAAGTCGAGTAGATTTTATGAAGGAAACTCAAATGACCATCATCCATTGAAGAAGCTATAGTCAATAAGGGAAAATTTTGTTAATTAGAGGTTGGCGCCTCTCAATGGAAGAGATTGGTGTCTCTTGCTAAGTTGGTGCTTAGTAGTGGAGATTGGTGTCTCCAATGGGTTGGTGCCTACAAAAGATTTGTAAGAGAATTTTATTTTTGTGACTATATTTGGACAGTAGATCAAAGCTGTCTTTCTCTGTGCTTTTCTCCCTAAAGGGTTTCCACATAAATCTTGTGTCTCTTAGTTGGTAGATCTTGTGTGATTATTATTTGTTGATGTATACAGCGTCTGGATGATTACTTCCAGCCACGTCTTTGAGAAGATAAATTTAATATAGCCTTTGGCTATTTAATTTATCTTAAAATCGATATAAATGAAGAGAAGCAACTATCTTAAATAATAAAATAATAATGTTTAATTATTGCTACTAATTAAATGGGCCGACTTGTTCTTATTCGCGCCTCTTGAAGAATCACGACTTTTCTCTAAAGGCCGACATCTTGCTATGAAGAGACGCAATCCTTCTCTCGTGCGTGTATATGTATGGGTGATGATCTATCATTCGATCAAAAAAAAGCTCATTTCATCTAATTCACATTCCTAGAAGAAGTTCAGACGTGAGCAGCAAATCATCATTCTGTAGCAGCAGATCGATCTCAAAGAGAAACATATTCATTTGTATCAGCATCTAGGAGAGGTGCGATTATTCATTGTATCAAAATCGGAATTGTGTTATGCCTGAGTTGTAAGCAGATTTCTGCTCTTATCAAATCAATATATAAGAGATATATTTGTTGGGTTTTTCTCCCTCAAGTTGGAGGGTTTTCCCAAGATATCTTGTTGTGTTCATTGTCCTAAGTGCTGCATTTTCTGATTGAATCCAGTTTTATTTATCTGATCATAAAAAAATAACATGATTTTCATGGTTGTTGGATTTTAAATAAGTAAAAAAAAATCTTATACTAATTCACCTCCCCCCCCCCCACAATATAAGTCTGTGCGCTCATCAAATAGTTCTATGAGTAGTCAACAAGTTTTAAATTTATGGTTGTAGAAGCCTATAGTTTGCAAAGTTCAATGTGTCACTAAAGCACATATTGTTGTAGAAGTTCCCATCATGCAAAAGTACAAATCACTAGCAAAGCACAAATTGTGGAGAGGATCACATCCATGTAGTTAACATTGAGAAGACCTAAGGCTATCGTGAAACCTAATAAGAAGTGAAAAGTGTCTTGTGTTATATTTTCACATTGAGGTCATTGACCCTACCTCAAACTTTTATGTTATGTAATTGACTTTAGTTCCCCATTGAAGTCACTTTGAATTTTGTGTTTTGTTAATAAAGTTAGATATGGTTAGTTAATAAAGGTGGTTAGACAAGTAGATAGTAGTTACCTTTCACACTTACCTAGGGAGATTATAAAAGCGGGGCATAACTCCCACAAAAGGATATTATTGCAATCAACAAATAAGGGAACTATTGAGCATTTCCATGCTTGTAAAGATAACTATTTTTTTTGCAATAGAGTGGAGACTTCTTGCAAGGTTTTTATGACATGAGAGAGGTCTATCTTTGAAATATGTTCTTGTAGATTTTTCCATTTATTTCTACAAGGTTATACTGCATAAGGGCTGATGTAACATGTCTACCACCATTCTATTCTTTGCATCATTTCAAGTGGATATTTGACATTCTAAAGCAAAGCACTAAAAGGGAAAACTTTGTCCCTATTCCTTTGAATTTAGTGTTATTTCTTGCTACGATTACATGTTAAATGATACATCTAATACTTAATCTTTGTATATGGAAACCCCCCTTGATAATAGAGGAAGGATTGTTGGGAGTTGAGCTGGCTGTTATTCCCAAAAGGTTGACTTGGTAGGAATCCACTACCATCCCAAATTAAGGATCCACAGAAGGCTATTAAACCGTGTTGTGAATCACGTGGTCAATGCTGACTGAGGGGTGGAAGAGTCGAGCTTCCAACAATCGCCCCCTAGCGCAACCACAGGATTCGATCCCGCAACCCCCGCTCTAATACCACTTGTTGGGAGTTTAACTGGCCGTTATTCCCAAAAGGCCGACCTGATAGGAATCCACTACCATCGCAGATTAAGGATCCACGGAAGGTTGTTAAACCATGTCGCGAATCACGTGGTCAACATTGACTGAGGGGTGGAAGCGTCGAGCTTCCAACAAGGACTTTGTCCCACACACTACCCCTAATCAATTTGAGCAGGCAAATTTTACGGATAACAAATATAATCATGCACATCCATACATTGTCAAATTCATTTGTCAAAGGTATCAAAATTGGAGAATCGTGGTATCGTGGCAATTGGTTAACCAAAGACCATTTTCAAATTATTATTATTATATTCCACTTGATTTGTTATTAGCATAGAAGCAAAAATGCACTCTAGGAACAATGCTTTTTTCCCTTTTGTAAGATTCATTGTAAAATAACACCAATTTCTTTAACCCTAAAACCATACACTAATTTTTTTAAAGCTGTAACAATGTTCTTACGTCTCGAAAACTGTGATTTTACAGGTTAAAAGATAAATAGAAGGAATTTTATTTGTAACCTACATGTTTTGGCATAAACCATAATAAAAAAATCCTGTCATTTATTTCTTTTTTTTTCAAATTTTTCAAATTGGACATATTTCACATTTTTACAACCACTTTTATCTCTCTTGATGAACATGGCTACTATGGGTATTAATGGCATGCTCATAATGTGAGATTAATGTGGGTGAGGTACAATGAAACAGTTGATATGCGCATTAATCCGAAAGAGAGACATTTTTGACATCAAATCACTTTGATGCAGTTCGCACAAAATTCAACTTCATGGTTTTCTTATATTGCATAATAGTTGTTACAATATAATAGCCGCAGACTACAACAAGCCAGCAACCATAACATCCAACAAATCAGCTGCTTATACTATAAAAAATCAAGGGCTTCATTCAAAAGACACAGTTATAAAAGCAGTTTATAGAATACTAAATTAATAAGTCTTATAAACTAGAACATACAGAAGAGACTAATCAGCATGCAGGTCTTTATTATCAGTGACAGTCCTAGAATCAGATTCAACAGCTTTTTCCTGATCTAGAGCCAAGTTTTCTATAAGAGATATGCCTGCATTATGGTAAATGAAATGTTCCAAAAATCATTTTTTGATTTTTTCTTCCATATTATCATCACACATACGTCTTCCAGTTCTTCTTCCACAGACTTAACTGTTATTTTGGAGCAACAGGGATCACTTTGCAGAGTATCAACAGCCTGTTTACGTTTATCTATATGTCCATCATTATCAAAAAGATGCCACTATTTTGTATGTTTTATGTCTTCCTTAATAAGGTTCAAGGATCCATGGTTCATCAGCTTGTAAACATTGTCTTTAAAGATATCAACATACTAACCTGCTAAATAAGAGCAATCGAGCCGGCTTGACAACTTAAGCAAGCAAGTAGCTTTCTTTTACCTTGAAACAACTCATTACTCCTAACTCTCCAAATGAACCATAAAACACCAATTGAAAACAAGCCAAAATTTACTGAATTTTTCACTAAGCCCTTTCAAATAAGCAAACACAATATCACGTAAAGTTAAAACATCTTTCCTAGACCACTTCACAAAGTCTTCTAAGAAAAACCCCATAATTTTTCGACCAATTGTGCAGTCAGAGAAAAGATGAAAGGACTCCTCAATAGTATACAGAGAACAAACAACAATACTAAGCTTTTGCAGGGTAGCAACCAGCAGAAATAAGCTTTCCTGGGCTCAAATCAAGAAGACCAAACATAAGAAAACCTCTCCTACATTCCACATCAGAGAAGTTGACCTTCACTTTGTTATTTAAGAGAAAAAATTCTTGGCTACCATTTAGTAAATTATATTGAGCTTTACAAAAAAATTGGTCAATGAGGTTCCATTATTCCAGCTGATATTTTCCAAAACATCAATGGTATAATTGATCTTTAGTCACTTAGAAGTTATTGACAGCTTTCAGCAAAACGGAAAGGGTTCTTTTTCAAGATTCAGAAATCCTTAACTATTCTTTTATATCCTTCCAAGACATAATTTTCCCATTCCTGAACAACTCTACCAATATTTGAATGCCCTTAGAAAACCAATTTGTAGCAAAACAGCCCTGAATTAGTGATAGAGGTTTATGTTTATGTTGTAGGTTCCACGAAATTGATCTATAGCTCTGAAAACTACCATCCCTCCTCAAGAAAACATCCTGACCAAATAACAAATCTTTGATTGATTCCCAACTTCTTTAGATACTATAAAAACAGGCTGACCCTACAGGTTTCACAGAGAATTTCCCAAACAAAAGATCATGGTGTAGGCCCTTGCATGATTTCTTATTTTTAGGAGCAACATTGCAAATATTGTTTTTAACCAAGACTTCCCGTGGTTCATCTCCTTCAAAAGACTTAAGAATCCATTTTACAACTTGAGAACACCATGAAGTTTTAAGTTTCTAAGTCTCATTCCTCCAAGATTTTTTGGAAGATGGCACCAATTACGATTGAAAATATGACTCTTCTTATTACCTTTTTCCATCTAACCACAGAAAATTCTTATCATCTTATGCAACTTATCAACCTGACAGCTACGAAAAAGCCAAGTAAAAGCATAGTATAAGTTGAAGGAAGAAAATACCTTTTGACACATATTTGAAAACTACAACAATGGAAACAAGATGTCCTTGCCATTTAAAAACATTTCTTCTCAATTTTGTGGACTACTGAATTCCACATTTCATGGAGTGAAGGGTAGACAACAAAGAGAATTCCCAAGTATCTTGCCAATTTATTAGGACACCCCGTCCAACCTATTTTGTCAAACCAAGGAAGAGGAGTATCAAACCAACTAACAACATAAGGGTCATGCCTAAACAATTTAAGACAACAAGATATGCAATAGAAATCCAACCCTAACAACATAACAAATAAGTTATCCTCCTTAGTGCAAGGAAAAAGAGATGTGTCATCTACAAACTGAAGATCTATAAGATTAGACCCATTGGTGAGGATAATTCCTTTCACAAGCAATCCAAATGAGTTGCCTCTCAATAGGTAGTGTAGGGCTTCTATTGCAATCGCAAACAAAGAGGGGGCCAAGGGGCAGCCTTGCCTTCTAGATTTTTGGAGGACAAGAGGGTTTGATAGGGTACCATTCACATCAACATGAGCAAAGACATCTTTAAACAAGACATCAACAAGAGAAAATCAAGAAGAGCAAGCACAAGAGCCTGACTCATTTTATACTTTAGCATTTCAGAAGTTTCGTCATGTTCTTTAACCTAATGAAAGCCTCTTCCCATTGATGCAATTTGATGTAAAGGTGAGGCTAAGAAGGAAAATAAAAGAATCAATTTCTTCATGTATTGTGCAGCCCCTACAAAACTTCTAGTTTCAATAGAACTCTTTGAAGTAGGCCAATTCAAAATTGCTTCTACTTTTGAAGGATCTATTCTTAGTTCCCCTTTTTCTACCACATCTTGGATAAACCAATGAAATCTTTCCAAACTCACATAGGTTCAAATTACGTAGCAATTTCTTTTCATTTTTTGAAAGACCTATTTAATGTGAATGAAAGGCTCTCTTCATGTAGTACTAAAAATTAGAATGTCATCTAGATATACAATCACACAACTATCTATGAAATCCCTTGTCACATCATTCATAAGTCTCATAATAGTAGTTGGTGCATTACACAAAACCGAAATAAAGAACTAATCTTTCAAAAAGTCCTTGCTCAATTTTGAATGCAATCTTTCGTGCATCTTCCTCTTTACTACACACCAAACAATAACTTGATTAAGAATCAACTTAGTAAAATATTTTGTATGTTGAAGTAGGTCTAACAAGTTATCTATCATCTAAAATTATTATTGATATTCATGATTGGCATGTTTACAAATGGAGAGAAGATCTCCTTATAAAGAAAAAAGCAAGACGATGTTTCTAAAAGAAACAATCGTTAACTGACGAAAAAGCTAAAAAACAGGAAGTTAGAAATTACTAACTAAAAGAAAGCTGACGACTAACTAAAGCTTAACAAAAACAAAGATGACCATTAATATTACATTAAATATTTTAATACTCTCCCTTAATGGTCATCGTACAAACAAAAACTAAATCTACCCATATTGTGTTGGTCATCAAAATGCATAGTATGCAGACTCCTCCTGCTCAATCTGCTCCGCCACGGGAGCACTTTGTTGAGACGCTTCCTGGTTGGACTTCTCACCAGCCAACCGCTTTCTGCAATACCTTCGTATATGACCAATCTTCCCACAGTAATGGCAAGTAATAGACTTCTTGGAGCTCTAGTCTGAATTGCCTCGTCCTTTTTGTTGAGTGGACTTGCCTTTGCCAACATCCTTGGCAGTAAAAGCTTGTTCAACACTAGGAGACTCATGTTGCTCCCAAACTGCTTCCTCCACCTATCCTGTTGCAAAAGCTTGTTGCATAGTTCATCAAACTTCAAGTCGACGTTGGTGGATGTAATGTTAAGCGTTTCGATGAGAAGTGCTTGTAGGAACGTGGCAAACTCTTCAAAGTGATCACCACCATATCCTACTCTTCCATCTTATGACCAATTGCCTCCAATTGATCACGAATATTTTTTATTTTCATCAAGTGCTCCTGCAAAGACACTTGGTCATCCATCATAATAGAGAAAAGCATATTCTTCAGAAAGAAAGCCCTTCCCTCGTCTGAGGTCTCATGAAGATCTTTCAAATGCTTCCAGATCTCCGCAACAAATTTACTAGATGGTATTTTTGCTAACATCTCATCGACGATAGATAATTTAAGAAGCATGACTGCCTCCCTATTACCACCATCATACTTGTCCTTATCCTTCCCAACAGAAGTGGGATGAGTTTTTGTACCCAGTACAAGCGCATCCAAACACCAGTACTCAAAGATGGTAAGCATCCTCTACTTCCACATGTTGTAATTCTTTCCATTGAACCTCTACGAACTTTCCAACATAACATTGGACAAAGACGCCATCCCTCCCATTTTCCCAAACACGAAAAACGAGGTAACTCTATGATCAACTAGCAAAACACTGGACAATCAACTAGCACAACACCCGATTTTTCAAAAATCTTCTAAAAAAGAGGCTCAGAAACAATAAGATTTTTTCCAAAAAAAAATCCTCCAAAAAACTTCTAAAAGACAGCAGAATTTTTATAGAAAAAAATTTCAAAAACTCTTGTAAGAAATTTTTTAAGAAAAAAATTTGAAAACTCTTCGCAATTTTTTTTTTTTTTCCCAGAAAATTTGTCAAAATTGGCTCAAACAAGAAAGAGACCCACGAACAGAAAGCATGGCGCCCACGAGCAAGAACAGAAATATGCAAATCCTCGAACAACAAACTGCCCAAAAACAAATCTTCAGCAAAACCCTCAGATCTGCACAGGATCGTGAAATAAAGAGAGGTTGCACGGATTAAACAAGGCAAAAACACCTTTTGCAATCGCGACTTCAGACGCCCAGAAACAAATGAAAATTCGTGCACAAACTCAACAGAGACACATAGAGATCATCAAAACAGTTGCTCAAAAAACCCGTAGAGATTTTCCAGTCGCGGTGCTAAAAAACAGATGAAAACAAACGCGTCGCGAAAATCTGCATTTAGATCATATCGACGCCCTTATTCCAGTTGCGACTTTCAAAAATAAACCCGCCAAAACGATCGCGCAGCTTCAATAAACCCTCGGAAGGAATATTGAAGATATTTCTGACCAAAATGCCCAGAAGATGTCCAGCCACGAACAGCAAAAAACGTGCCAAAAAAACGCTAAAAAAGGTGCGATTCAAAAAACGCAAATTGCCTTCCAGACGTTGCAAAAAAGAGCTTGTAGAAGTAGCACGAAACGGGCACAAAGAAAATCCACAATTTTTAGCACAGCAAACCCTCACGAATTTTTCCAAAAATATCCACGAAAAATTTTCTTCAAAAACTTCTTCACTAAAACTCCTTAAAAAAAATCAATTTTTTTTCCTAAACCCTTTCAAAAAAATTCTAACCAGGTTTGAGTCGCTCTAATACCATGAAATTATTATTGATATTCACGATTGGCATGTTTACAAATGGAGAGAAGATCTCCTTATAAAGAAAAAAGGAAGACAATGTTTCTAAAAGAAACAATCGTTAACTAACGAAAAAACTAAAAATCAAGAAGTCAAAAATTACTAACTAAAAGAAAACTACAGACTAACTAAAGCTTAATAAAAACAAAGATCACCATTAATATTACATTAAATATTTTAATATCATCAAAAGAGGATATCTATTTTTTATGATGAATTTTTCCTTTTGAACAACAATGTTAGTTTTCTTTACTTTCCAGCTACCCTTATCATTATTCTCTTTTTGTTTGGGAGATTCACCTTCATTACTCTTCTTCTCCTCCTCCATGTACTAAGCTTGGACACATGCTTCATCCATGTTCCTAAAATTGGTGATAACAACCCTCCTTCAGATGTGGGAATGGAGCCCTCCAAGATACTTTGTCAATTGTCCTCATCCAAGTCCATGTCATTCTACATGGCTTGCCTCAAACTCTATCGTGTAGTGTGCACACTTTGCCCACTTATTTGTTTGTAATATATTCATTTTAGTTTTTGATCCGTCTTATGCCCAATGGGTTTAACATTCCTACAAATTAATGCTTAAAAATCAACCCAATTGCCAACTATGGGCTTCTCGTTTTTCACAATTCACAAGATAATTCTCCCACAATACAAGAGAATGCCTTTCCATTTTGAGGCATGCTCAGAAAATTCTTTGTACCCCATCTACTTTATGAACACCAAAATAAACTTTTAATTGCTTTACCAATGAATGTAACATTTCAGCATTTATTTTTGAATCAAAACTCTTTATTTCTACTTTAAATGGACTTTGAATCTTTAACTTGTTTTCTCATGGCTCTTTTTCTTTAAATTGATATTCGATTACAAAACATAAGAAGTTTGGTCACATCATTTACTTACAAGCTACAACCAATACCACCCTGCCCAAGGGCTACATATCAAAATGGAGCATACTTTAAAGGAAGTTCATACAGTATTAAGCATGCCAAGTTTTACATATATCCTTAACCTTCTTTTCGCACATTGTTATGTGCCTTTTTTCTGTTATAATTCTTGCTGAGTTTATAAGTATCAATTCCCAGGAAGGTACCCAAAGGAGGATACCCATTCCCAACCACTGTAACCAAAGTTTTCACATGTGGTTTCCAAGTCCCTAACTGTTGCATCTCTCTTACTCTCATACAGATGAAGCTTACAATATTTCATCTGGAAATCTAAGCATTCCCCTTTAAAATTTTCATCTACCTTTCTCAAATCCTATGGCGAATAGTCTGCTTTCCAAATATCATCTTTATATATACCTGCAGCTCCTTCATCCAAGATCTTCAAAAATCTATCTGCAGGCATCTCAATGCCAATGTAACATGTTCAACAATAAGCAAAAAGATGAATCTATTACAAGACTCGGTACAGCTTCTCCTCTTGCCCTAGTACAAGCCATCATTTCCCTTTTTCCATATGAACCACAGAATTTATATGGACAAATATTCTAGAACACATTCACATAGAGCTCAGAACTTTGACATAACACAAAGAATTTCATACCAAGACACATTGTTTCTACAATCCCATCCTAAAATATTCCCCACGAAAATAGACCAACCCTCAAAGTCATATTTACATTTAAGAATATATGTGAGCAAGATCTTCAAGACAATTGTAGACACTACAAACAAAGTGAGAAGGACCCCTGACCAATTTACCAATAAGTAATAGCCATCTAAAACAACATTTCTTAGGATCAACCAATTTAAACCAACATTTTCTTGCAATAACAAACCATTCAATTTTCCCCAATTTCAACCCCCAAACCTTGTTAATATGGGTTAGGACATCTTGGGGTTCGTTTAACAGTTTATGGGGAATATGAGGTTTTATCTTCACAAGGGAAGTGTCATCCACCCATTTGAAATTATCAAAACCCTCTAGTTTAGCAATGTTAACCACAAGAGTACAAATGTTGTTCCAAGCTTTCTTTATGACAGAATAGTATCTCCGATTAGAATTGAGGATGTTAAACTTCTTTTCTAGCTAAGCCCATGAAATTATGTCATTATTAACCATAATATCATTTATACAAGATATTCCCAAAGAGTTTTAGTTTTTAGCAAAGTACCCTTGCAAAAGTGCAAGGGGTTTACCATTGTGCATAAAGTTCCACCATATAGATCTATATCCATAACTAACATTATTTTCATTATCAATAGCCTCACAATTCCTGATTAACCCTCTAGCAAACTCTCAAGCTTTCCAAATACTAGCAAAGACATTTGACCCTGTGGGTTTAATTCTAAAATTCCCAAACAACAAAACATGTGGGTGTAATTTCTTCCATTGTTTAGCTCCTTTTGGAACAAAATCTAGTATATTCCTTCTAACAAGAAATTTTCATGGCTCATTTCCTTCTAGAGTTGTTAAAATCCATTTAGAAGCTAGTGCAATACCTTACCACTTCAAATCTTTCAATCCCAAACCCCCTTTGTCTTTTTCCGGGCAACACCATTCCAATTTTACAACATGCTTCTTGCTTTTACCTTTCCCATCTGACCAAAGGAATTTCCTAATTAATTTTTGGACCTTGTTAACTTGGTAGCTTGCAAAAAAACAAACTAAGGCATAATAGATTAAGTATGAAGCCAAAAAAAATTGACACACTTGAACCCTGTCTGCCAATGACAAATAGTTATTATTCCAATTTTTCAATTTCTTCTCAATTTTTTCACATCCAATTCCACATATCCTTTAGGGAGGGCTTTACAGAGAAAGGAATTCCCAAATATTTGACAATCTTATTCGGTCCCTCCCATTGCCACTTGAATTTAGAGATCCAATCAATGGGTATTTCCGACCACCCTAGCATAATAGATTGATTTGGAATCATGGATCTTTGCCCCAAAAGCATTACAAAAGATTGTTAGTCTATCCATTAAATTTGTAATATTCAACTCTTCCAAAACTGGAAATAGAGCAGTATCATCTACAAACTAAATATTTAATAACATAGAGTTATATGGAAGAGCGATCCCCTAAACAAAAGAACCAAGCAAGCTTGATCTCAACATGTAGTGCAAAGCCTCAAAAGCAATGACAAATAAAGTCAGGGCAAAAGGGCACCCTTGTCTAAAGGATATTTCCAACGGGAAGGGATCAAAAATTGATCAGTTGACTTCAACCTGAGCATTAGCATCCTTAAATAATACTTTTACCATATTACAAAATTTTTGAGGAAATCTGAAAGCTTCTAGCATTACAATTACAAAAGACCATTCCACTCTATCATATGCCTTTTCAAAGTCTAACAATAACATACCAACATTTTCACCACTTCTACTTGCCCAATCCATTGCTTCCTAGCTAGTAATTAGATTTTCTAGAATATACCTATTTTTTATAAATCCTATTTGAGTGTCATTTATTATCATTAGGAGAATCTTAATCAACCTCCTAGCCAAGATCTTATAAGACATATTTAACAACATTATTGGCCTCCAATTTTTGATATTCCCCTTATCTCCATCTTTGGGCAAAAGCATTATGATTCCCATATTTATGTTTTCTCCCAATGAGCCCTCCTCTATGTCTTTGAAATATACTTCTAACAAGTCATCAACAATCCACCCCAAGTTAGCTCTATAGAACTCTACAGTAAGGCCATCTGCCCCAGGAGATTTACCTTTTTGAAAGGGCATAATGGTATTCTGCAATTCTTCCTCAGAAAATTCTTTCTCTAGTTCCTTTGCCATACCCTTAGTGATTTTTTTTGGAAATATTTTTCTACAAACTTCTTGAACTTGAGTACAATCAAATGGTTTATCTTCACCAGTAAACAACCTTCTATAAAACTCATGAAAGACAATTTTAATATCCTCAATGTCATGAAGCCACTCTCCATTATATTCAGTTGGCCCAATATTTTCAATTGCATATTTTTTCCTTTTAGCAAGTTGAAAAAATATTTAGTACCTCTGTCCCCATCCTTAAACCAATTGATTATGGCCCTGACACTTGCTCCTTGTGCCCTTTTAATCTGAAAGCATCTTAATTATGCCTAATATCATTGAGGTGTAGGATTTTATCAACATCATTACTGTCTTGTTCAGCTTCTACTTCAACAGCAAGCAGCTCATCCTACATTGCACATTCCCACCTTCTACTTTCAATTGCAGCTTTCTTCCTTATAGTCTGCAGTAAGGTCTTTATATTAGACATCAACCTAATCCAAGACTCTCTAGCAAATAGTTTAGGCAAAGATAAATTGCTTATGTATCTTAGGGTAGAAATACCATCAAGGCAATCCTCATCTTTTAACATTTCAATGTTGAGCTTGAACAAGCTATTCTTTCTAACTTCATATCCTACGATATTCCTTTTTAGCATTATTTTTGCTTCAATAGGGTAGTGGTTTGAGATAGTTCTCTGTTCCACATAGTTAGCTCCTTCAAAATGTTCAAAGTAAAAGGTTTCATAATTTGCGTATATCCTATTGAATTTGCAATATACTCTATTATTACCAAGTTGACTATTGCACCATGTGAACCAAATGCTTTTATTATCTTTTCTTTTCCCATCCAATGGATCAAATAGCTTTAAAGTTCTTTTCATTCTATGCCGATAGAATTGTTCATTACCTTTCCAAGCCCATGGGACTCCACATTGTGTATCTTATTTGTTCTCTACCATATTGAAATCACCTCCAATTATCCATGGCACTCTAGGAATTTCCGATGTAAGCCATTTCCATACTACAATTCTTTCCCTTTAGTCACTGGGGGCATAAATGGAACAAATGCCAAATCTATGTTCATTATTGTAAATTATTACCCACGGGTATCTGCTACAAGGAGAGCAGCGTAAGCTACTTATGTATTTGCTCCATTTCCAGTTTATCAATATAGCATTACCCCCCTTCCCCTTGTCATTGTTAGTATGAAATACACAAGAGTTTTTCCAAATAAATTTCAGATTATTTTCCAACTGAAACCCAAATACTTTTACCTCTTGAATCATAATGTAGTCCAAATCTTTTTTCTCATTGCAGAGTGACCTTGACACATATTTCCTGTCAGAGCATTCCAAACCCCTAACATTCCAACTTAAGCACTTTATATTCATTTGGATTGGGGTTTTGAATTCTTTTGGCTCTTGAACAATCTAACAAAACATGTGGGTATACCCTCTCCCTTACCCTTTTTAACAAGTTTTTGACTACTATTACTCCTGCTTACATTCTTTCTTTTTTTTTGCCTCTTCCTCTTTGTGAATTAGCATGTTTCTATAGTCCTAATTTACCACCTCCTCCTAGAAGAGTGGATTAAGACAATTCATGTTCCTGTTTTCTTTCAACATATCCTCTTCTAGAGGTAAACCCTCTATGTCGAGAGAGTCTCCAATGTTTGGAGAGTTTGGGAGTTTGCTTCTCATTTCATTTCTCTTTTTTTCTATTTGCTATTTCAATTTGTCAAGAACCATTCTAAGGCATTTTTCTTTCTAGGAACTATCTCTCTTCTCACCAATGGAGCTTCTTTCTCTTTTTCAGTGCCTTCTACATTTCCCAATATGGGGTTAGATATTGGGACCGGGCCATTACCTCTCGAACCCTCCCCATTGCTCACATGTTCTATATGTTCATTATCCTTTCCCTAGAGGTCAGGGATCTCATCTTTTTCCTTGGGGTTTGAGGTCTCCCCATCCAAATTTATGTTCTTTCCATTTTGGTCCTCAACTCCTTTATTAGGACTACCAATCTCAGGATTCGTTTCCCCATTCCCATTTATATCTGAAATTTGACTTTCAAAAGTTTTTTCAAGCTCTACATTTGCTAATGCAGCCCCAAGATATTTATTATTTTTGTTATATTTGGAAATTTTTGGGCAGCCTCTTTTTTATGCCTATCTGCTTTGCACATGAAACAAGCATTTAGCCCTCCAAGGGCTTCTAGTTCACATTGAAAGGTTTTACCTTCTAAAGAAAATTCTAAAACATCTTGAATCTGGATTCCAGTATGAAAAGTAACCAGAATCCGTGCATTCATATGAGGTAGGGTAGATCTTGTTTCCTCTACCTACAAGACTTTGCCCAATGGCTTCAGCAATTGAGGCAAGAAGACCCACATTTGAGGTAGGACATTTTTAACATTAGTCATCTTGAAACAGAACAAAACAAAATTTCTTCTTTTGATGTTTCAAGGGACCATGCAATAGCTTTAAACAATGTTTTACCAATGCTTCAAAAGTCTTTTTCTAGAACCCTCTTTTGCATGCTATTATATTTTAGAAAGATTACGAACAATCACTTCTAAATCATTCTACACAAGGAGAAGTAAATCCCTAACTTTTTCCCCCATACATTTACTAACCAGCTATCAAAAAGATTTATTGCAGGCAGATTGTTATTATCCATACAAGCCAAAAACACAGCAATATTTTTTAATCTATTCTCTTCCTTTTTTACTGATTTTAAAATTTCTTCATTAGGATCTACCCTAAGCATCTGTGGTAGGGCGGATCCTTACCTCTTTAGTAGGACTTTGGACAATCTTCTCCTCCTTCCATGGTGGCATCTCCACCATCTCCTCTGATTCCCACACAGAACTCAACATTTTCCGAAGGGCTTTTGGTTCCTCCACTTGCAAGGCTTCTTTGAACGATTTTGCACCTTCATTCTGCCTAAACACCTCCTCCCCTTCCAAAGAAAATTTATCCTCCATAAACACCTGCACAGATGCAATCAACACATCTGTGCAAGCCTACAAACAACCCCAAGATACCTACCCAAAACTGGACTTAGGAGCATGAATACCAACTTAAAAATGACTAATCCACAACAACACACAAGCAAGCCAAATGACTGACAAAACCCTATGGACCTAGCACAACATATCCACAAGAAAAAAGGAAATAAAGCCCCTACCAGACAAAAACAATCTGCACTAATCTCAAGGCCAAAGGGATCTCAGGCAGCCACACATGTCGAGTTTCGATTCACCTACCCAACGCAGCACCAGAGCGCAGCACCAGAGCCCTCCTTTCTCTCATGGCTCTTTCAAAAGATCATCCACTTTTCATTACTTCCTCATCTTCTTCCACAATTCTGAATTTCTTGGGAGAGTTTTACCAAAACTCAAACAAAAGATTATTCTTGTGCCATTTTTAATTGTTGCCTTGACATATCCATTTATTGTTGATCTAAACAAAGAAGCAAACATCACCAAAAAATCACAATTAAACACGATTAATCGAGAATCACCACCGCTAGCAATTTTTTCACTAAAAGTAAAAATACTACGAATTTTCAGAAAATTGCACTCAACAACTACTAGCTCATTTTATACTATTGAAACATGTTTGTATCTAACTAAAACAAGATTAAATCTTCCCCAACATGAGTTTTATATTTTTGCATTCATTTTTCACCCCTTTTTAATTAATGTGACTTGCCAATTTGAGCGATGGATAGGGCTTTTATCTTAGCTAGAGGCAAACAAACAAACAAACAAAAACCCCACACTCTTGCAAATTTAAGCTCACAATACAAATTCACAACAAAAGACCATTTATTTTGAAGTTTTTCAAAGTTACCTCGTTAAAAGAAGCTCACTATGTAAAATTCTTTCAAAGTAAATTAAAGAGCTCCTTTGAAGTTTGTGAGCATACAAGGCTTCTACAATCATTTTCTATAGAGAGAAATCATCAAATTAAATTACAACAAAGACCTTCATTTCATTCAAAATCCCGTCACAAATTAACAACTAGGCATAAAGTTCCAAGATATAACAATGAGGAGAAAACATGAGTTAAATTATTTAATTATTTAATTTTTTGAATTATTAAATTATTCTTTCTTTATACATTAATATGAATGAGTCTTTAAACATTAATATGAATGAGTCTTCTCTATAAAATGCTTTATATGATGAGAAAATGAAATTATTGACAATCTTAAACTTTCAATTTGTTTTATGATATACATCGCAATCATTTTCATTTTCAAAGTTTAGGAATTTTAGATAGAATTATCACTTTAATTTTTTCTAAAAATTGACTTTCTTTGTAATATTTTTATTAATTATTGAAATATATACAAATTAAACCTTATAAAATAACTACTATAGATATCTTAAATATATTTATCTAAAAAAATACAAAAGGTTAATTGTTAGCTACATGGAGTTTAGGCTATTTGCCATTAAATAAATTTTGGATGAAGCATAATCAAAGGATTTAAATTTATTTAGAAAGCCATCAACTACAAATGTTCGTCTGTAGGATAAGTGGTAGGGTTTTATTATAATTGAAAGTTGTAATGATTTTATTATATTGATATTATAAATTAATAATTTTATAAAAGGAATAAAAATTTGACAACAATCAAATCTAAAATTGTGAAAGTCAAGCATTTTTTGAAAGGTTTGGAGAAGTCTTGGAGCTTGGTTAAAAGGGATAAAATAATGAAAAATAGATTTGCCCAAATAAAATCTTTGTGTGGTTCCAAAGGCTTTAATTTGGGCTTGGTGGTGGGGGCTCCGCCCCTTGACCCTACCCTATTCACAACAAGGAGTGTGCCAAGGGAGTTGCCCCTCAACCCCCTTAGGGGGAATGCCCCTAGACCCTCATGAGGGGCATTGCCCCATGAGAGGCATTGGCCCTCAACCATGCTAGGGGTTGCCACTCTAGATCCCTACTCTCATTTTTTATTTTTTTCTTTATATCTTATGCTATTAAAATGCCTTTAAATTAAAAAATAGTAGGTTTTTCTCTCCTTTTTTATACATTTTTCTGCCTCTATCTTTTCCTATTTTTTTTGAAGAAAAATCATACTTTTGGTTTGCTGTTTTTTTTTGGAAAGGCTTTTGCTGCTAAGGACCCAACCAATGTTGCAGTTCTATTACTTCCTTCATATGGCTCTCTATTGCAATAACTCGTGCATTTGACTCCTCCATTTGGACCTTTTGGTGTCATGTTATTCCTATTCTACACACAAAAACTCCATAAATTCACACAGATCAAGCTACTATGATATCAAATTGATCCATAAAACCTTTAAATTCGAAGATTTCAAGCATCACAAATTAGTTTCTACCTTTTTACCAGCTTAAGCAAATGAGGTAATCAAAGAGGTATGAATATTGAGACTAAAATCAGAAAAATAAGCTTGTAAAATAGAAATATAAACATTCACAACTCCAAGAATTTATCCCAGAAACCCTATAAGAGGAAAACCAACATTTGGTAGTGGAAAATGCCCTTAAACCCTATGGAATCAATTTATAAGGAATATTACAAGAAGTTGGTATAACAATGGCTACACTCTACTCTCTTTGTCTATCTCCTACAACTCACAAACTATAAAACTTGCTTATAATTCTCCTCATTACAATACTTAACTCAATCCTTTCATTCAAAACACATCCAAAACACCTCTATTTTTAATTTTCCAAATGCTCTAGCTTTCCCTCAAGTCCAAGGAGAAACCTCTCAAAGCTAGAAAAGGGCATCATTTCAGTTCAAATTCTGAATTTGAAGAGTCAGGGTTTACTTCCACACACACAAGATCAATTCCAAAGATGCGGCATTAAAATAGGCCCACAAAAGTGATAATGTTCATTTTGCAATTCTGATTATTATAATTTATATCACCTATTCTAATCTTTGTCAAACTCCTAAATCCATCTTACTGTTCAACTTTTAACTTCCTAATCCTAATGGCTCATTTGTGCAAGGTGCAAGTGTCAAAATGGAGAAAAATGAAGAAAATTGGAGGTTTCTATTTCTAAGTGCACAACAACTAGTTTTACTTTTTCCACAACAATTGTGAAATCATCAAGGTAATTTCATTCTTGTAGGAAATAACAGTTTTGCCACATGTCCAAATTCATACTAGGCCTATCCAAACATATTGGTCAATTTAAATACCCAAGGAAAAAAGTAGATAAGGAATTAGTAGTAAATTACAAGAGGATTCATATAATCCAAGTGAGCAAGTAAACTATATTAAGCTAAATCAGAGCTCGAATAGAGTATTTAAAGAGATAAGTGGGATCTTAGGTAGTTGTGTGCCCAAGAGGCCTAAGATTGTATTTGGCATTGACAATAGTAGATAAGGATATGAGTTGCCTTGGGTTGATCCCATAGTGCGATGGTTAAGTTGTGGCATTGTTGTTGTGACCACCAAGGTTCAAGTCTCCAAACGTGGCCCTCAGTGTTGAGGTTGTTGTTGTTGGCATTCATGCCTTGTGCCAAGCATTCAAGCATGAGGTCCAATTCTTCATTGGGTTTGTGTGCTCATGGGCCTTGTGCCCTGCTGGGCTACTATGCTCGCAAGGTTGGACTGTTTGATTGCATTCATGCCGGGGAGGAGGTCCCCCATTTGTGGCCTTCAATGGGGGGTGGCCCCTTACAACTGCTTTTAAGAAAAGAAAAAAAAAAGAAGGATACGAGTTGCCTCACTTTTGCTGGAGTTTTCTCTTAAAAATAAAGTTCTATGAGGTAAAATATGTGTCTTCTTTTGTGATGGTTCTTGTTCTCATTTATCCTACCAAATGCAATGTACTTGATTGCCACAATGTGCAACACTGATTTCCTTGACTTAGATATTTATATTAGTGAATATTTTAATCCATAATCATCATAGATTACCAATCACATTGAGGCAAATATTTGTATTTGAAAATATCCCCAATTTAACAACATATGTTTGTAACTTTGTTAGATTTTCCTTCTAAACTCCTTACATGGGCATGTGTTGTTTGGACCCCAATTACTAATGAGGCCAATTAGATGGAAGATGAATCAATAGTTCTACTTTCACTTGATCTCAATTCATCCCTTTGAAATGGAATGTACTATTTAAGCCCCAAGAGAAAAGAACAAGCTGCCAATAGATATTTGATCAACAATTCAAATTATACTTCAAGTACATTTTCAAACATGCCCTTGATTAATATTCTATGTTCCACAATGTTTTGAGGATGAGGACAAGGGGATAGCAATCTGAGGGCAATTTTTTGGGGACGAAAACAGGATGATGATATATATGAGTTTTTCTTAAATATATATGGAATTTTTCAAAATTCATTAATAGCTGGCAATAACAACAATATAATAGTAGAGATAGAGGGGAGATACTCAATCATGACAATAGTAGACCAATACTATTTCAAAAATATAACAACAATTTAAATTTTAAAGTTTAGCAATTAGAAATTAAAAATAAAATTTAAGTTTAAATTCAAGTCTCAAATACTCAAACTTCAAAATAATGAAATGCAAATACACCTCATCTGGGCTATCAATATCAAAAGATGAAGATTCTATGTCACTTGCTGGCTGAAGTTGTGATTTATCCAATGGAATCCCAACCAATCTCAATTCCACCTCCTCCTCATCAATGTACCTAACATCTTTAGAATCAACATCCCAACGTGTTGCAGAGCTTGTCGATACTTAGTGGTTTGTCAATCCTGAAGTCTCAAGGCACTACAAATTGCAACTAGCTTTTTTGACTATTTAGAGGTAAGCCTATTCCTCTTGATTGAGTGGATGAAACCATAGGTGGACCAATTTCTCCCTACAACAGAGAAACTAGCAATCTGTGAGAGTAGACAAACAACAAGTTGTTTCAACTCTGGTGTGTCCTTCCAATGAAATTTCCAACATCCAACAAGGTTTTTATGTGCAATAATGGCTCAATCCAACCTAGCCTTTGGTTTGTTGAATGTAGGACCATGAAGATTGGAAAATTGAAGCCACTGCTCTTGAAGTATGGTACCCATTCATTACATCATCATCTTTTGAGGCAAGAATTCAACCAACTCTAGGTGCATACCACTTGGGATTAAAAGCATAGGCAGCCATATGAAGAGGGGTGTTCATTGTGTTCCACCTCTTTGTGACAATAGACCTAATATGTTCCTCGTAGAATTGCAATCAAGGATCCTTGTCACAAATTGTTTGTTTCATCTGATCAAACATCCTATCAAAAGTCTCATAAATCTCTCCAAGGCTAGGGGAGTCTATATCTACATACTTGATTACCTCCACAATAGGTGATATGATAGAACAAATATATCTACAAGCAACATTTAAAAATTATGGCATTAACACTATTAATAATGTAAATTAAATTTTGAAAATGAAAAGTAAAACAAAGTAGAAACTCAAACATATTAACTTAAATTATTAAATAAAATTTTATTACCTGATATTGAACCAACAAGCGTCATTAAGCACCCTTTCTCTCACAACCTTCCCTTCTTTTGTCTTTGATTCGGCCCACTTTTTTCACTCTTCACAAACCACCATGGATTGTAGAGCATGGTGCACCTCCAACATCATCTCTATCAAAATAAAATATCTAGCATATCTAGTCTCAACCGGTTTGAAGAATTCTCTCTTTGAATAAGATTTGAATAATACAAGTGAAGTGTGATGGTTACATACAATATTTGGATGTCTCTAGCTTTGGCCATTGTTATCTTCACCCAATCTATTTTGCCAATGTCTTTCAAAACATTATTCAAAGCATGGACACAACATGGAGTCCAAAAAATATGTTTGTAAGCGCTCTAAACCATCAAACCAACTAACTTACAAACACAAGTTGAATCTATCACAACTTGCACAACATTAGAAGACCCAACCTCCTTTGTGGCCTCCTTCAAAGTAGCAAACCGATAATCAACATCCTTACATTTCCTAGAACAATCAATACCTCTAAGAAAGTATGAACCAACAAAACATATAACAATAATCTTAATGAGTGGTCAATGTCAAATACCAATCCACCCATCCATGACAATGGAACAACGAATCCTAATTTGTGTTTGTCTCATCCCCTCCATCAACATGTTCATCTTTGAATATTGTTTGTTGAGGAGGGAGATACGTAATCTATGTTCTCCAAGGGTAACATAAGAGGTTCCAATAGCCATTGCATCTCTCAACATACCTTTGAAATAAGGAGACCTTGCCAAATGAAATGAGATGGCATGAGCATAAAAAAATTTGGCCACTGAAACATTAGCTTGCTCCCATTTTTGCAAATTTATTAACACTACCACTATATTTTTTTCACCTACAATAGAAGTGGTCTTTCTTTTCCCTCTATCACAATGCTCTCCAACTGATACAATGGAATACTTATATTGATCAATAAATTGCAATGTTTTGGATAACCATTTCTTACTCTAAGTAGTATTGGTAATTTTTTGCTCACTCACTCCAACCAACCTTGTCATTTCAACCTATTGTTCCAATGCTATATCTACACAAACAATAACCCCATGTCCACTCTCACCCAATAAATGATGTGTAACCCTACTATAGCTCCCATGGTAATTAGTTTTGCAAATATGACATAACCAATGCCTAATGCCCCCTATATTTTTACCCAAATTGACAATTAAATTGGTGGCAAATTGAGGTAAGAGTTTTTTGGGGTGAAATGTAATGCCCCGCCACGCAACCCTAGAGGAAGTTTCAATCTACAACATAATAAAGTATATCCAATGTATAATACACACTGTGAAGAAGGAATCACGGATTCGCAGGGCGCTCGCAAGCGAGTGATGCGAAATGTCCTCTTCACCAATACACTCATCCAAGATTGACATTACATCATAATCATAAATCACGTGATACAATACCTCAAGCTAACTCTACTAACATCAATAATCCATATGCATGTGAAACAATAGTCAGATAATCCACATCACACAATAATCAATGTCGCTCAATAGTGGCGACCAAAACACAAACAACAAGGTGTGTCCAGTATAACAGTAGCTGCATCCCAAACATAGCATAAAACAAACACACAAAGCAAAACGGAGGGGTATTACATTCTCCCCCCCAAAGACCAAGCTTACTCCTGGAAGCCTGCAAACAAGTAGGGGTATAACTCCCTCATCCTAACTGCATCCTCCCAGGTGGATGAAGTATCATCCCTGGGATCCCACTGTACTCTGACCTGCTCAATATCTCGCCCTCGAAGAGCGAGCGTTCAGTGCTCCATTACGGCCACGGGCTCCAAAGCCAGTTGCCCGTCCTCTACCTGTAAAGAATCCCAATCAAGGACATGAGTAACATCCAGATGATAAGGTCGAAGAACTGAAACATGGAAAACGTCATGTATACGTGCAAGACTGGGTGGCAAAGCGAGTCGATAAGCAGCTAGACCAATCTTTTTGAGTATCTCGAAGGGTTTGACAAAGCGAGGCACCAACTTAGAACCCTTTCCATATCAGATAGGACTCTTTTGCGGACGCACCCGCAAAAATACTCTGTCGCCAACAGAAAAATGACGATCCACCCTATGCGCATCCGCATACTTCTTCTGCCTATCCTGAGCTGCCACCAAGTGCTCCCTAATCCGATCCACCTGCTGCTCCATATCCTGTAACATCTCAGGTCCTAATAACACTCTGTCCTCCAATCGATCCCAACTAAGAGGAGTATGCCAAGGACGTCCATACAAGGCCTAAAAAGGTGCCATGCCTATGGAACTCTGGTAGCTATTATTATAAGCAAACTCCACAAAATAAAGATAATCCTCCCACCGTGTCTGCTGATCCATGACATACATGCATAACATATCTTCGAGGATTTGATTAACCCTCTCTGTCTGTCCATCTGTCTCAAGGTGATACGCTGAACTAAAGTTCAACTGTGTCCTCATAGCATGCTGTAATGATGTCCACAAAGCTGAAGTAAACACTGGATCCCTGTCAGAAATAATCCGACGCGGAATACCGTGCAACCTCACAATATCCTCCATGAACACTCGAGCAACTGATGATGCATTATAAGAAGCACGCATAGGCGAGAAGTGTGCTACCTTCGTCAACCTATCAACCGTCACCATAATGGCATCATGTCGTCGCGAGGAGTTGAGTAAACCAACAATGAAGTCCAGTGAGATAATATCCCATTTCCACTCAGGTACAAGGTGTGACTGAAGAAGCCCTGCTAGATGTTGGTGTTCAGCCTTCACTCGCTAACACTCCAAACACCGTGCTACAAAATCTGCAATATTCCTCTTCATCCCTAGCCAGAAATACAACTGGCGTAGATCTGCGTGCATCTTCTTCACCCCAGGATGGGTTGAATAAGGCGCACGATGAGCCTCGGTCAAAACCAAAGATCGAAGGTCACCTACTGAAGGAATGTAAATACGCTCGGAATGCCTAAGTAACCCATCTGACTCAAGTGAATATCCTGTAAATCTGCCCTCAAGAGGTCTACCTGCCTCAATCTTTGCTCTCACATCCCGGTACCAACCATCCACTGGAAGAGTAGCAAGAATCCGACTCCGTAAATCTACCATAAGAGTCAACTCAGAAATCTCATGCCTACGTCTGCTGAGTGCATCAGCTACAACGTTCTCTTTCCCCTGAATATACTTCACCTAAGCATAGATTTCACTTAATATTAAAATAAACTCTACTTTCAACAATACAATAATTATAATATAATGATTGAATAATAAAGCATCTTAATAAAATCATATAATATTAAACCAAGTAAACACGACTCACAAAACAGAACAAACGACACACTAAGGCTAGGGCGTAGATCTGACACATGTTATCTAGTTACTATCTCCCTTTCAACTTAAAGCCTAGCTGCCTGAGTTCAAAGGATATATACAACAGTGACCTCAAAGAAATTAAGAGTTTATCACTGATTACAAACAACTAAGAAACTTACAGTTGAAAGATTCAAAGAAGCTTAGAAGACATCAATTGGTTCAACTGCATCAAGGCATATCATTTCGCCTTTTAAATTTTTTTAGCTTGTTAGAGAGGGTTTGTAATTGGTTTTAAAATGTTTTGGTTTTAGTTTGGTATCACAAAAAAACACCACAAAATGAGTACTAGATGTAGTGATGACAATGTGAATGAGGGCAATGAAGAAAATGAAGTAAACAAAATACACCTTTCTTCTCATTCTGAAAATACAAACACAGGTTCTATTGGAACTTGATGAGACTGTTTTGCATGCCCTTCACCCTCTCTTCAAAAATTTGCAAAAGGCCCTTTCATGTAATGCCCCGCCACGCAACCCTAGAGGAAGTTTCAATTAGCTACAAAAGTGTACTAATTTTTTTTTTATTAAAGTGCATTAAACAAACATGTTCACCTATAATTGACAACCTCCCCTAAGGGTACGTAACCGAGATTACTTAATTCCCATTCACATACATTATCTAAATTACATTGCAATAAACATCTCAAGTAATGACATACATCTAACATAAGTAAATACAAGATAGAATGGATTAACCATCACATAATTCCATTACATGATTACAATCCTCATTCCCAGAATGAGTAAAAATACATAAGTATAATAATTACAAGATCCACCTCATAACAACAAGAGGGGGTAAATACAACTGATACAAGAAGAATTACAATAGAACAAGAGTATAACAATAACCGCAAGCTGTCCAATTGGATATCTCGCTTCCACAAATTGAAGAACAAAGGGGGACCCAACGGTTTTGGTGCATGTTCCACCCTACCTAGTGGTACCCGAAGGCCCACCCCCCATGCTAGGAGATAGTAAAAATACAACATGGACTAGAAATCTACTACCTCTAACCAAAGGCTGACTAACAGAACAAACTGACTCAACCATACATATGCACAATATACATCTAACACTAACATGGTTACATTGCTTCCAGACATAATAAAATCAAGTGTGCTAAAGAAAACATACGCACAACATATACTCAAGGTTATCCTAGATAGAGTGTCATCGCAAGGTGCGTCATGAGATCTCCTCTAGGCATCCTTCATAGGTTCTGATAATCCTGGTGACCTCAACCGAATCTCGGCCCTCATACTCACTCAAGCGGAATCAACTACCTTTCGTATGGACAAGCTAGTTGACCTTGCCATTCCAGGCCTTCTCACTCACCCCAAGTCTGAACAAGCCCTTGTGTCTGCGAGTGAGGTTAATTTTATCTTGGTTAATGTGAATGCATCTTCGTAATCTAAGTACTTTGCTTTAATTATCACTTCTTAAAAACACTTTCGAAGGTTACCGGTTTACCTCTTTGAGCTCCGGCCCCTAACAAAAGCCACTCTTCTAATGGATAACTCACTACTCGAATCTAGACTCCAAGGGTGACTCAAGTGTCATAGAACTGAATAACTCAGTCTCTCCTAATCTAGGAGACAACAAATAAAGAATCTCACTCCAACACTTGGAGGAAAACAAACTCATACAACACTACCCAGGGAAAAACGATCATTAACTAACATGGGAATGACCCACATTCACTGGAAGACTTCTCAATGCATAACACATTTACCCGTTCCCAAAGCATTCACTAAAAGGGAAAATAATATAATAATGCATTGATAAATAAAAACACTATGTTTGGATATATTAAATCCATATTTCTACTTAAAGCATCTCGCAGAAAATAAAATATTATCTTTCTAAATCTTCACTAAAACACAATAATTTCTTCATTAAAATAAATACTTTCACATTGTAAACCTTTCATGCTTCCTATGCTTTAAACAAAATGTTAAATCTAAAATATACTCCATATGATTCATATATATTTAAATACAAATATCATGTTTATTCTGAAAGCTACTTTTAAAAATTAAAATCTACATTATACAGTGGTTATAACTTTCTGTTTCAATTTAAAAAAAACCAGTCAAATAAATAATTTATCTAAATTTCAACAGTCTGTACTTATTTCCTAAAATACAATATAATAACTTTCATCATTATTCCTATTGATAATTGAAATAAGTAAAATAAAATCTTTTCTTTACCTAAACAAATAAAATTTTCAAAAGAAAGATCTAATAAAACTTCCAGATCATAACTAAATTTAATATCAATAATATTAAATAAATAAAAACAATAACGTATAAAAAAAAAACAAAAAAACAAAATAAAATAAAATAAAAATTAAATTAAATAATAAAAATAAAAAATAAAAAAAAGTTAGTACACTTTTGTAGCGAATTGAAACTTTCTCTAGGGTTGCGTGGCGGGGCATTACATGAAAGGGCCTTTTGCAAATTTTTGAAGAGAGGGTGAAGGGCATGCAAAACAGTCTCATCAAGTTCCAATAGAACCTGTGTTTGTATTTTCAGAATGAGAAGAAAGGTGTATTTTGTTTACTTCATTTTCTTCACTGCCCTCCTTCACATTGTCATCACTACATCTAGTACTCATTTTGTGGTGTTTTTTTGTGATACCAAACTAAAACCAAAACATTTTTAAACCAATTACAAACCCTCTCTAACAAGCTAAAAAAAATTAAAAGGCGAAATGATATGCCTTGATGCAGTTGAACCAATTGATGTCTTCTAAGCTTCTTTAAATCTTTCAACTGTAAGTTTCTTAGTTGTTTTTAATCAGTGATAAATTCTTAATTTCTTTGAGGTCACTGTTGTATATATCCTTTGAACTCAGGCAGCTAGGCTTCAAGTTTTCATTTTCAAGTTTCAACTATTTAAGACTTTGAGTTTGTGTAGGGAACCCCTGTCACTGTAGGCTGTAAATCTAAACATTGAACAATGTTACTGATATCAAATATTTTCTCCAAGCTCCAACAACAATGGCACAGCCTCCAACAGTTGTAGTGAATAAAAATTCTAAAACAGAATGTTTTCCTTTTGGATGATTAGGGCATATAAGGGGCGTGGGAGGATTTGTGGGACCCCCATGCCCCTTTACAACCCAATCAGCATCAGCCACTAAAGTTGAAATGTTAATGCTTTACCATAAGGGACACTTGGTCGTCCGAGACAATCGAGGGACGTCTGAGACGTCTCTGGCCACCTCGAGGACAAACAAGCATCCCCTTTACATTTCCAGACATCCTCGATTTCCAAGATGTGTTCTGAAATGTTTTCAATTTTTTGCAGATCGGGGGGAACGACAAGGGGACATCCCCTAATGTCCCGCCATACCCAAAATGCCTCAAGGGAAGGGGATGAGTGTCTGAGGGATGGGGATGCATCCCCGTGTAACACAATTAACATTTCTTTCAAGCAACTATGTAAAGTATTCTTAAAGGGAAAGGGTCCCAATGTGACTTGTGAGACCTTAAGATCGATTACAAATAAAACAAATGTAAGAAAGGAAGTGCTCAAATTCATTTTTATTCTTACCACTCTAGAAATTAAAATAGCCACATCTGCTATCCAATTCGGCAAATAATTTTATTTTGAGGGGAGAACGAAAAGAATAGACAGATGTTCTAAACCTAGATGTCGATTTTCCAACAAATCTCCAATTGAATTCTGATATCCATAAGTAAATTTGCCAGAAACCTAAATTATTTTTAAGGGCCCATTCTTATAATATATCTTGAAATTTGAAATCACTTCCCTGAACAGGAACGACTCCATATTTTCAGGGAAATTTTCCAAATTCTGCAATTTGTGACATGTTCACAGTTCACGGCACCACCTGTAGCGTGAAAATGGAAACACCGTCCTCCTTCAAGGAGCCTTAACTCAAAAAGAACTCTTACCTTCACCATACTAGTTGATATACTTGATAAATATAACTGGATTGGCAATGTTCTGTTTACTGTCACGGGGTGAAAACCTTGAGGTACAATATTTGAACAAAATGTGAGATAAATGAAAAGAACCACCTTGTGAACTTTCACAAAATGTGTTTCAGTAGCATTAGCTGTGAAGTTGCATTCCTTGAGTCTACACATTCATCAGGAAAACTTAATTTGACAATGGAACTATCATTTCTTATTTCTTGATGAATCGCTTAATGAAATGGTCGCTTTATTTTGAATATATTGGCATCACACCCTCTGAAAGCATTCCCTTATGGCTTCTCCAACAACAGCATTTCCATGCCATATTTCGATTCATAATGCATTAATTGAATTTACTTGTAGGACTCTGCACCTTCTCCAAATAAAAATTGCAATAATTAAAACCTTATAACAAACATATCTGCACGATAAAAGAACAAGCTAGAATTTCGATGTCATAACTATTATAAATTACAACATTGCAAAAGGCTTTATTCAATTTAACTGTAACAAGTTCTCTAAATTCCCTTACATTACAATAGGGTTTCTAAATATGGAAAACCAGTCAGACATTATTTTTTTCTAGATCTATAAAACTTCCAGAGGAATTCTCTACTTAGGAAAAATGCAATTTGAGCTAATAACTTCTTAGGGAAAAAAGAAAACGCGCCTAAACCATTAAATCTTAGCTGTGACTTACACTAATTTAGCCGCATTCTTCGACTGAGCGCTAAATACTTCAGCTTCATTAAAATGCCTGCCAAACCTTGAGAGCTTTCAGCAAATGTTACAGACTTTACCTCGTTTGTTTAAATTATAAAAAAAGGTAAAAAATGGCGGAAAATGGTACTGGCGCTCTGCTCTGCTGCCGTTGCTATTTTGTTGCTACAGTAATGGACTCCAAAACTTATCATACTTTTCCTAATATATTTGAGAGTTTGAGGTATAAATATCTTTTTAAATAAAACAAATAAGAGCTTGACAGCCAACCCCCATGGAAAGCATAAAATGGCGCCAATTTGATTTCGAATAATCATGCTGAATACAGCGATTATTTTTATCATTCATAGATTTGAGCCTTGAAGGGAATTAAAACAATCCTTCAAAATATATTTAGAAGACCTAACAAATTAAATGTAACTTTTAAAAATTTAGATATATACAGAAGTTAATTAAGTTAATTGGAAAAAAATTAGAAAATTTAGATATATAAAGGAGTTAAGTTAATTGGAAAAAAAATAGAAAGGAAATAGATGAGAGTTGAAATCAATTTAATGTAAATTTTGATTGATGTTATATTAGCTTATCTATTTTATTCAATATTTTATATAAAACACGTTAGATATACCATTTTACAATGTTTGATAATTTGTAGTTTTTTGTGATATTTTAATAATGTTTTGCTTGTCTTTGTTATTGGATTTTACATTTGTGATATTTTAATAATGTTGTGTTTGTCTTTGTTATTGGATTTTATTACATCAGATATAAAATAGAATGAAATATTTATTTGCCTATACATGCAAAGAAGGCAAGTGATTATTATATATAGATATGGACATTGTATTCATTAACAAAGTATATAGGTTACATCAGTTCTATTCTAAGGCTTTGAGCCTATTATCTTCTACTTTTCTATTTGCAATTTGTTTCCCTTTCTTTAATTTTTCATATCTGTTGTATGTGAATGACAGCGTAATTCATAGCCCGTTTAAAGATTTGACTCGAGATATTGCCACAAATGTCAATCTTGTGCATTATGTTGGTCTGATATCAACAGTGGCTTTTTGCAGAGTTAGCCCTTGTGATTTATGTATTGTTAAAGCCCAAGCCAACCTTAATGGTATTTGTGTTGATTTACTCCTTTCAATTGTTGTGATTGGGACACTAAAAGGATGTTGATTATTGAACAGAATTCTTGAGTGACTATCAAATTCTACCAATACATAGGTTGGTGGTTGGGGTGGTGTTGTTCCTGGTCCAAGTATATAATTTTTTGAACAGATCCAAGAGCACCATTAACAATTCTTGCTTCTATCCATAGGTTTGATGTTAACATGACTTGCATTTTTTCTTAACAATAATTCAGTATCAAGTTCATCATTTGTATATCCTTTGTTTGCATTTAAACTTCCATTTTTTGTTGAAACGCTTCATGCAATTGGATTTTTCAAAGAGTATAATTTTTTCCTGTCGTGGCTCTGAACATTGTCATTTGTTGAAAACAAATGGACATTATTGTCGAAGTCTTCATTGGTTGTTGCATCTATCCTTCCATTTATTCTTGTCATTAGCAATCTCCAATCATCTATTGTTGGGTTTGCATCTTTAATATTTGTAAGTAGTTGACGAAATCTATGTTGTTCATTGTTCGATCCATCTTGTTTGAAAATATGATTTAATGTAATAATAATTTTGAATTCTTCCCATATAATTTTAGCTCATCTTTTGCTTACATATGTTGGTATGTCATTAACAGGAGGTAATTTTTTGAGATCTCTAACCAATATCATTGATATTCCTACAAGTAATTTATGTAAATATTGTATTACATTGTTAAAATTATAAATTCAAGGACATGCAATAGATTTCAATCAAATTTGTTGAGATTTATCATATACAATGATTAATAATTGAATGAGACACATACCTATAAAAGGTTGATTTGCATTTATTATAAAATCTTGTCGTAATCGAGAATTGATATTTTCAATTATTTTTTGTCAATAAAACTCATTCATCAATTAATATGTATTTGATATGTGATAATTCCTCTTGAAAGCCTATTAATCTTGTTCCTTCCAACTCTTTGAAGTCTTTGATTGGAATTTTATTTTGAATGAATAACTAATGCACCTATATTGAATGTTGCAACTCTAATAGGTGCAAGTAGAAGCAGGGGAGGTTGATCTGGCATCGAAGCATTATGAAGTGCTTTGGATATGGCACCTATAACATATGATTTTCATGTTTTTGTTGTACCTTGAATTATCATGAACAATGAAGATTCATTTTGATTTCTTTGGTAGTGTGCAATTATCATCTTAACTGCTTTTTTCTTGTTGTTTGCTAAGGCTTTCATAGTTTTTAGAGTGATGTCTATCATCTTGAATGAGACAACCATTTCTTTTCATGGTGGAAACGAGATTGATAGCTTCATTTGTGTATTGTTCACTTTGAAAATCATGAGACCAATTGGTTTGTTTATCAAAATCTCTCCTACCAGCATATCCAATTCTAAAATTTTCATGGCTTGACCACAGTGAAGGTTAGATAGAATTTTTCATTCATTCTATGTAGTAGTAGCTTGGACAGTTTTGATGTCTTCACTTTGTGAGTTAGTACTACCTTTAATACTATCAGTCAGTATTCTTCATTCCACATGACATGGATTGTAGTTGAAGTTTACCCAGTTTGAAGCTATTGTATCATTGGTATGTCCGATATCTCTTTGAATATCATGAAATGATTTATAGAGTAACAATTTTGAGAAGCAAAAATCATACCATTTTTTTGAGTCATGTGTAAGAATAGTTAATACTCTTACAATAGCTACATATTTTCTTGTATTCCATTTGTTATTTATTTTTTGTAGAGGGTTATATATCCAAGATTTTGCCACATCAATTAGGGAGATTGATTCCATAGAAATAGGCCTATTTATGTATGCATCAATGATTGATATTGTTTGTTGTTCACTGTTATTTTTATCGTGCAACAATACACGTTTGAAAACCTGAGTTAATACATTTAGATTGATAAATATTCTACTACTTTCAACTAATGAAAGTTCTAATAACACATGACTTATTTCTTGAACTCTGATATCTCTTTCTATTATTATTTCCATCAGTAACTTTCTATAAAATTTTATGGCTAAATCATCTAGTTTTTCAATGTCTACTAGACATATTAACATTTGTTGGTATGTTTCTGATCTTTTCTCTGGTTTGGCTGCATAGTGATATATTTAATTACTGCATGTTTGGATAGAACAGATTTTCGATCTGTATTTTATCTCCACAATTGTGAAATGTATCAATTGTGTGAATTAAGTCTATCATCGTTTCTAGCAGGTTCAAACTTTTTTTCACCAATATCTATTGCTTCATATAATTTTGTTCCTTACAAATTTAAGGGCCATGGAGCATTATATCTATAAGTAATATCATTAACATAATTTTATATTTAATAAATACATTAGATAAGTAGATTTATTAAACAACATACTTAATTAGGTTTGTAAAAATGAATACATGCAAAGCATTTGTCTTATTTTGTGTGAAAGCTCAGTTCAACTCATTTAGGGGTTACTCGACCAATTCTCTTGTCCTAAGTGATACTTCCCCTCTCTTCTAGAGGATTAAATCTATCCCTGCATCCAACTTAGTACATAGAAAATGTAGTTAGTTGAATCAATTATGACCTTTTGCATCATATATTTTATAGATAGAGTCATTCATAACTTCATTTGAATCATTCATTTATTGTATTTCTAAAATACATAAAGCATAAAAACAAACATTTAAAGCATTTTCACATAGCTAGGTAAAAGTAAATAAGTAATAGCACAATGGGGTGTAACATAATCAATCATATCCATGACTGACCTACTGACAAGATATTGAGTGTAAACGAGTGCAAGAATAGGTTGAAGGTGAGAACATGGTTGAGGTAGAGATGACATAGCCACTTGACAATAGTTAGCATGATGGAAATCCTATGTACACATTCATGTAGTTGCATTCATCTTGCATTGTGAATGATTATTTTATGCATTGTGTTATCATGAATATGTCATTGCCTACTATATGTTATGATTTAAATAATGACTATGGCTTATGGTTGTTTTGTTTGTGAAAAATAATTTAATTGAGAAAATAAAATATCTTATTTTTAAATGTTTGATAATGATAAATCTCATAATTTATATTAATATATAATAAAGATATCAATATTTATATATATGAATATATAAATAGCTTACTATTAAAAAGAAAAGAAAATTAAACAAAATAAGTTATTCAAATGATCTGCATGGTAAATCATGTAATGCTAGCATTAGGAGAAAGTTCAGTTCTAAAAATAAAGAGATACTCCAACTGGATTTGAACACTTGCATGGAAATATGAATACCATGAAAAGAGAACTCAATGAAGGAGAAGGGATGATGGTTTGGATATCATTACTGGCAGCGATTAAAGAGGATTGGCATTGTAGTATGTGAGTAAAGTTGAGGAGTTAGCATGCAAAATAGGAGATCGGGTATTACCTGTTATTATTGTGTGTAACATGGCTTATGAATGAATGGTAAAGGCTTAAATAGAACCAAATCTACAAGTTTAAATGATGAATGATATTGTTATTGTATTATTGGGTTTGAAGGAAATTAGTGTTTTCATCATAGCATATATTAAATTCTTTGTATCAACCAGTGTATGTATTGTTTTTCTCATGCATACATGATAAAACCTATGTGTCAACCTTAATGCCTTAGTATATGGCATCAATTTGCTTGTAACTTTTTGTGGCAATTGAATATGTGTTTTTGTACCTCTGTTATGCATGGACCTACATATTGAATTGATTGAGATATTTGTTTGTCATATATATGTGTGTAAATGTCATCATATCGATTCACTTGTAGCACTTGAAACCATAGAATTGACCATGTTTTCAAAAATATCCATGGTTGTTATAAGAACCTACGCATTGATTATTACGTATAATGAAAAAGTAACAATTATGCATATTGATTTTAATATATATATATATATATATGGTATGAGTTTATTATACCTGAATTAATGAACAGATCATTAAATAGTAGTATACATCTCTCTCTCTCTCTCTCTCTCTCTCTATATATATATATATATATGTATGTATGTATGTATGTATGTATGTATGTATGTATGTATAAATATAGATATATATATATATATATATATATATATATATGTATGTATAAATATAGATATATATATGTATGTATAAATATAGATATATAAGTGAAAATATATATAAATATAGTGTATTTTCCATGAAGTTAATATATTATATTTGTTGTGATGATTCCATAGTAAAATTGAAAAATTGAAAAATGTGACTGTCATTAATTATTTTGGATCTAATTTCTTTTATTTCCAATCAGTGTATGTTATGAATTGGTCTCTTATGGATTTAACCTGCATAACATCAAAAATTATTTAGTATTGCATATACAGAAATATCAAGGTAAGTGCAAGAAGTTGGGTCCACAAAGAGGGGAAGTTTCAACCAAAGAAAATGTCGACAAGAACGAGTACCCATTTTGAATGGGATCTTGAGCCTAAATTTGAGTGAGTACTCATTCCGCTTTGGGTACCCATTTTAGGAATGGGTACCTATTACAAAATGGGTGCTCGTTTAGGAACGAGTATCCATTACAAATGGGCACCCATTTAGGAATGTGTACTTGTTATAAAATAAGTACCTGTTTCGAAAAGCTATTTAATTTAAAAAATGACTGTCGAATCATTTTTACCTACAACAATCTGTGGACCGAGAGTGACCTAAGGAAAATGGTTACCCATTTTACAAGTTGTCTACACCTCTGAATTGTGCCTTGCACCTCCTCCCTTACGTGTACCTAGTTTTAGCGACCTTTGGGTTAATATTTGTGCTTTCTTTACTATATATTTCACATTTTTTATTTGCAATTAGGGTTTAAATTTTAAGTATATAATGTAATATTTATAGTTTAAAATTTCATGGTTTATATTTTAGGTTATTTTAAATTTTATAATTAGGATGAATTTTATAGTTTGTAAATCCTATTTCTAAATAGATTCATTAAAATAATGGATGTACAATAAACTAAAACCTAACCAGGACCTAAAATTGTAAACCCTAAATCGTAAACCCTAAACCCAAAAACCCTAAACTATAAATCATAAATCATAAACTCTTAAATCTAGTAACCCTAAATAGTAAACCCTAAATCTAGTAACTTTAAACCCTAAACCCTTAAATATAGTTACACTTATGTCATTTTTTTATCTTTTTTATGATGATCTTATGGCTTGCGGTAGAAATTTTTATCTACCTAGCATTGGCTTATCATGTGTTAATGATGCATATAGTATAATAGATAAATTAATGACGCAATTCTAATATAGTATGATGCATATATTAATCATGTGTTAATGATGCATATATTATAGTATGATGCATAAATTTACCTTCATGTAATTATGATTGTACTTACTATATCAGTAGTCATATGATGTGTTCACCTTTACATTATTTCATCACCACCTATGTCATTCATGATGATCCTTCTCTATCATGTGGATCATGATCGGTTAAATTGATATGTGAAGTGATGAGCATAGTGACACTTCTTCATCTTATTATAATAAGGTTGATGAATATTTGTTATACGATGATATGTTTTATGATTAACATTCTCATAATACACTTTTTCTAGATTCATTTAGTGATAAAAATATTCAAAATTACATGGACTAAACCATTAATGTATTTATAGTATGCTTCTATATACGATGATAGTACTTTTTTGTGTACCTTTGGTAATCTATTTTGATTCAATTATAAACAATGGTTTAATTCATGACATGTTTCTTATAAATCCTTTCATGTTTTGTCATGTGTTCAGATAGATAACTTCACTATAGGACCTAGACCATTTTTTACTCATGATTATCATTATTTCCCTTGTAGTGGCTCTTCCTTAGTGGATTCCATTGATTTTTAATGCATAATTGTGGGACCAATTTTTTTAATAAATACCCCCTTTGGATCCAACTAATTCTTTCACATGACATATCTTTACACATACTTGTATATTGCATCCTCCTACATCCCATCTCGCACATTGTTTAGATATACCTAAGGATGAATAAAAATATGGGAATATTTCATAATTTTTATTTAGTATATGTGATGACGAGGTGTCATTATTTTATGATACATATTTCCCACCCTCCATCATCATCACATGTGACATGATATATATACATGTGCAATTATAAGAAATGTTGAGAATGATATTTTATTATGTGAACTACCTCATTGCTAGGATTAAAAAATTAGAATGAATGCATTGATACTTAAAGCACAAAGAATTGAATCAAAAGATGACACTACCAAATTATTTGATTATCCTTTTTAATGTGACATTTTGACTTATCCTTCACCAAATAGATTATTGGCACCTTATTTTAAATATTATGATGGTAGATTTGATCCATTACAACATGTATACAATACTTCCAAGTTATGTTCCTTATTTCAAGAGGATCAATTTCTCACTAAGATACTCCCGTCAATCTTGAGGGATCATGCACTTTCTTAATTTTATTCATTGCCTCATACTTTGCTTATATTTAATTCAGTAAGAATATTAGTTATGATATTGAGTTTAGGACACTTATTTCTCAATTCATGTAATGTAAACAAAATGAAGAAAATTATTAAATAAGGTGACATAAGAGGATGGATTAAGGGGAAATACACATGAGCCTTGAATCGAATTCATGTGAGAAATTTATCTATAATTAGAAGATGAATTAAGAGGGGGGTGACTTAAGGGGTCCTAAGACTCAAATGGCTTAAGGGGAGATACAAGAGCCTTGACTCAAATAATGTGTCATGTGAGAAAATTAGTTCTATAATTACGAGATGGCTTAAAAGGGTATGTAATCTAGGATGGCTTAAGGGGACCTAAGAGGATATGACTTAAGGGGACATGCAATCACTTCTAGACTTTTTATAAAATGACAATGAATTAAAAGGGTACACAATCTAGGATGACTTTAAGGGAACCTAAGAGGACATGACTTAAGGGGATATGCAATCAATTTTAAACTTTTTATAAAATGACAATGAATTAATTAGCTTTATATTTTGAATATCAATTAAATGTATAGATCTATATAGTTACCAGTATTTATTCAAATTTCATTGTAACATCTACATCCTCTCTTTTTTTGTAATGCATCTAACTGTGGGAGACTTAAAACAAAAAAGATTAACTATAATTAGGAAATGACTTAAGACTAACATGAGAAGATGGATTAAGGGGAGATACACATGAGCCTTGAATCTAAGTTATGTGATAAATTTGTAACTATATATATAGACTATCAATTAAATATATACAACTATATACTTACCTTTATTTATTTATTTCGTTGTGTCATCTACA
Organism: Sequoiadendron giganteum; assembly: GCA_007115665.2. Taxonomy (NCBI): domain Eukaryota; kingdom Viridiplantae; phylum Streptophyta; class Pinopsida; order Cupressales; family Cupressaceae; genus Sequoiadendron; species Sequoiadendron giganteum. The sequence goes on along the minus strand of CM021102.1, from coordinate 618,325,865 downwards.
TCCTCTCTTTTTTGTAATGAATCTATGATTGTCTCATGCTCATCCATAGAAAGTGTCCATAACACTTCATTAGTAGGTCTCTCTTGATATCTAACTAGTTTTATATTGGTTGCCACAATCAAATGTGAGTAATGAATAATCTTATTTTGTCTTTTCTAGTCTTCAAATGCACGCAAACCATCCTTTTTTATTAGATATTTTCATAGCTAGGTTCCAACAACAACCACATAACTAGTTGGATACTCATAGTTATCATCATCCACTCTAGAATGTACCAAATTATGTTTTCTCTCAACACATTGATCCAACCAATATTATGTTTCCTCTTCATTCCCCTCAAGTGCAACAATAGCATACACATGTCCTGCAAAAAATATTTAATTCAATAAAGAGTGACATATAGTTCACATGTAAGCATGCATATACATATAAAATTATATATATTACAAAATAATGTAATAAAAAAAATTGAATGATTGAATACCTTCTTGTACAAGGTCTAAAACATGATCATAATCATTTGATGCAAATACTTGATTATCTTCTTCAATTATTGTTGCATGTTGATCATGTGTTGATGTAGGTGTTAAGGCTCTTTGTTTCCATTATTCAACCCATTCTATATTTTCACACACTTTCCAATCACCTGTAATACAAAATTGACAAAAACATGCAAGCTCCCTTGTCCACATTGTCCATGTGTTTACATTTTAACTCTTAAATGAATTACGTTGTGTTGATCCACTAATTGTTTCACAATCATGTCAAGTAAGAATATTCTCTTCTTCAACTAATCAAAAGAATCATTGAGTTATTTAGTTCTCACTTATTCTCATAGATAATTTTTTATTACACTAATCTACAATTGCACATGCATCTCTAAAATTTTTTGCATCCTCAAATTTTAATTGCTCTCTAGCAAGAGCTCTTTCCACACACACTCCAACTCCATCATGTTCTCCTTTACCATGTCCTACTTCAAAAATCTCCACATGTTTTGGATATTTTTTTTAGGCAAATTGCTATCAGAGAGGATAGTGCTCTTTTTATTATTTTAAAGTACCAGATTACACATGTTGGACAAGATTTGCATCGACCCAAATTACATAAATTGTTGTATATTTTTATCTTTTTTAGAGGATCTTAATGTCATCAGATGCTTTTGTTTTGTTGATGACATTTTCTTCCTCTTCATCTTTGTCCATTCTTGTTTAGTTTCAAGAGGATCAATGTTGTTTTCCACTTTCAAATTCACGTTATTAACACCTACATTTGAAGAAATAGAAGAAATTTCAATGTTCCTATGTTACAAAACTGTTTTCTCCAAGGAGGATGGAAAAGCCAATGAGAGATCCTTCTTATTAGGCACAACCTCTTGAGAAAGCTGAGGCGAGTTTGGAACCTTTTTCTTGGAGCAAAGGGGAAGGAGTAGCGACAATTTTTTCAGAGGGAGTAATTACATAGTGATGGGATTCTACCCCATCCCACAAGGATGACCTGCTAATCTTAGATCAATCCTTGACATATTGTGCAGTAGCATGTTCAGTTGTGAAACATCTTCTACACCTGAAGGCAATTTTTTCATAGTCAATTGGTTGACGTCATCATCTATTGCCAAATTTGATAAAAATATATGTTGGAAGCCCTTTTGTAACATCCATTTCAACACAAAGGCGAGCAAAGGTCAAATTTTCATAATTTATTATTTCCTTTGAGATATTTGCCCAGCCCATTGCCAATCGCCTTCAAACAACCAATTTCCCAGAACTGTAATGGAAGATAAGGTAAACAAACCCACAAAAAGGCAAAATAAAATATCTCTATTCGTGGATTGAACAAAGGGAACCAAGGTTTCATACATAAGAAATGTCCTTGATAAAACCAAGGCTCAGTATTAAGAATCATATCTCTATCTTCAATTGAATCAAATTCCAATATGAAAAAACCTCTTTGCACATGGATAGATACTAATTTCTTCTTCCAAAAAATATTTTCAATGCGTGCTAATCCATAAATAAAGATCACTTAATTTAAGCGAAACCTTCATCAATCTACAAACAACGGCATGGGTTTGCAAATAGTCTTCTCTGACACCAACGATACTATCCAAACATATCTTTGGGGCATTCAATGAAAGATGAACTTAGAATGGAGGGTTTTGATTTGACTTGCCACGAGGAGAGGTTAGATTGGAGATCATGGAAGAATTTTCACTAGCCTCCAAAAAAACATCAAGTGGACCAGAGACCATACACAACGCGACCTTGTAATTGGGTTGCGACACATTTCATGTTGTTTTGGTTGTTTTGCCAAGGAAATGTGACCCTGTGACCCATGCTGCTACCCGTCCTGGCAAAGAAACGTGAGCATCTTCATGGAACTCCATTACTAAAGCATATTGAAGGGAAAATGATGGAGTTTCAAAAGAAAAAACCCCAATGGACTTTGCGGGATTAACCATGACAGTTGTGTTGCATAGCGCGCCATCTGTTCAAAGGATTTCATCCACATGTGTTGGATATTATTTTTCTTGTGATATATACATAACCAATAAAACATTATAGCATTCTTGAATGTCTCCTACAATTATTCAACCATATGGGATGTTCTTTAATTTAAATTTCTCTTTCTTTTAGTTTTTTATAAAATATATTAAAACAATATTGAATAAAATCTGATGAGAGTAATCAATTATCAGTCAAATAAAAATGGTACCCCCTCAAAAAATTTATATTATATTTTGTATTATCATTTGCATGTCTATATAAAATATGAAAAAATATGGCCACCTGCATTGAATTATAATATTGGGATTGAATTTCCTCCTGTGGAGCAAGAGTATAGTTTTCTGCAAAATCAACAACTGATAATATAGTCCCAATTGGAAATGTATTTTTACATGTGCAAAATTGACCATCAAGCCATCGAGCATATTGAGAGTATTTGACATATTTGGGTACAACCTTATCTTTAAATTTTATAATGAATGCATGCATGCTAATTTTTTCTATGATTAGCTCACAACATTTTCCACAATTTCCACCCTTTAAAGAATATTCAACATTTTTGAATCTTTTAACATCCACTAATTGTTGTCCAAATTCATGTAAACTAATTTCATGCATACATTCTCCTAAAAATGAAAGGTTTCCACATCTATTGCATTGTCCATAAATACACACATTTAAATAAAATGAGTGTCCATTAGATGGTTCACAAAATAAACTTGCTATAACTCCTTGATTGTTTCAAGTGACATATTAATACCACATACTTTCATAATTTTTTTAGTATTCAAAGTACAACATATATATCGAAAAATATCATAATAATAACGAAATTTTACATGAGTTTTACAACAAGAGATTCCTTGTTTATTAATTTTTACATACTAAGGTTTACATTTTCAAATGATCTTTGATTTATGCTAATATTTGGTTAGATTGAATCGTCTATTTTTTATTTATAAAATTCAGTTTGAGTCATATCTAATAGATGTTTTGGATGAGGCTCATGGATTTTTTGATCCCACCCTTAATTTTAAAACTTCTCTAGTATTAGGTGATACTCTTGTATTATCATGCCAATATTTTTAGTTAAAGATTTTATTTCATTTGTTAATTTCATGTCTGACCTTGGGAATCTACCACTAAAACTCTAACATTGGTTGATTGGATTGTTTTCAATATTTTCTTGGCTACTCTTATCAAATTTTTAGGATTTACTTTTATATATTTACTAATCTTACTTAACATTCTTTTATTTAAAGTTGATTTATTAACTAAAGCAGTTGTCATAGCATGCGGTGTTGCATTCTTATCTTTAGATTGACTTTTTTTCCTATAAAATCAATAGCATTAGCAACAATAGATATGACTTGTTCTACTAAATTATCTTTCTTTTTTGGTTTTAAAAAAATACCTAATTTTTCATCACTTTTCATATTTTCCATATTTTTATCAATTACATCATGAATTGACATTGCAATCCTAGTTTTTTTCTATAATTTTTTTATATAATCTATTTCCATGAGTTCCCATTTGTCTCCAAAACAAATTACTAGGAAGGTTATCTAAGACATCTCTTTCAATTGTAAAAAAACCATTTTCATTTTAATTCACACATGGGATTTCATTTTTATTTTCAACCATACACGGGATTTCATTCTCATTTTTATCAATACAAGGGATTTCATTCATACAATTTATTTTATTCTTATTTTGTTTTTCCATTATTTATCTAGTATAATTGATATCATTATTGGTATATCCGGCTTCATTTAAATAATTAATATCAATATCATCAAAATGTGAGTTTGAAGACATACTTGAATTTGTTTGAATAGTTGTTGTTAGTTACCAAAATTTGCACCCGATACTGAATTTTGACAAGCTTCAGCAATTCTGGTAAAACATGGGATTCACTTCTACGTGGGACACTTGGAATGAAGTGAAACCTCCGGGTTCTAGATTGGCTCCTATCTGGATAATCACCTGAAAGTACTTAAAACTTGAAAATTTTGAAAGGTAAAAGGATAGGAAGGAAACTTGAACAATAAAATAACTGGGTATTTGAAATTTCTAAGGTGATACACTGAGATTATAATGATATCTTGACTTAACAACACATAACAGTGAAGCTAATAAAACTAAGCATACTAAAACACAACTTTGGCAGGTAAGCAGCTGCAAAAAAATGTTTCATAGATAGGTAATAAATTAGTCCAGAGCTTTGAATTAGCAGGAAAAGAGAGAATTTTCACAATCTACAACCAAGCTTGAACTAGATAAATTTTCACAATCTACAACCTATTCAGCTGCAAAAATATTCACTTAAGACACAATTCCAAGACATAACATGTAGGATTAATAGAAATCTCAACATGAACCATCAAATTGAAAACAATAGCATACGAAAATGAACTCGAAAGTAGGTCCCAAAAAACTCTTGAATTATCAAAGTGACTATAAGGATCTCATAAAAATATCATGAGTTACAATTGAAAAAAGAGCAAAACACTGGTTCTTAAACTCCAAAAAAGTCTATCATATCATGCTGAAGAACTAACTAAAAATGAGTTTCAAAACTCATAAGTACAACTCTCAACCTCCATGGGTCGGATCCAGAAAAATAGCATACAGAATAGCACACTCCACTCTCCAAAAGAAGCCAAAAACATGGAAAAAGTCTTCCCCAAGTTATTAACCACCCTATGACTCAACAAAACAACCTCTGAAAGCACTCCAACTGGAAATAAAAGCATCCAAACTGCCTAAAAGAAGTCAAATTCGACCTCCTAAATCTTCTCCAACATCCCTAGATACCCTCCTGATGCTTCCAAACTGAAAATAACCTCCCAATATTCTTTCAAAAGGCATTAAACTTTAACAACTCCCATAAAAGCAAGAAGGGATACACATCTTATCCTTGCATAAAAAAAGACACATGATTTAAATGATTTATAAAGCCATCATTAAAATCATGAGCTTTACATTCATATTCTAATGCAAGAATAAAAGGGCATAATATATTTATTGTTTACAAGATTGAAATGGCAAATAAATCATAAGACTTGAGGCACATTAACAATTATTTTTAAAACAAAAAGAAAATAAAAATGCAAAGAGGCATTGAAACGCATTTTCTATTAAGGTAAAACCCTAAAAGGGAAAATGCAAAACAAGTAAAGGCTTTTTACTTTGTTCACTAGAATCATTTGGCTGAAGCTAAGTCCGCCACCATGGGGTTTCATGGAACTCTGTAGAAGGTCTTATGGTAGTTTTGTGGTAGAATCAAAGGCATTTCCACGCATTCTCTATTGATTCCTCTACTTTGAAGCTGATTTTGACGCTTTTTTCTGTTGACTCCTCACCACTTGAGAACTCTAGCCGCGCCATTGGAGATCTCTGTATTTTGGAGATGGAATTCATGCCTTTGGAAACAAAGACTTCTGAGAGCTCCGAGCATGGTAATTCTGGCTCTTTTGATGAATTTGGGAGCTTTCCTATTTCGTTTTGAAAGGCAAAAGGTATCCTAAAGTCACGGCCTACATGTATCATCTCTAACTTTTCTTCGCATCCTGTGCTTTATTTTTCTGTTCTTCCTTGTTGGCCGCCATTGATGAGTCTCCTATATTGTTTCCATACGAGCTGGGCGCGGCCTCTGTGCTCTTCTTCGGCAGGGAAAGGTAAGACTTTTCCATTGTTTGCTTTCCTTGTCAGAAAAAAAGCTTTAGAAGCTTATCTTCACTTAAAAATGGTTATTCATTGCTTTTCCAGATCTTTGTATTTTGTATCAATGGAATGACTTAAAAAACTCAAACAAGAGCTAAGATTGTTGTTTGAAGTAGCCAAAATTTGCAGACCACTACCTAGGTCGCGCCATTCCTTGTTCTGATAATGCTTTTTGAAGAAATCTGCATTGTATATCCTTATATTCTTGATTCTTTATGCTCAGATCTTGATCTTCTATGAAGCAAAACGAAAATAACTTTCATTTTTCTTCTGAAAATGGAAAAGAAACTCTATGTTGGCCGCCATTGATGAGTCTTAGGCATTTTTCCCTTTTTGCTTGTAAAACCCCAAAGTGGGTAAACTAGAAAATGGAAGAAAACTGCATTTTATCAAAAACCCATATGGGTATTTAGAAAGCCATAGCAAATCTACATCTGTGTAAAGATTCGTATCTGGGTATTTAAAATTTCTTGAAAGAATCTTCACACTTCTGTATTTTGACAAAAACTCAATGTGGGTACCATGGAAAATAGTAAAAAATGAGTAAATATAGCCTTCTGCATTCTGGTTATTTCCTTCATTTTTTTGAGAATGAGTATAAATGAACTCTGTTTTACTTTACTTCCAGCTTACTACCTTTACCTTGCATTTTATTATATTTCATAAGCATTATATTCATTGATTTAAATTTTTTAAATTGCCCTTCATTTAATTCAACTCCAGATCTCCATGCTGCTCACTGATTTTTATGACATTGTACCTTCGTGCAAAGTGGTTGCACCCTCATGTTGTCCTAATGTCTGTTGTTCTTCATTTAATATCATATCACAAAATACTGTAAATGACATAAGGTGGTCTCCAAGAAGCTGAAAACAATGACCTGTAGCGCTAGAGTTATTTGCACCAATGATACCTATTGTAATAAATTTTGCGAAAAAAAATGCATAACACAAAACAAATTTCCTTCATTTTTCTGAGAATGAGCAAAACATTGGATGAGCTGGGCTCTACCCTTGTGGGAGCAGCATTTTACTCCACTCATTTGATTTAAGTCATATCTGCACCTGTAGCTGCACATGAAACAAACAAGTTAGGAAAAGTGATTGTCTTGTGTGTGTACATTGACCAAATGGTTTTCCTAGACACCTGAAGCATTCATTGATCTTTTGATGCACATGGAGATAAATTGATGCATGGATAGGTGGATAACATAAATGATCATGTATAGCTTTGACTTTTCATTGCTTAGAGTATAACTCTAACACATTGCTTGACTGCTGCAGGAACAGGAGCGCATGGAAACTAGGAAGGACAAGCAACGAGGACAACATCAGAGCGAGACAAACCTCAACCAGTCATTCAGGCAATGAATGGTCATCCCTTCTACATGCTCATTTATTTCCCTTCATTCATTCATGCATTGATTTATCTTTATTTGTATCAAAAGAAAAGTCAGTCTCATGACTTGCTGTGTGAGACACATGTATCTTATCACATTTAATAAAGATCACATTTACAGAAATATGTGAATTTTCTCTATTACATGCATGTGTATGAATGTAATGGTCTGTAGTTGTAATCTTTTCAACTTTTCATTTTATACATTCGAATATGATGAAGAAGGATAATAAAATGTACCTGATTTTCCCAGCTTAAAACAAACTCTACCTTTTTGAACCAATGAGTGAAAAAATGGGTAACATTTCTGGTGACCTTTGCTGGATGTTTGCTTGCTAAACATGAAAACCAGTAGCCTAAACTTGTCCATTGGGCATGGATTCATGAGGAAAAATTCAAAAACAGACCCAGAGCAGTCTTTTACATGGTTGTAACTCACTTGACTTATTGAAAGCAGGAGCAAACTGAAAAGAAACTAGTTATTATGTTGGAACAACACTTAGGGAATGAAAGAACAACTAAACTAAAGTGCAGCAACACTTATTGAAAACATGAAAATCTAACCTAGAGTATGTACAAAGAGGAACTCATCAAACCTCAAAACAAGGCTTGAGGTGTATCCCATTGATTGGGATAGGAAGTACTTCACCTTCAGTTGTAGCCAATTGAAAGGCATTGTGTTCTTTGCACTCTTTGATAATGAATGGACCCATCCACATGTTGTCAAACTTGGTATGATGGCCCAGCCTTCTCTTTAGTACATCCCATTTCAGCACAAGATCTCCCACCATGAAATCCCTTGATCTAGCTTTCTTGTCAAAAGTTCTTTTAGTCAGGATTTGTTGATATTCCATGTTTTTCATAGCCTTGTTCCTGGTTTCTTCCAACTCCATCAACTAAGTGTATCTTAAAGCAAGTGGATCAGTCTGCTCAAACAAAACTAGCTGGATGGCAATATCCAAGGCTGGTAACTCAATACAAATAGGTAATTTTGCTTCCTTTCCATACACCAGCATATAGGGTGAATTCCCAATCACCTTCTTAGGGGTAATTATGTCTGGCCAAAGAGTAGTTTTCAATTTGGCATGCCAATCCCTCTGATTGTTCTGAAGCGTCCTTTTGATAATGTTAATCAGATTCTTATTAGTAGACTCCACAAGTCCATTGCCCTGAGGATAATAGTTAGAGCTTGTATTCAAGTAAATCCCATTCTTCAATGCCCAGTCAACAACTTTCAAACCAACAAATGCCAGGGCATTGTCAGAAATTATAGAGTCTGGTACTCCTAATCTGCAAACGATATCCTCATAGAAATTCAACACTGCTGTCTTATTAGCCTCCTTTAGAGTCAAAGCTTCCGTCCATCGTGTAAAATAGTTCGTTGCTGTTATAATCCATCAATGATCTGCACTTGAGTGTGGATTGATTGACCCTATGAAGTCAATTCCTCACTTCATAAATGGTTGCTCTATTTGAATCGGTTGTAAGGGCTAAGTTGCAATTTTTTCTTTGCCTAAAAACATGACACATCTGGCACATTTCCTGTAATATGTATGTGCGTCCTTAAATAAATTAGGCCAATAATAGCCTGCTCTTAAAATCTTGTATGTTGTGGTCCTCGCAGCATAATGACCTCCAGAAGGCCCGTCATGGAATTCATGTAAAATCTAATCAACTTGATCTTTATCAACGCACCTGAGCAATACTCCACTTTGATCTTTCTTGTATAAGACATCATCAATCAAGAAAAAAGGGATGGAATGAAGTCTGTAGTACCTCCTCTTAATTCTGCTTAGATTAAGTGGACACTCTCCAGCTCTCAAAAAATGTGACATCTCCTGCAACCAGTCGGTAGCTTCATTGTCTACTATCCCGGCATTAACCAAAATTAACTCTCTTTCCTCCTCTATTGTTGAAACGTCTTCTTTAGCCAACTGCTGGCACAAACCTTTTCCCCTCACCAACTTGGTGACCTAAACATCCACATCATACTCCATAACTCTCGTAATCCACCCAGCCCGTTTTTCGTTTAGATCCTTGCCGAGTAAAAACTCCTTCACGCTAGGATGTTCCACTTGTAGATGAATTTTGTTATGGGACAACAGATGTCTAAATTTCTTCAAACTTTTCACAATAGCCAACACATGATTTTCCATGAAAGTATACCTTTGTTCATAGTCCTCCAAACCCTTGCTGAAAAAAGCAATGGGTTGCTCCAACCCTTATGTATTTTTCTGCACCAAAATTGTAGAGATTACATTGAGGCTGCCAAAAGCATACGAAGTAAAATCCTTGTTGAAATCTGGGTTAACTAATGTTGGGGCCGAAGCTAAGGCCTCCTTAATCAGTTGAAATTTGTTCCTTGCTTCACGGGTCCATTTGAACTCTGCATTCTTTTTTGACATAGTTGTAAGGGGTCTTAATAAAGCCGCTATATCAGGCAGAAACCTTCTAACAAAATTGATATGACCAATGAAAATCTGAAGTCCCTTCTTATGCTGGGGTAAAGGCAACTCCAAGATTGCTGCAACTCTCTCAGAATCCATAGTGATTCCATCTTTAGATACTACATACCCAAGAAGCTTGCCTTCATGAACTGAAAAAACACATTTCTTGGGATTCAATGATATACCAAATTCCCGACAACGTTCAAAAATCCACCTCAAATGGCCAATGTGATCTGTTGCCTTCTTGGAGTAGACAGTGATGTCATCAAAATATACTAGAACAAATTTATACATTAAATTACTAAAAGCCATGTCCATAGCTTTTTGGAAGGTTGCTCCAACATTTGACAAACCAAAAGGCATTCTCTTGTATGCCATTGTGCCCCACTTTGTGGTGAATGTAGTCTTAAATTGATCCTCTTCTTTTACCAAGATTTGGTTATAACCAGAATATCCATCCAGTAAAGAAAAACGTTCAGCACCTGACACACATTGAAGAATCTGCTCCATAGATGGAAGAGGGTGCCTATCTTTCAAAGAAGCTCTGTTCAAATCTCTGAAATCTACACACAATCTAAGCTCTCCATTTTTCTTCCTCATAGGGACCAGATTTGCAACTTAGTTGGTATACTTGATAGGAAAGATAATCCCGCTTTCTATAAGTCTGAAAACTTTTTTCTGTATTAATGGCTCCAACTTTGGATTAACTGGCCTCTGTTTCTACCTTACGGGCTTGGCTGTTGGCTCCAACTCTATCGTATGTTGTGCAAGATGCGGGTTAAATCCCTTCAGATCCCCATACTCCTAGGCAAATATGTCAATAAACTCTTGGAATAAATGTAGAAAGGATTGCTTTTCAGCAGCAGAGTTTATTTTTCCTATCTTGAGGCTTCTTTTGGGAGCAATCTCTAAGTCCTCATAGTGATCCTGCTGAACCAGCAAATTAGCCTTGTTACCTTTTGCTTGATCATCAAAATTGAAAATACTCTCTAAGGTGACCAATCCCTTATGCAAATTGTTATTTTTTAACTACAGCACTTGATCTCCATACTGTTGTTTGACTCTTTCTTGGTTTGATGCTGCAAATACATCCTCTTCGAGCAAAAACTACAAAATTTATTTTAAAAGGAGGGTAAAAACTTTATTTCAACAAAAGAGCAATACAGATAGAAAGTACAGGCCATCCGCTAAACGCCCAAGGATAAAAAACCATCAAATGACTCCCAAGTAAAGTCTCATATCATCATAAATGAGCTCCTCAAGCTCCTGAGAAAGGTTAACAGGAATGTCAGCCCAACCATCCACCTTCCATCCTTCACCGTGTTCTGACGCCCACCTAGCCAAACCATCAACCACCCTATTCCACTCCCTAGGGATATGGCAAAAGGTGATAGAACCGAAATACCGACCCAAAGAAGTGATCTGCCTCACAACCCTAGCCAATTACCAATCAACATCCTTCAACTAGTTTTTATTGAGCAAAACAACCACTACTTGTGAGTCCAACACAAATAATTCTTCTCAACCCACGGGCACAAGTCGTCTTCACAACCACTAGAATAGCTATAGCTTCCATAAGATTATTTGACTGTTGCCCAAAATACTCAGAAAAGAAGAACTCCATAATCCCATCATTATTCCTACCAATGCCCCCTACCCCTGTAGGACCCGGGTTACCTTTGGATGACCCATCAGTACTAATCTTCAAAACTCTTAGGGGAGGAGGCATCTGATGTCCTTCCTGCACAATCTTCCCCCTAACTTCCCTCCTCAAACCAGCCCTAGGCCTCCTTGAATCATTACCAGAAATCCCTAATCTTTGAACCACACCCCTGTCCGTCGGATCCAAAGCGGATGGAAGATCAGACTTAGCCACAATAGTTTCCTTAATAACCCCAAAACCCTCATCCAAACCTACCTTACTTGAAGTTTCTTATCCAAAAAAATACGATGATTCCTCTCAAGACAAATCTACCAAATGATTAAACTAGGACCAATTACCCATACAATATGGAGGAAAGTAGCCTTTGTAGGTGGATTACCCAATCACAGCCAAAAATCCTCCAATGAAGAAGAGTGCTAGCAAGGTAGGCCCCAAGAATCCCACCAAAAATGCTAAATTGTCCTAACAAAAGAACACTGAAAAAAGAGATGGGAAAGATTCTCCTCTTTGCCAGAACACAAGACACACTTAGAGGGGCCATAAAATCCCCACTTTCGAAGATTCTCCCAGGTCAGGCATCTACTTCGCATCATAATCCAAGCAAAGAAATTACACTTGGGCCAAGAAAACTTATGCCAAATTTGCTTCCAGCAGGTGATCCTCATAGCCCTGTAGATTTGCTTATCTAGAGCCTGATACCCAGAAGCAACAAAATATCTCCCTTTCTGATCGTGGCCCCAAGAAAGAACATCCTTGTCCTTTGAAGAGTTACAGAACCTATTATCAAGAAGGATAGAAAGCTCATGACAATCCTCCCTCGAACCACTAGGAGGCCACTCCTGCAAGCTCTTCCACTTATACACAGTAATTTGACCCAGGGTTTGAGGAGACTTATAATCCCTCACATACGTCCAACCAACCTCCAAAATGACTCTACTAAGATCAAGAAGATGAGGATGTGAAGCCAAGATAGGCAGATGCCCATCCCAAGAATCAAACCAAAAGAGAGCTTTCGACCCACGATTATAGATCCAAAACAAGTCTTGCTTGATCAAAACAACCTTTTTTTAGAGTATTCCATATCATCGAACCCTTTCCTTAGAGGGAGAAACGAGGGACCTCACTGGCCTCAACACAACCCAGATACTTGAAAGTAAGTATCCTAGCCCAAGTACACTCTTGTTGTGTACACCATCTCCAATAAAGCTTGGCCGCCAAAGCTTGACCATTTAGATCTGCCTGCCTCAAGCCAAGACCTCCTTCTTGCTTTGGACAACACACGTCCTCCCTCTTAACCAGGCTCCATTTCCTAGAAAGGAGATTACCAAACCAAATAAATTGCCGACAAAGGCACTCAAAATCATTAACAAAGCTAGTAGGTGCAGAAAGAAAAAAACACCTGTACAAAGAGAGAGCCTGAACCACAAACTTCAACATAATGACTTTGCCAGCATTAGATAGCCATCTACAAGTCCAGTGACTGACCTTATGAAATTTCTCAATCACATCCTGCCAAAACACTCTCAAAAGTGAACACCCAACAATAGGGATGCCAAGATAAACAAATGAAAGAGAGCCAATCTGAAATCTAAGAATCTTGGCAATTTTCTACTGAATTAAATTCAGAGTATTGAAGAAATAAATAGAAGACTTGTCCTCATTAATACTTCGACCTGAAGTCGACAAATAACAATCCAAGGCTTTCCTCAGGTTGACAACTTCCTCGACTTTAGCAACTCCCATCAGAGTCGTTTCATGCACAAACTACAAATGAGATTGAGTTAGGATCCCATTACCCCAATGCCACCCCTGTTGTAAACCAAGTTCCACCCGAGATCTCAAATATTTGTTGAGCCCCTCAGCCTTAAGAATAAACAAATACGAGGAAAGCAGATCACCTTGTCGCAACCCCCTCAACACCCCAAAGAGCTTCGATGGTTCTCCATAAATTAAGACAGAAAAAGATGGGGAAGTAACACAACTCATAACCCACTCAATCCAATCATTGCTAAAACTAAATGCCTTTAGGATCTTAGACAAAAAATCCCACTTTACCCGACCATAAGCTTTAGTCATGTCCAACTTAATAAACATGGCCTTCTCCCTGGAGATAGTCATAGAATGCACAGTTTGAGCTGTAATAACTACCCCATTAAAAATCTGCCTTCCAGCCACAAAACCCCCTTCCTCCTCAGAAATCAACCGATCAAGCCAAGGCTTCAATCTTTTTGCAATCAATTTAGTGATAATTTTATACACTACATTACATAAGGAGATCGCCCTAAAGAGGTCTAAAAAGTTTGCTCCCTCCCGCTTAGGAATAAGGGCCAAAAAATTACCATTCATAGCTTTAAGCATTCTCTTGTTCCTTTGGGATTCTTGAGCAACCTCCAAAAGGTCAAGCTTGATAACTTCCCAAAACTCCTTAAAAAATTCAATAGGAAACCCATCCGACCTTGGGGCTTTACCTTTCTTCATTTGGAACATAATGACCTCTAATTTGGCTAGAGAGATAGGACAGATAAGGGCATCATTCATATCTCCAGTTACTAAAGGAGGAATACAAGCTAAGATGGACTCCTCCGCCTCACCATCAAGTTGAATGTCATCCAAAAATAAAGCAAAAAATATATGACAACTTCAATTGAGATCTCAATAGCAGAGTAGAGAAGACTTCCATCTTGAGCCTGAACAGAAGAAATAATACTACCCTGTCGCCTATCTTTAACAAAATTGTGGAAAAAATATGTATTCCTATCACCTTCCTGGAGCCACTCAATACGAGACTTTTGCTTCCAAAGGATTCTTCTTGAAGCTCCCTTTCCTCCACCTCCTTAATAGCCAACTCTTCAACTTTGCTTAACTCCTCAGACAACCCCTGATCCCAGATCAACCGTGTTACAAAATGCAACTGCTCTTGAGCTCTCCTTTTAAACATGAAAACATTGCCAAAGTAAGATTTATTCCAATGCTTCATCATATATTTAATGAACTAGAGTCTTTTAGTAAAAGAATACATAGCAGTGCCAAAAGCTGACTTTCCTGATCTCCACCATCCCGAAACAAGATCATGAAGAGCAGCGTCTCAAAGCCACATAAGCTGGAACCTGAAAGATGAATTCCTGAAAGAGGATCTAGATGGGAAAGTCGAGAGCTTAATTGGCCAATGGTTTGATCCCTGCCAATCTAGAATATCAAAGCTAGGCACCCAAATTTCCCCCACCTAGGAACTGGAAACCAAAAACCTATCCAACCTTTGAAAGATAGCATCATTCCCCAACCTCCTATTATTCCAGGTAAAAAAACTGTTGTTAGGCTTGATATCCACTATGCGCAAAGTAGTCATATTCTCTCTAAGAAGCCCAACAAAAGGATCCAGATGACCACTACCCCCGCACTTCTCATCCAAAGAACAAACTGCATTAAATTCTCCTACCAACACCCAAGGATAAAGAGGCACCATGGAACGAACAAACCTAATATGAGCCCACAAATTAACCTTTCCAAGATAATCCGTAGGAGCATAAATATTAGTAAAAAGATTTTTCTCACCAGACTCCAAACTGACAACAACAAAATAAATAGAGTGTTGACTAACCATCCACCACAAGGGAGTAACTTTACATGGATCCCACAAGAAATCTAGACCCCCAAAGCTACCTTGCACTCCCACACATTGACACATACCATGAGGCCAAATCTTATTAGCCAAGTTTAACATACTAGCAATCGACAACTTGGTCTCTGAACAAAAACGAAGTCTGGATAATGCACACGAATCAAATCCTGAACAACCTTTTGTCTAGGGATGTTGTTCATACCCCTCACATTCCAAGATAACATAATCATTGATTAGATTGAGAAAAGTGAGCATCAACGGTCCTTACCGAACCCGATTCCACCAAAGTTTCACCAATTAACTTAACTTTCTCTTGATCCCTCTTCCTACCTAGTTTCATAGGCTTCTTAGGAGGGCCTTTTTTAATCTACTGCTACTGCAAACCTAACTATGTGGAAGAATCCTTAAGTCTACAAGCCACCTTAGAGCCTTTCCTAGTGACAGAGAGCGATCCTGGAGCACCAAGCCCCAAAGATACATCCTTAGCAGAGGAATATTCCAACATCATAGAGTCAGAAGGAGGTATACTTGACTCTGGTGGAGCTATAGGGCTTGTCAACAAAGGTTGGTTTTGGATAGATGCATTACTATCACCCAAGGGAAGATCCTCAGAAGTACCACCCACAACTTGCATGTCAAAATGGATACCTTCCTCCAGGACCAAATCATCTAAAGCTTCAAACCTATTAAAAGTCTCATCATCCTGTCTATCCTTTATAGTCCTTTTTTGATCCCTATTTTTATTATGAGGCTTGGCTGGAACAAAACCATCCTTATCCATCCCTATCCCTTTCATGGGTGCCTTCCCATTATCCATCTTCTGGGGCGACTGAGAAGGAGCAGAACCCATACCAGAATTGTTACCCACTCTAGGACACTTTCACTGAAGATGACCATACTCATGACATATGCGGCACCGATAGGGCAAAGTCTCATAATCCAATTGTTGAATCCAAGAGGTTGATCCAAGACTCATATTGATTGAATCCGACAAAAGTTTGTTTAGATCAATTTCAACACAAAAATGAGCATAAGAAAAAATCTTCTTAGACAAAGTCTGTTGTGAAGGGCCAATAGGCTTACCAAGTGTAAGAGAAATTGATTGGAGTATGTAATTTCTCCAGCACTCCAGAGGCAGTTGAGGAAGACGAACCCAAATCAGGACCCTCGAAGGGAGTTCCTCAACAGAATTGAAGCCCACGTGTGCCAGGGTTTAATAAACAAATCCACTTGATTTTAAAAATAAGGGCCACCTTCAAAGGCATGATTTTGATCAGCAATGCAAGAGAAGTCAACCAAGAAGAAATTATTAGTAGCCAACAATATCTCATAGTCACCATTCGAGTTCCAAGTTTTCCTGACCCAGGACTACAAAAAAGGAAGCAACACACACACACACCCATAAACTTGCAAATTAAAACATGATTACTAAAATATTTGATGTCCTCAGCAATAGACTCTGGCTAAATGATTAGCAAATAACGTTTCATCGATCTTTCTAGGCACCCATTAATCTTGTGTAGGCGAATACCACCAAAATGAGATGGTTCACCCCCCGCAATGCCCATGAGGGAAATGAAACCCTCACCCTTCGACATTACCACGAGAGTCTACTTACCACAACACTGAGGAGACCAAACAACAAAGGGGTTCAGACCCACATGCATGGGTGCACAATAACAACCACCCACAATGCAACTTGCAGAAGCCAAGCAGAATATCAAGCTAAAAAATGAACCAAAGTCAGCTCCAAAATACATAGGCTGAAGAGGCTGTTGCTCTCCCAGCATCCGTGCACCTTCACCATAGAGCAGCAAGGCCATGTGCATAAACCAATAAAGGTTATTCACAACAAGAGAATATTACAATAGACACATAGCCCACCCCAAGAATGCACAAAACACCCCTCCCCACACTCACAACAACACGAGCAAGCCAATCCAGTAAAGAGAAGACACATGCACAGAGCAGATCCAACATGCATCCTAGGCCTCAAAGGTTGCAGGAAGGCATGCAAGACGAGCAAAGCAATAGTTCCATCACTGACACTTTTTATAGAAAGAGAATGTTGCATAAAAAAGGTGGTAAGTTATTTTTTGACAAAATTGGAAAAAAAGAGTATATTAGAAATTTGAAATGGGTACCCGTTCTAAATTAAAGTTATTAGTTAGAGATCAAATTGCATGTCAATAATCAAATTATATGTCAATATTACATTTAATCATCATTATGCATGAAAGGATTAAAATAAGAAAACACCTTCATATAATAATTTTGCATGAAAAGAAAAGGGTTATCTATTTTTATGATCATTGGATATATTGTTGGGGTTTGCTTCTCATTGATGAGATGGAAACTGTTGGAAGAGTTGAGGATATTGTTGGAAGGATATATGGCATATTATGCAAATGCTACTATGATGTTGGGGAAATTGTTGGTGATGCTACTATAGTGTTGTCATTGATGTCAATATTATTATGGTATATACATTGATGTTTGATGAGTATGGTTGAATGGAGTGATGAAAATCTAATGCATAGATGCAACAGTTTTGTTGGTCTGGTGCAGATCAAATGTCTTACAAAATTTCCTAAGTCCTAGAGCACAATCTTTAGTTTATAGTGAACCAGTTTTGGGGTTCGTATTGCTCCGCTATAAATAATTTGGTTATACAATTCTAAGATAATTTTGGTACTTGTTGGAGGATTCTAAATCCAAGGTTTCACATCTTGAAGCCCTCTATAGTTGAAGCTGGAGTTGACAGAGTATCGCTATGGATGTGGAAAAATTACTATGGCAATGTACCTATTTGGAAAAAGCATTCCACCACGGATTATTGTTTTGCTATATAGTTCTATGGGAGTGTTTATAGATGTCTGAAGTATGTTGGGTCCAAGTGGCATGTGCTTCAGAGGTTTGTGTGTCGATATGTGGATGAATCTATTTGGTTCATCTCCTTATTGCTTCACTAATAGGGTCAACCTAAAAGGTTCAAGGTTGTGTAAAATCAAAGGATGTTGGGATTAGACTTATGGAAGTAATTATAGGTCCTTTCTGACCTATTTTGAAGTGTTACATGTTTTGTAAGCATGTGCGGTTAGATCTTTAGCCAAAAGGTTGTTGGATTGCACGGTACATCTAAATTAGCCTGGCCTAATTGATGTTATAGATGTTTGTGGATTTAATGCATATAATTGTTATCTCGTAGAATTACACCCTAGCTAAGTTGCAAAACTTAGCATTCTTGAGGAACATGGGGAATTTTCAAGGCTGTGGGTCACCTGTAATGGAAAAGAACCTTCGGAGAAGGTTGGCTTCCTAGCTGGCTATATCACCTAATCTATTGATTTTCTTTTAGGAAAAGGGATAAGGATAAACTAAAAATGATTTTAAAAAAACTAATTCTATGGTGATACACCTAACTTTAAAGTGGATATGAAAATAAGAAAACTATGACACTTGATTTTGACTAATAGTGAAAGCACTTGCACAACTCATTACATACTAGCTTTTGCATTAATATTTCACTAAGAGGACATAATACATAAAATGCCTAAGTCACAAGGCATAAAGAATGAACAAGGTATAAAACATAAACCTATCCTGCGGGGGTATTAATTTACATCTAGTTTTGATTAAAGGATGGCAAAAATGCCATCGACATCTTTAGGGCATAGAAAACCCTAAAACAAAACAATGAAAATATCATTCATTTTCATTAGAAACTTCTTGAAGAAGCCATGGCCGCTAGGATAAGGGTTTGAACAATGACATTGAAGCTTTCCATGGAGGATTTCATAGTCAAATGGGAATTCTTGCACTCAGATCATTGATGATTCTCCATAGTATGCACAGGTAAGCACTTTTGAGAGCATTCTTTACATTTTATGATACATATTCAATGTGTTTATCCGTGGCCTCTATGAATATATACATATTCTTGAATGGCATTTTCCTTACTGTTGACTATAGCTATAGTTGGAATTTGTATACAAAGAACATTCTACTATTCTGGAAAGGAAACTTTATGGGTTCAAGTCGTTTCCTCTCACTATTGACTCACTGCATTTTACAAGGAATACTTTGTGGTTTTTAAGAAAAAAAATCTCTGGAAATAAAAACCCTCACGAGTTCTTCACTTGTAAAGGTATATTTTGTAGTTCTTTTAAAAGAAAACCCCACTCTTTAGAAATAAACCCTCATGGGTTATTTTGTATTTGACCAGAGCTATGAAACTCTTGTAAACTTTGAAGGAATATTTTGAAAAGAAAACAAATCCTTGCTTCTGGAAATAAAAACCCTCACGAGTTCAAGATATTTCACTATTGTTCTCATTGTGATGCTTGAACTATTCCAAGGACAAACACTGCCACTTGCCAATCTTTCTTTATGTTTGTGACTCACTTCATTTCCTTGTTTGCTATGCTATAATTTTCCTTCAACACTAAATAAAAGGGAATTGTCACATTGTCCACAACTCTGCCTTTGCTCTCTGTGATAAGTATACTCTATCCAGTGTTGCCCGCTTTATTCTTCTCAAGGTATTCAGACTAGGCTCTCTCACTATCCAAGCTACTGTTCTAGGTTGTCCTTCATTAGATGGCTTCATAAAGACCCCTAGTCTATCTTTGACACAGATGACTGTCCTATTGTGCTTTGCACAAACTATCCTCTATATTTCATTGTATATTTAATACTTTTCTCTGCCATTATTCAAGCTTTTGGAAATGATAATAGATATTGTGTATTTAGCTCGGCCTTCACATTTGGTAGAAACCCTTCAAGGTTTTGGTTATAAATTTCAGTCATATTGATGCTAGAAAACATGTCTTTATCTTGTTGTCCTTATGAAATCCTGACTATTTAAATGAGCTAATGCTTATCAACTTATGATATAATTCCATGATGAATGAATAACACTGTTTAGTTCTCTGAAGCATCATGATTCCATTGTACATATCTCCATTTCTTATATCAGTGAATATAACACATACACTGCTATGAATGATAAACTTATCTCTGATTGTATCATAATGTCTTGGAAAGCTTAATAAGCTTATCTCATCAAAATATTGAATGTTAGCACGCTGGGCTCAACCCTCATGGTAGCCACATTTTAACCCACATGCTTAATTAGATGAAATAGTAAGAATACTTGACGTGTATTTTCACATGAAGCAAACAAGTTAGAAAAAACATGTGTACATCTTAGGTGTGTTTCATGACACCTAAAGTGTACATTGCTTATTTAATGCACATCAAGATCAGTTAATATATGAATAAGTGCTTGTTCATGTATGGTTTGGGACTTTTCATTGCTTAGAGCATTGCTCTAACACCATTGCTTTTCCTTGATGTAGGAACTAGGAGCAAAACAGAGCTAGGAAAGACACAAGCAGTATGAAACAACAACAAGCAAGATGACACACCCTGAACCAATCATTCTCAGGCAATGACCGGTTTCCCTCCTTACATACACATTTCATTTATTTACTTATTTATGTATATTATTTTCTTTATTTGCATTAAATAAGTAAAGTTAGTCTCATGGCTTGTGTGAGACAATGCATATTTTACATTCAATAAAGATTACCTTTCTGTTCAAAACAGATTTGTGTAAATCCTTCTTCTGTTACACACACTTGTATGGATGTAGTAATTTTCTCATGTATTATTCTTTGGATTATTTCATTTATGAATTTGAATGTAATGTAGGAATGATTTAAATGTACCTTTTTCTCATTTAAAAAAAAAAAGCTCTACCTTATTGAGCTATAAGTGAAAATATGGTAACAATTTTGGCGACATCTGCTGCATGTTTGCCTGCTAAACATCCTGACCAGTTGCCTAAACCTATCCTTGGGCAGGAAGTCACTCAGAAACTAGGCTCATGACTTAGGAAACAAACTTAGAACTTTTGTAACTCAAAATTATAGTATGAATGACACCCTAGCACTTATTGAAAATAAAAAAAGCAAAAAGGAAACAAACTAACTGTGCTAAAACAACACTTAGGGAATGAAAAATTGCAACTAAACTACAGTGAAACAACACTTTATTGAAAGCATAAAACCTAACCTAGTATGTACAAAGGTAGATCATACTTCAAAACAACGTTTGAGGTGAATCCCATTAACTGGGATAGGCAAGATTTCTCCATCCATTTTTAACAATTGAAAAGTGTTATGTTCCTTGCACTCAGTAATAATAAAAAGACCAATCCAAAAGTTATCAAACTTTGTATGCTTACCTGGCCTACTCTTCAGCTCATCCCACTTGAGTACAAGATTACCTTCATTTAATGTTCTAGGTATGGATTTCTTGTCAAAGGTCTTCTTCATTTGGAGTTGTTGAAACTCGAATGTTTTCATGGCTTTGTCTCTCAGTCTTCAAGATCCATAAGTTGATTGTATCTGACTGCCATTGGATCTTCTTCTTCAAACATATCCAACTGATGCACAATGTTAAGAGCTGGAAAATCAATAGATATAGGCAATCTTGCCTCTTTTCCATAAACAAGCATATATGGTGAATTACCAAGACCTTTTTGGGGTCACTCTATTTTCCCAAAGTGCATATTTTAGATTTGTGTTCCAGGTCCTCTGGTTCTCCTCCATGGTTCTTTTAATGATCCTGATCAAGTTCTTATTTGTGCTCTCAACTAAACCATTACCTTGAGGGTAATAATTTGAAGATGTGTTCAAATGTATTCCATGTTTAACAACCAATCAATCACTCTTAAACCAACAAAAGCTAGAGCATTATCAGAAATAAATGACCCAGGTACTCCAAACCTAGTTACAATGTCATCATATAAATTCAATACAACAGTTTCATTTGCTTCCTTCAAGACAATTGCCTCAGTAAACCTTGTAAAATAGTTAGTTTCTATAAGAACCCACTTGTGACCAACATTTGAAGGAGGATTAATTGGTCCTATGAAGTCAATACCCCATCTCATAAAGGACCGCTCTACTTGAATTAGCTACAAAGGCAATGTTGGTAGCCTCTCTTTTCCTGCAAAAAGAGCACACTTTACACACTTTCTTGACCAAGCATGGGCATCCTTGAATAAGCTTGGCCAATAGTAGCAAGCTCTCATAATTTTCCATGCGATTATTCTTGGGGCAAAATGACCCACTGAAGTTCCATCATGAAACTCATGAAGTAGTTTCTCAACTTGATCATTATCAATGCATCTTAACAAAACACCATTAATATCTTTCTTGAAAAGAATATTATCAATCAAGACATATGGAATGGACTGTAACTTGAAATACCTTCACTTTACTTTGTCAAAACCTAGTGGACATTCACCAATCTACATAAAATGGGTCATATCATGCACCCTGCCTACACCTAACACGGGTGCAACATTTTGAATCTCATTATCATTAACTAGAACAGTCTTTGTTTCAGCTTTCTCATCAATACTAGACCTTGCAACAAGTTGTTCACAAAGTTCTTTACCTCTTACAAGTTTCATGATCTTGATGTCCACATCATACTCCATGACTTTAGTGATCCATCCAACTCTCTTCTCATTTACATCCTTGCTCAACAAAAACTCTTTAATACTTGGGTGTGCAACCATTAGATGAATCTTATTTTTAGAAATCAAAGATTTGAATTTCTTCAAACTCTCGATTACAGCAAGTGCATGTTTTTCTACAAAGCTATATCTTTGCTCATAATCTCCCAGCCCTTGACTAAAAAAGGCAATGGGCTGCTCAAATCCATCGTCATTTTGTTGTACTAGCACTGCTGAAATAGAATCTAAACAACCAAAAGCATAACGAATAAAATCCTTAGAAAAATTAGGATTTACCAGAGTTGGAGCTGCTGCTAAAGCCTCCTTTATTGCTGTAAAACTACTTTTAACCTCTTTAGTCCAGCTAAAAGTGGCATTCTTTTTTAACATGGAAGTCAAAGGTTGCAAAAGATATGCAACATCGGGTATGCATCTTCTCATAAAATTAATTCTGCCTAAGAAACTCTGCAGACCCTTCTGGTGGCTGGGTAAAGGAAGCTCTAAGATAGCCTTGACTCTCTCAAGATCAATGGTGATCCCCTATTTTGATACTATGTGACCAAGAAGCTTGCCTTCATGGACATCAAAGATACTCTTCTTCGGATTAAAAGATATAATAAATTCCCTACATTTTTCAAAAACTTGTTTCAGATGTAACGGTTGTCAAATAAGGTTTGGACCCTTGCTAAGCTATGAACTGTAGCAACCTATTGACACATGGGAACACTTCGAGGTTGTGGGTGACCTGAAAATGAAGTGGACCTCAAGATTATGGGTTGGTTCCCCTTTAGATAACTTGAAAATACTAAAATGAGACAAGGAAAAGAGTAAGAAGGATATGCTTGAAATTAGAACCTATCACTAACAGGTGGTACACCAAAGGTAAAATTTTGACAAAAGCTGTTGAAACTCACAAAAAACTCAATAAAGCTAAACAATCTCACAACATAGAGATTTATGTCTGCAAAAATGATTCTATGTAAGACTCTAACTGTTCTAATGCTTAAACACAAGAAAAACAATGATGTTTTCACAAATATAAAAGCAAGAAAAAGAGATCACTAACATAAACCTGCACTATGACATAATATTTTTTGCATCCAACATGGAAGGAATCTGATAAAATAAAGGATAACACAAAACTTTATCATGCAACTCACAACCAACACTAAACAACAAAGAAAATATGTGAAGGAAATGACTTTATATTGAGGAAAAATGAGTATATGTATTACAAAGGCCAAAATATCATGAGTTACAAAGTGAGAAGCATATGCCTCAACAATCTCCAAACTAAAAACTAACCCCAACAATGAAAGAAGAGAGAGACTTACAGAAAAGTCTTCCAAAATTCAAAATTCAAATTTTGGCTCCAAAACTGATGTGTTGTCAACCTCTCCTTCAAACAAGGCATGCAATTGCCAACCAACTTCCAACAAGAGTTTGTCAAAGTTTCACCAAGTTGGTGAGCCATTTGCAAAAGAAAAGCCCCCCAAATCAGGCTCAAAACTTACAATAACAAGCTACCATGTGCCTGATTTTGCTCGTTGACTCAAGTCAAGTCAAAAATAACTCCAAACTGATGTTAAACCCTTGATAAAGTGCTCCAAATCCCTGATTTTCCTCCATGTGTTGGCTCAAATTTCTCAATTATCTCCAAGATTTGGGCAAGGTCCTTAAAGCCCTATTTGATCTCTATTTGACTAAGTCTTATCATAGCACTTTACTTTTTGCATTTATAATATCATTTATTTAAAAGTGATTTATAATTATCACTTTAAATAAAGATTTACATTTTTAGAATAAAATGCAAAAATAATTGACTAAGTTAAATACAAAAGACTTAATAAAATTAAGACCTCAAGTGTTAATTTTAATTTGAAGACTATTCAAAACAAAAACAAAAAGGCTTAAAACCACAACTTAGGCAAAAAATGAAAAAAGTTTTTAAATAAAAAACTTTAAGGCATAAATGCCTCTCTCCATCGTGCCTCTCTTTAGGGTTTTAAACCTAAGATCAAATGAAAGATATTCATTTTCATTTTATTCTCCTATGCTGAGGATAGAGCCACCATTTGAGAACCTTTAACTGAGTTTTGAAGATGATTTTTTCTGCATTTGCGCCATTTTAAAGGCTTTTTGGAGAATATTATTGGTAAGTTTGGTTCTTTTTATTGAATCTTGTTGTTTCTTTCATTTTTAAAAGCTTTTAGAGGTTTTATTGGGCACGACCATCAGTATTCTCTGATATACTTGCATTTTTTTTATACTATGATGAACCCTTCTTGTCGCCGTGGATTCTCTGATTTTTTTGGAGAGAAATGTAACCAAAAAGCTCGCAGGTTTTGGATTTCCTCATGTACAAATTTGGTGAGTTTTCTTTGAGTATAAATAGAAGAAACTCTCTTTTTATGGCCACATCAATATATTCTATTTCCATGTAGTTTATGACACATGGGTATCTCTCTTTTTATACTGTGAAAATCAACTCCCCTGTGCAAGATAGTGATATGAACGAGATGTCATGAGAGAGCGTACAATTGAAACAAGAGCTTCCTTAGTCAATGTTGCACAAGAAAATGTTGTCCTGTTAATACAAGCAAAGAAAGGTTCGATGCCACTACACAGTGCAGGTATAACCTGCAAGCTCTATGTATCTTTCCATTCCTTTATAAACAATATCCCTTATGCAAGCACGAAAAACACCATTTTACCCATGGTTGACCCCTGTGATGACTATTCTGGGTTTGAAGTTCAAAAACCCCAAGTGGGTCTGTATGCATTGTAGAAACCAAGCTCTTCTCCTGTAGATTTCATTATGTTGGTGTTTTCTTCAAACTCGGGCTCTATATTCTTCACATAGTTTCACTCTTGATGGACATTAAGCTCGAGCCAAGCCATCTCTTGAGCATTCTTTGCAAAAACTCATGGTTTTCAACAAATTTGATATTTTGGAACAAAAGCCCTAAGTGAGTTTCTCCATTTTGTGATTAGAAAAGTAGCCTTTTTATCCACTTAAAAAGGTCTGAACCATTCTTCGAATCATAAATTCATTTTCTAAAAATGACACAAAAATGGAATTTTTACTTGAAACCAGGTAATTTCTTTTTTATTTCATATACAAGGTAAATCTTCATTTCTGTAAAGGCAAATTTTGTAGCCTTCAGTGTATTCGATTCTTTGTCTTTCATGCTATTCGTTGATATTTTGACATTGTATACTTTTCTATAATAAAATAATCATAACAGTCCTCTATGAGCATCGTTATAAAGACCTTACAGTTGATAAGATACTGTTCCCTACAGAAGATTATGTAGATTTATAACATTATTTTGCTGCTCCTCATTGTGAACGATGTTTATTGTATTCTCTAAAAGGGCTCTATAGAGACTGTGAGCATTAAGCTGATGTGAACCTTTAGAATCATGATGTGATTGTTGCTTTTCATGTAGAACTTGATATCTTTCATTCATTTTATTCATGATTCCCTTTCCTGTAGTTGTCTTATAAGGCTGAAACACTTCGAGATCTTAATATGTATGCCTGAAAACTACCTTTTCTCTTTATCCTTGCTCTTGTCTATTCTCTCTTCATAACGTTTATACTGCATAAAACATATTTCAATGAGTTGGGCTCAACCCTTGTGGGAGCCACATTTACCCCACTCATTTAATAATTTGATGAATAAAATAGCAACAAAACATTCCCTGTATCTACACATGAAACAAACCAGTTAGTAAAAACAATAGATTCAAAGGTTCCTTCTCTTGATGATTTGGCCTAGCAGTTCTTCCATTTATCTCATGAATGTACAACTAATTTGATTTGATTCAATAACAAGAGCAAATCATATTTTTGTTGAACTGAACATGTTTTAGGAATTCCTGTCCCGAGCTTTAACAACTGTTGAAACATTTGTAGGTTCGAGAGCTTAGGAACAAGGAGGAGCTAGAGTCTAAAGACAATGAAGATCAAGAAGAACTCACATAATCAACCCTACACCAGCCCTCCAGGCAATGAAGAACATGACCTCCTTTCTCCTGTTATTTCCATTTAACTGTTGTTCAGTTGTATGATTTTCTCTTCTTATTGAATTGAACCAATTTAGTCTACCCACGGCTTGTGTGGGATCACAAAAATATATTTCTCAATAAACTAATTGTTCATGACATGCAAAGGCTTTCGTAATTTTCATAATTTATTTTTATTGCACAATGAAACAATGCAATTGCAATTGTTTGAAACACATGTTCTGTAATCATAATGAATGATTTCTGCTTTTAAAACTGCAATGACTTTAACATAAACATTTACTGTAGATGAATGATTCGGCTTGAATGTTGTTCTCTGAATGAAATTTGTTTAACCATTGCTTTGTTAGGATTGTTCAATCAGTTAAATCTAAACTGTTGAATGATTTTGACAAATCAATCGTAAACATACTTTTATTTCTAAAAAAAAAGTTAATTGGATAACCTGTCATAATTTTTTTTTACCCTAGCAAGTAATTGCCCCTAAAACTTCACTAATTTATGCGAGAAGAAAAAAATGGTAACATTTCTGGTGAATTCTCAGGGGTGTTTGCCTGCTACACAAATTGGGCCAGTTGCCTTGCTTATTGTAGTGTTCTTTAATCATCTTGATAACTAGGAATATAAATTCCTCAACTTAGGGATTGGACATCACAACAAGCAGCTATAATCTGTTAAAGAACCTCATTTACTTATCAACCCGAGGATGTAGAATTGAAATGGGACAGAAAAATATATGCACTAACCACCCTTCCAGACATGCATGATCTCTAAAATGCTAGAACTCTAAATTCTGGAATTACTTTATTGAATAACTTGCTGGAACAAAAACTGAAAGGTAAAACTACTCTGTTTCTAGTGGCTGCAGGAACAGTCAACAGTGATGTATTTTTGTTGCTGCAGGAACAGACACATTTAACTTTTGCAAAAGAAAGTACAGCTATCCTAACCTACAAAATGAAAGTACAGGCAATTTCCTAAGTGGCCCCCCTTAGGTCATGCCAAATTAATCAACAGATTAGGTGAAAAGCTCCATAAACTTTATTAATTTAAAGTGAACAAGTACATAGCACAATCCTTCTTAACTGTATTTCTGATACTGAAAAAATGTATTACAAATGACAAGATCTTCTAGCCCATTCTTTGAAGAAGTATGGGCTATTTATTGAAATCTAATCCTAACTACTAACTAACCTTCCCTTATAAATCGGGAGGTATTTATTACATCCAACTAACTTGATTAAAGAGGCGAACGATAATGCAAGGACCAAGTCAAATTGGTTTGAAAGACTTAAAGCGCCATCATCCTGGATTTGAGCAACAGCAGGACGCCTGGCCTAGATTCCTGGAACATTCTTCTTGCTTGGCGGATAAGTTTGAAACTGTCTCCCCATCTTTAGCTGTTGAACTAGTCTTTGTAGATTTGGCCTTCTACTCTTCAAGTGGATTTTAAATTCCTTCCTCTAATCGCGACACCTGCAAAATAACTCGCCACCTTTCCTGGAGAAAACGGTTAGCTCAACACATTCATCTTTAAGACAGTCCATTACTTCATTCATTCATTCATTAAGTATTAAACTAAGGCAAACATCATTTCAAATATGGCTGCAGGAAGTTTGGTAGTGGATGTTGCAGGAAGGTTTTATGATCACAAAAAGCCATAAAGTATTTATTAGACTAATAAAACATTAAAGATAATAATCATGGGTCTTTTCATCATAATATATTCATGATATTAAGTCATAAAAAGGTCTATGTTCTATCCCATAATCAGACTGAATGTTTGTTTTTAGCATAATAAAAATGGAAAAGTATTTATAAAAATATGATCAAAATGCGCCAAAGTATTGGCTTATCACTTATCCATTGGGTATGAAGTCCATATCAGCTCCTATCAAACTCAGAAAACTTATACAAAGTTGAATTTGTTTGTAGTTGTTACTAATTTGCTTCTACTAGTTTTAGTTCCATGGGGTATATATTTTTGTGTTCATGACATTGAAGCTCAATTCCATATTGTGAATAAGAAGTGTATATTTTATTGAACTATAACTAGTAGTAGCAAATCCCTTTCCTCATTTCCCTCCAACAAAACTTAATGAAAGCTAACTACTTGTGCAAAACACCACTTAGGGAATCGAAAGTTGCAACTAAACCTATTCTAACCTACCCTAACCAACACAAAAACTGGTCAAACAAAAACCATTCACAGGATTACTGAAATAATTGCCTTTTCTAACTTGCATGCTTAAGGACAACTAAGCAAAGATAAGTTAGAGAAAAAAGTTCAACAATATGATGCACTACTCCTTGAAAGAAAGAAACAAGTACCCCTACCTCATCAAACTGATTATACGTATTGTTGTTCAAAGGATGAAAAGTGAGTTGTACATATTCGCATTTGGCTGCCAGTGCATTCTTGATGCCATCATCAATCATAGATTCATGCTTGGGAGCGAAGTTGGCAATTGATGCTTCAGTGATCTCCATACTGGCCAAATACCTGATTGGATAGCCTATTGAACGGACAAACTTTGAACTGCCATTGAACCCCATTCGATTAAGATCTGTTGTTTGGTTTTCATCTTGGAGAGTAGTATCCAACTTTCACTCTTATTAAATTTGAACAATACTTGCATGTAGCTCAACCTCCTGGATACCCAAAATAGAGTCTTCCTTTTCAAAAGAGGAAGGCAAATGCCCAAACAATGAGGTAGCCTCTTCCAGCACAATTTCAATCAACACATCAGCCTCAAGCTCCTTTATACACTAGAACGAAAGCTGCTCATAATGCTCATTATCCCTCAAAGAAAGACACTCCAATTCAAGCTTGTCCTCTTCAATGAAGGCAACAAGTATTCAAACAATAAATAAGCTTCTTCCAACCAATCTTCAATTTGTATATCAACTTCAGGCTCCTTTATACAATAGAATGGAAACTCCTCCTGCTGTCTAGGCTGAACCATTGAAACATCTTCATTTTTTTCATCAATAGGTGGATTGTTAGCAAAAACATCGAGAGATCCACCTTGAGAGATCTTCTCCTGTTCAATCCTTTACTGTTGTATTTGGTAACACCTTACAGCTAAACGTAAAGGATTTAATTTACTGATCTTCTCCATTAGGAGAAAGTCATCTTGACTAATGGGCTACTCTTGAGGGGTGATGAACTGATTTCCCTCAAGTATAGGCTCCTGCAAAAATTCATTACTCATAAAACTTGGAATTTCGAATGTAGCTTTCTTAAGGGGTTCACCTTACTTGAAGCTTGGAATCCTAACTCTGGAAGCCTCTTGATTAGAAAGTTGTAGCCTTATCTCTGCATCCTTTACAACAAGCTGTTGAGCAAGATTCACCTCAAATTGCTTCTTTTGTGCCTCCAAATCTTGCTCATGGAGATGTGCTTGCTAAACCCATTCATTCTGTTGCAAGTTATACTCCTACTACCTATTGATTTCATCAAACTGCTCTTGGATATATACAGACATATCCTCCATATTCACATTATCAAATTTTTGAGATTCATTAGAAAAACAACTTTGCTACTAATATTCTATGTTATTAGCAGCATGATTGCTTTAATATGGCATATATGAAGGTGTATAAACAACACCCTCATGAAATGGGGAATGATAAGTCATTTTCCATGAAACCAACACTTAGACTGTTGAAACCAATTACTTTGAACTTGGAGTCACCAGGTATGTTAAAAAACTGTATCTTGAAGACTGTAATTTATGTTGCACACACCAAACAATAACATGATACTTCTGGATAAGGACTGAAAAAGAGTTCGTAGTCCCACCGGGCGTGCCAAAAACTATTGTCAAATAAGGTTTGCACCCTTGCTAAGCTATGAATTATAGCAACCTATTGACACATGGGAACACTTCGAGGTTGTGGGTGACCTGAAAATGAAGTGGACCTCAAGATTATGGGTTGGTTCCCCTTTAGATAACTTGAAAATACTAAAATGAGACAAGGAAAAGAGTAAGAAGGATATGCTTGAAATTAGAACCTATCACTAACAGGTGGTACACCAAAGGTAAAATTTTGACAAAAGTTGTTGAAACTCACAAAAAACTCAATAAAGCTAAACAATCTCACAACATAGAGATTTATGTCTGCAAAAATGATTATATGTAAGGCTATGACTATTCTAATGCTTAAACACAAGGAAAACAATGATGTTTTCACAAATATAAAAGCAAGAAAAAGAGATCACTAACATAAACCTACACTATGACATAACATTTTTTGTATCCAGCATGGAAGGAATCTGATAAAATAAAGGATAACACATAACTTTATCATGCAACTCACAACCAACACTAAACAACAAAGATAAATATGTGAAGGAAATGAATTTCTATTGAGGAAAAATGAGTATTTGTATTACAAAGGCCAAAATATCATGAGTTACAAAGTGAGAAGCATATGCCTCAGCAATCTCCAAAATTCGAAATTCAAATTTTGGCTCCAAAACTGATGTGTTTTCAACCTCTCCTCTAAACAAGGCATGCAATTGCCAACCAACTTCCAACAAGATTTTGTTAAAGTTTCACAAACTTGGTGAGCCGTATGCAAAAGAAAAACCCCCCAAATTAGGCTCAAAACTGACAGTAACAAGCTACCATGTGCCTGATTTTGCTCCTTGACTCAATTCAAGTCAAAAATAACTCCAAACTGATGTTAAACCCTTGATAAAGTGCTCCAAATCCCTGATTTTCCTCCATGTTTTGGCTCAAATTTCTCAATTATCTCCAAGATTTGTGCAAGGTCCTTAAAGCCCTATTTGATCTCTTTTTGACTAAGTCTTATCATAACACTTTACTTTTTGCATTTATAATATCATTTATTTAAAAGTGATTTATAATTATCACTTTAAATAAAGATTTACATTTTTAGAATAAAATGCAAAAATAATTGACTAGGTCAAATACAAAAGACAATAAAATTAAGACCTCAAGTGTTAATTTTAATTTGAAGACTATTCAAAATAAAAACAAAAGGCCTTAAAACCACGACTTAGGCAAAAAATGAAAGAAGTTTTTAAATAAAAAACTTTAAGGCATAAATGCCTTTCTCCATCGTGTCTCTCTTTAGGGTTTTAAACCTAAGATCAAATGAAAGATATTCATTTTCATTTTATTCTCCTATGCTGAGGATAGAGCCACCATTTGAGAACCTTTAACTGAGTTTTGAAGATGATTTTTTCTGCATTTGCGCCATTTTAAAGGCTTTTTGGAGAATATTATTGGTAAGTTTGGTTCTTTTTATTGAATCTTGTTGTTTCTTTCATTTTTAAAAGCTTTTAGAGGTTTTATTGGGCACGACCATCAGTATTCTCTGATATACTTGCATTTTTTTTATACTATGATGAACCCTTCTTGTCGCCGTGGATTCTCTGATTTTTTTGGAGAGAAATGTAACCAAAAAGCTCGCAGGTTTTGGATTTCCTCATGTACAAATTTGGTGAGTTTTCTTTGAGTATAAATAGAAGAAACTCTCTTTTTATGGCCACATCAATATATTCTATTTCCATGTAGTTTATGACACATGGGTATCTCTCTTTTTATACTGTGAAAATCAACTCCCCTGTGCAAGATAGTGATATGAACGAGATGTCATGAGAGAGCGTACAATTGAAACAAGAGCTTCCTTAGTCAATGTTGCACAAGAAAATGTTGTCCTGTTAATACAAGCAAAGAAAGGTTCGATGCCACTACACAGTGCAGGTATAACCTGCAAGCTCTATGTATCTTTCCATTCCTTTATAAACAATATCCCTTATGCAAGCACGAAAAACACCATTTTACCCATGGTTGACCCCTGTGATGACTATTCTGGGTTTGAAGTTCAAAAACCCCAAGTGGGTCTGTATGCATTGTAGAAACCAAGCTCTTCTCCTGTAGATTTCATTATGTTGGTGTTTTCTTCAAACTCGGGCTCTATATTCTTCACATAGTTTCACTCTTGATGGACATTAAGCTCGAGCCAAGCCATCTCTTGAGCATTCTTTGCAAAAACTCATGGTTTTCAACAAATTTGATATTTTGGAACAAAAGCCCTAAGTGAGTTTCTCCATTTTGTGATTAGAAAAGTAGCCTTTTTATCCACTTAAAAAGGTCTGAACCATTCTTCGAATCATAAATTCATTTTCTGAAAATGACACAAAAATGGAATTTTTACTTGAAACCAGGTAATTTCTTTTTTATTTCATATACAAGGTAAATCTTCATTTCTGTAAAGGCAAATTTTGTAGCCTTCAGTGTATTTGATTCTTTGTCTTTCATGCTATTCGTTGATATTTTGACATTGTATACTTTTCTATAATAAAATAATCA
Organism: Sequoiadendron giganteum; assembly: GCA_007115665.2. Lineage (NCBI taxonomy): Eukaryota > Viridiplantae > Streptophyta > Pinopsida > Cupressales > Cupressaceae > Sequoiadendron > Sequoiadendron giganteum. Next base: position 618,292,596 of record CM021102.1, on the reverse strand, counting down.
TAACAGTCCTCTATGAGCATCGTTATAAAGACCTTACAGTTGATAAGATACTGTTCCCTACAGAAGATTATGTAGATTTATAACATTATTTTGCTGCTCCTCATTGTGAACGATGTTTATTGTATTCTCTAAAAGGGCTCTATAGAGACTGTGAGCATTAAGCTGATGTGAACCTTTAGAATCATGATGTGATTGTTGCTTTTCATGTAGAACTTGATATCTTTCATTCATTTTATTCATGATTCCCTTTCCTGTAGTTGTCTTATAAGGCTGAAACACTTCGAGATCTTAATATGTATGCCTGAAAACTACCTTTTCTCTTTATCCTTGCTCTTGTCTATTCTCTCTTCATAACGTTTATATTGCATAAAACATATTTCAATGAGTTGGGCTCAACCCTTGTGGGAGCCACATTTACCCCACTCATTTAATAATTTGATGAATAAAACAGCAACAAAACATTTCCTATATCAACACATGAAAAAAACCAGTTAGTAAAAACAATAGATTCAAAGGTTCCTTCTCTTGATGATTTGGCCTGGTAGTTCTTCCGTTTATCTCGTGAATGTACAACTAAGTTGATTTGATTCAATAACAAGAGAAAATCATATTTCTGTTGAACTGAACATATTTTAGGAATTCCTATCTTGAGCTCTAACAAACTGTTGAGACATTTGCAGGTTCGGGAGCTTAGGAGCAAGGAGGAGCTAGAGTCTGAAGACAATGAAGATCAAGAAGAACTCACAGAATCAACCCTACACCAGCCCTCTAGGCAATGACAGACATGACCTCCTTTCTTGTGTTATTTCTATTTAACTATTCTTCAGTTGTATGATATTCTCTTCTTGTTGAATTGAACCAATTTAGTCTACCCATGACTTGTGTGGGATCACAAAAATATATTTCTCAATAAATGAATTGTTCATGACATGCAATGGATTTCATAATTTTCATAATTTATTCTGATTGCACAATAAAACAATGCAATTGCAATTGTTTGAAACACATGTTCTGTAATCATAACGAATGATTTCTGCTTTTAAAACTGCAATGACTTTAACAGAAACAATTACTGTAGATGAATGATTCGGCTTGAATGTTGTTCTCCGAATTAAATTTATTTAGCCATTGCTTTTTTAGGATTGTTCAATCAGTTTAATCTAAACTATTGAATGATTTTGACAAATCAATCCTAAACATACTTTTATTTCTGAAAAAAAAAAAGAAAAAAAGTTCATTGGATAACTTGTCATAAAAAATTTGTACCCCAGCAAGTAATTGCCCCTAAAACTTCACTAATTTATGTAGGAAGCAAAAATTGGTAATAGTAATAGATGCTCGTCAACATTCTTAGATAATATTGTGACATCATCTAAATAAATCAGCACAATCTTATTAATCAAACCTTGAAATGCCATATCCATGGCCCTCTGAAATGTGGCACCAACATTAGATAAACCAAAAGGCATTCTCTTGTAGGCCATAATGCCCCATTTTGTTGTAAAAGTAGTTTTAAAATGATCTTCCTCTTTGACCAGCACTTGGTTATAACCAAAATAACCATCTAATAAGGAAAATCTCTTTGAACCAACAACTACTTGGAGGATCTGCTCCATGGAGGGTAGTGGGTACTGATCTTTCAAAGAAGCTCTGTTAAGGTCCCTAAAGTCTACACAAAGTCTAATCTCTTTGCTTTTCTTTCTAACCGGTACAAGGTTAGATACCCATGAAGTATGTTTAATGGGAGAGATAATATCCCCCTCAACTAGTTTGGTCAATTCTTTAAACATGAGAGGCTCTAACTTAGGGTTCAAAGGTCTTTGTTTCTGCCTGACAGGCTTAGCATCAGGTTCTAATTCAATGGTATGTTGGGAAATATATGGGGATCAAATCCTTTTAAATCTAAGTATTCCCAAGCAAATACATCATTAAACTCTTGACATAAAGCAACAAAAGCCTGCTTATCTTCAGTTGAACAAACTTTACCTATCTTAAGGATCTCACCTTTGAAAATCTCCAGCTCTTCATAGTGCTCTTCTTTGATTTGAAAACTAGCTCTACCCTTCTTAAGTTGATCAGTAGTGTTGAAAATCAACTCCAAGGTGACAAGACCCTTGGGTAGCTTATTCCTCTTCAACTATATGACTTGATCATCATACTGCTGCTTGGGATTCTCTTAATTCACCACATAAAACTGATCCTCTTCAAGCAAAAAAGATAGAATTTTCTCATCACTTTCAAATACTTTCTAGTGAACGTTGTTATTAGGAATTGATGGCCTGAATACAACCTTCATATACTACTGTATTTTCTCGTTCTTTAGATCACTAGGAATGTCAAACTGTGCTCCAATGGCTACAAGCCTATCTGCATGTTTGTTCTGATTTCTGGGAACATAAACCAAGTTAAATGCATTAAAATCCTCTATCAGGTCCCAGACTATTTTCTGTAGGACTTCAAGGCGTCATTCTTGGCAGTACTTAGGCCTCTAACCTGATTAACAATCAGTTCACTATCCCCATAAACCTTCAGATAGTTCACTCCTCTTTTCCTTTCCCATTCCAGACCTTGAATAAGCCCTTCATACTCAACAGTGTTATTAGAGCACGCAAAGGCAAAATTAAATGCATAAAAGTACTTATCACCTTGTGGGTACACAAGCATTGCACCTCCACCAACTCCATTCTTACTTCTAGAACCATCAAAAAACATCTCCCAAAGCTCATCTTGCTGCTTCAACAACCAATTTGTATTGTTTTCAAGGTTCAGAACCTCTGCATCAGGTTCATGCAACACATAGACACCCATACCAACATCATGAATATGATTATCAGGGTTTTCCATCAAATTCTCTATTGCCCACTCATGTAACAACACATGAGGAACAACTTCTGCTTGTAACTCTTGAGCAGAAACAAGCTCACTATCATAAAAAACAACACAATTCTTGTTTGCAGCACTACGAATAGCATTAATCACACTTGGATTATAAGGTTCTATATGGTCCTTGTCTAATTTTTCAGAATTTATGGTAACTTTAGTTACATATCTCGTTCGAAATAACATATGTGACCAGTCAGTAGATACATAACCTCCTATTTTGGCTGTAAAGTCTCTTGAGAGACACAAGGCAAAGAAAGGTGGTAGATCTATGACACATATTTCTTGGGGAACTAAAAAATTTGGGCAAGCATGAAGTGTAAGGCTTAGACCCTTGATGACTCCCATGGTGTTAATTGAGGTTCCATCTAACTGGACAACTCCTTTCTCTAAAGGCTGATATTTTAGTCGTAGCCTATCAACAATCTGTTTTGGCATCACAGAGCTACTAGCTCCACTATCTACCAGACAATTATGGACTAATTTATCACCTACGATTCAAAGAAACATAAAGTGGAGGTGGTTTGACATCCTTACTCGTTTCTTTGTTGGGTTTTTGTTTGCTGTCTTGAGGAGTGTTTGTTAAAACAACTCTAACCAGACTTGCTTATGGCTCATCAGTCACCTTTAAATTTGATAAAGTTGTCTGTAACATGTCCTTTTGACCTAGGATAGCTAATGAATCCCACATTCACATTGTTATACTCATATTTTTGATGTTATCAATAATATTAAAAGGCGCAATTGTATTTACCTTCTGATGGGTCTTTACACTAGCATGATCTTCTTGCAAGTGTGGTTGCTCCTTAGTAGTTCCTTGAGAATTCCTTTGCAAAATCTGAGGCACTTGTGAGATAGATGGTTCTACAGTTGCTACTTTCCCTTTATCAGCTATTTGCTCAAGATCAAGAGCTCTTTTCTTTGCTCATGTGTTTGCTGCAATTGGATAATCATCTGCATTGACTCCACAAAATTCTTCTCCTTGCCAATTTAACAGAGTAGCATCACTTGGAGGTTGCTCTTGCTGTTGTGGAGCTCCATCAATAGGTATGTTAGGTTGTGAACTTGAAGCGCTCTGCACCATTAATGCCTGATTAATGAGTCCATTGGAGCATGTGGCTTCATTGTGAGGTTGGCTTCAAGGATAACACTACTCATAGTCTGTTGCAAGGTTTTTTTGAACAGGGATAAGGTCCCTAGCTGCACTAACAGGTGTTGGTGCATATTCCTGAAAAGGCCTTGTATTCACATTTTGTCTTGGACCTTGGAAGTTACCTTGGTATTGTTGCCTATTGCCTTGATACTGCTGGTGTTGATCTTGATAAGGTTGATTTCCTCCTTGGTTCTATTGTTGATAAGGTCTGTTATAAGATTGTTGCTTCTCTAAGCTCACCAACTTGTTACCAAAGGTTTGAAGTAGAATTTTGATCTCCTGTAGCTCATGGGATGAGCTTGGAATAACAGATTCTTGAGTTACAATAGTTTGAATAGCAGCTGGAACTGTTGGTACAGCTAGAAAAGGTGCAAAAGGTGGTATTTACAAAGGCATGTTAAGCTGAATATCTGGAAAGATAGGCATTAGAGGCCTAGGAGCAATCTTACCAGCCTATATTAAACTATTTTCAGCTTTGATTACTACTTCATATGCTTTCGATAAAGACACTCCTCCCATTGATTGTATCATGACTGATATACCACTGTTTAAGGCTCTTAGATTGTACAAGAAGGCATACTCAAGTGAAGGCCTCATTGTTTCAGGTATCCTGAACCAAGTCCTCTGAAGATGGAAGTTGAAGTCCATCATTTGCTCTCGAGGAGCCCTTTTAATGGTTGTAAGTTGCTCAACCAATGACAAGTGATCAGACTTGTCTTGGAATTGCTTATGCAACTTATCTCCAAACTCATTCCACATTGTAATAGTGCCAATTGCTAGACCCGTATACCATTGCAATGCTTTTCCCTTCAATGATGCAACAAGATCCTAACAACTACGTCCTCCTAAGTTATGTGGTGAACTCCACATAACGAAGAAACATCTCTTATGTGCTCAATTGGGATAGTCTGATCCTCCCCAGCAAAATTTGGTAAACTCTTGAGGGCAGCCACTGGTATGTCATTGTGTTGTGCCAAATTTAATGGACTACCTCCATTAAATTGCACAAAGGGATGGTTTATTGCCATTGGAGGTGGCTTAGGTGGATTAAATTGAGTTTGAATAGCAACTGAAGAACTTGTTGAAGCAACAAAATCTAAAAATGAAAATGCAGCAGAACCTGAGGAAGCAACAAAAGAAACTTTCTTTGGGTTGCTTGAAGGTGATCTTACTATTTTGAAGCTTGGTGAAGCACAATGATTCTCACTCTGCCTCTTAGATGGTCTATGTCTCCTCCTTCGTGGTGAGAAAAAAGACTCAGGTCTTACACCAGGTGGTGTTAACTGAAATCTCTTCAATGGATGAGTTCTTTTTGTTGTTTAGCCTTGTCTTTTGGGTGGTGACAACTACAAAAACTCAAAGTCCTTTGAACTCCTTGTTTAAATTCTTGTCATAAGTTGTAACAACAATGATTCTGTTGTCCTTTATCTCATGGAGTTGCCAAATATGCAAATAATACCTCCAAAAAAGGTCTGAACTTGTTGGTTGCATACCAAACTAGCAAAAATGTCGATGAGCGTGTCCCACCGGGTGTGCCAAAACTGTTATCTCATAGAATTACACCCTAGCTAAGTTGTAGAACTTAGCATTCTCAAGGAACATGGGGACTTTTCCAGGTTGTGGGTCACCTATAATGGAAAAGAACCTTTGGAGAAGGCCAACTTCCTAGCTGGCTATATCACCTAATCTACTGATCTTCATTTAGGAAAAGGGAGAAGGATAAAGTAAAAATGGTAAAATTGAAAAATGGTTAATTTTTTTATTTTTATGGTGATACACCTAACTTTAAAGTGGATATGAAAATTAGAAAACTATGACACTTGATTTTGACTAATACTGAAAGCACTTGCACAACTCATTACAGACTAGCGTTTGCATTAATATTTCACTAAGAGGAAAAAATACATAAACTCATAAATGGAAAATGAATTCACAATTAAAAGTTATATGTATTTTTAAGACACTCCTAGCAACCTGCGAAAACAAGCTTTTTGCAGAAAAAGGTATAAATTAAGAGACAAAGTTATAAGGAAAAAGGATAATTTCACTAATAACCTGATCAATCTTCAAGATATACACAAGAACTGCAAGAATAAGAAGGCAAAAATTTCATTACCAACTATCTCCAAGGTATAAACTGTATTTCATATTCCAAGAGTTACAAAAAATGCCAAAATACTATGCCAAAAGACTGTAAAATTCACTAACTTTGGATTTGCATAATCAAAACCTACTATCAAGTGAGTTACAAAAGTTACTAAGTAACCAAGCTTCCAAATAGTTCCACCAAAAAAGGAACTAGAAGCATCTTGGGTCGGATGCAACAATAAACCCACAAATCTAGCTTCTAGATCTACTCCAAATGTGCTCCAAAAGGTGGAAAAAGTCAAGCTTGACTTTGTCAAACCATAAAAGCATCTAAAAAATGCTCCAAACTGATTCAAGATGCCTCAATTTGCTCCAAATGCTCCAAACGAAAAATAAATACTCCTAGATGCTCTACTCATGTTTGCCAACTGAAAATAACCTCCCTCAATTCTCTCCCATGCACATAAATTGAAACAAATCAACCCCCCTCGTGACTTGGTCATATTGACATATGCTCCTATTTTTTCATTTAAAAGATAATGACTTAACTTAAATGATTTATAAATCATCATTTAAATTTAATCATTTATAATGTAAAAAATAAATGCAAAAATAAAGGACCTACAATAGCAAAAGGCTTGCTAAGTCAAAATGTGATAAAATGCCTAAGTCACAAGGCATAAAGAATGAACAAGGTATAAAACATAAACCTAGCCCGCGGGGGTATTAGTTTACATCTAGTTTTGATTAAAAGATGGCAAAAATGTCATCGATATCTTTAGGGCATAGCAAACCCTAAAACAAAACAATGAAAATATCGTTCATTTTCATTAGAAACTTCTTGAAGAAGCCATGGCCGTTAGGATAAGGGTTTGAACAGTGACATTGAAGCTTTCCATGGAGGATTTCACATTCGACTGGGAATTCTTGCACTCAGATAATTGATGCTTGTCCATAGTATGTACAAGTAAGCACTTTTGAGAGTATTCTTTACATTTTCTGATACATATTCAATGTGTTTATCCGTGGCCTCTATGAATATATACATATTATTGAATGACATTTTCCTTACTATCGACTATAGCTATAGTTGGCATTTGTATACAAAGAAAATTCTACTATTCTGGAAAGGAAACTTTACGGGTTCAAGTCGTTTCCTCTCACTATTGACTCGCTGTATTTTACAAGGAATAATTTATGGTTTTTAAGAAAAAAAATCTTTGGAAATAAAAACCCTCAGGGTTTCTTCACTTGTAAAGGTATATGTTGTAGTTATTTTAAAAGAAACCCCCACTCTTTAGAAATAAACCCTCATGGGTTATTCTGTATTTGACCAGAGCTATGAAACTCTTGTAAACTTTGAAGGAATATTTTTGAAAGAAAACAAATCCTTGCTTTTGGAAATAAAAACCCTCACAGGTTCAAGACATTTCACTATTGTTCTCACTGTGATGCTTGAACTATTCCAAGGACAAACACTGTCACTTGCCAATCTTTCTTTATGACTGTGACTCACTTCATTTCCTTGTTTGTTATGCTATAACTATCCTTCAACACTAGATAAAAGGGAATTGTCACATTGTCAACAACTCTACCTTTGCTCTCTATGATAAGTATACTCTATCCATTGCTGCCCACTTTATTCTTCTCAAGGTATTCAGACTAGGCTCTCTCACTGTCCAAGCTACTGTTCTAGGTTGTCCTTCATTAGATGGCTTCACAGAGACCCCTGGTCTATCTTTGATACATATGGTTGTCCTATTGTGCTTTGTGCAAACTGTCCTCTGTATTTCATTGTATATTTAATACTTTTCTCTGCCATTATTCAAGCTTTTGGAAGTGATAATAGATACTGTGTATTTAGCTCGACCTTCACATTTGGTAGAAACCCTTCAAGGGTTTGGTTATAAATTTCAGTCATATTGACGCTAGAAAACATGTTTTTATCTTGCTTTCCTTATGAACTCTTGACTATTTAAATGAGCTAATGCTTATCAACTTATGATATCATTCTATGATGAATGAATAACACTGTTTAGTTCTCTGAAGCATCATGATTCCATTGTACATATCTCCATTGCTTATATCAGTGAATATAACAAATACATTGCTATGAATGATAAACTTATCTTTGATTGTATCATAATGTCTTGGAAAGCTTAATAAGCTTATCTCATCAAAAAACTGAATGTTAGCATGCTGGGCTCAACCCTCGTGGGAGCCACATTTTAACCCACATGCTTAATTATATGAAATAGTAAGAATACTTGACTTGTATCTGCACATGAAGCAAACAAGTTAGAAAAAACATGTGTACATCTTAGGTATGTTTGATGACCTGACAAATCTCCTAGACACCTAAAGTGTACATTGCTTATTTAATGCACATCGAGATCAGTTTATATATGAATAAGTGCTTGTTCAGGTATGGTTTGGGACTTTTCATTGCTTAGAGCATTGCTCTAACACCATTTATTTTTCTTGATGTAGGAACTAGGAGCAAAGGAGCAAAATGGAGCTAGGAAAGACACAAGCAGTATGAAACAACAACAAGCAAGATGACACACCCTGAACCAGTCATTCTCAGGTAATGACTGGTTTCCCTCCTTACATACACATTTCATTTATTTACTCATTTATGTATATTATTTTCTTTATTTGCATTAGATAAGTAAAGTTGGTCTCACAACTTTTGTTAGACAATGTACATTTTACATTCAATAAAGATTACCTTTCTGTTCAGAAAATATTTGTGTAAATCCTTCTTCTGTTACACGCACTTGTATGGATGCAATAATTTTCTCATGTAATCTTCTTTGGATTATTTCATTTATGCATTTGAATGTAAGGTAGGAATGATTTAAATGCACCTTTTTCTTAGTTTTTTTAAAAACAACAACAAGCTCTACCTGATTGAGCTATAAGTTAAAATTTGGTAACAATAATGTAATATTATTTCAATTTCATAGAGAAAACGTTTCGAATACATGTGTAAGAAGAGTGTGAATGTGATATGAATGTGATGTGCAGAGTTACAGAGAAGAGTTTAACATGAAGTGTGTCAGATCAGTTTATAGAGCTTAATTGGCACTATGTTCGACATATGGTAGATCCATTGTATCAGTTCAAATCTTTGGAAGTGAGCCACCCTCCCTCCTAGCAGTGAGCCATCTCATTTATTCTCTATTCTTTGGATAGTGAGTCGACCTAGCAGTGAGCCTTTCTATAATATCTTATAACCATTTATAATATTGTGAGCTAATCCTCACCGTGGTTTTCCTTTTTTGGGTTTTGCATGTAAATTCGATGTTCTTGTGTTATTTTATGTGATGCATGCCTTCTATGTTCCTCTCCATTATTGAAATTTTAAATTGATGCATTGAATGAATGTTTAAAGTTATCAAAAGTTAATGAATTTCCTAGAGAATATTAATTCACCCCCCTCTTAGTATTCTGGGTGTTGAACATATGTGCATGTTATATTGTCTTCATGAGGAAAGTAGTTTTACTCTATATGTGATTTGGCTTTAATTTTTAGGATGGGTGATGAATATGGACTAACAAAGGGGAGTATATTTTCTTTTCTAAATCTACCTACTATTTACGATTTAATTGCTTTGGCCAAAGCTATGTGTACCATTGAAATAGATGGATATTATTTTATTCTGTCTACCATATCCTGATAGTAGGGCATAACATGTTCATATGTGAAATGTATGTAGATATATCAGGTTGCACCAGATTCCATCCTACCAGCCATTTCCAAGTTGCTAGGCTTCTCATGCAGGGTCAAGAATTCATGTTAAGAAGAATTTCGAGAAAGCGTAAGCTTCGTCGTTGAACAAAAAAGTGCTTGAGCCATGTTCTCGTCTCTTGGTATGCATATGACCATCGGGGTTAGTGGTGATTGGCGACTCTAGTGATTATTTTTCTTTACTTGTATTATTATGACTAGATGGGCATGAGAGTCTAAGCCATATTATTGCATAAATTATATCTTGTACTCTATAATACGTGACTAGATAGTACTTCATGTGATGATGCACTTTATTTTTGGTAGTTAATATTCTGCATTAAGCACTTTACATGTGAGATGTAACATTTCATTTGTATATGTCGAAGATGTTTCATTTCATTTCTATATTTATCTGAAAATGAGTTATTTATTTTCATGAGATTGTTTAGGGTTTTGAACCTTACATTTGTTATCAGAGCACATATTGCAACACTAGGATCTCTAGTTTTTGTTCTTAACCATGTGGTTTTTGGTGCTTGGTGTGTGATCATAAAAGTGCATGTTTTGGAGAGTAAGTGTTTGGCTTCTTGCATGGGTGTCTTGGGTGGAATTTTGAGGGTTCAGTGTGAACCAACTCGTGTAATGTTTTTGAGGAGGAAGATTGCCTCATACACCCTAAAACATTTGATAGGGATGGGAAGATACCCCTATTTGAGAGTCTCTTGAGTGAGGAACGATCACTCTCTAGTGCATAACTCATTGTGTGAGAGCTTTGCTTGGGTCTTGGTATGCATGATTGTATTGTTGGTAATAGGTGTTGTTACCATTTTTTCCTAGCATGATATGCTCAATAAATGCTTGCTCACGAGGGTTAATTAGACCCTTGGGTTTTTGAGAAGTGTGATCATGTGTGATTACCATCTCAATTCCTCAATTATTGCTTAGTGTGAATGTGTAATGACCCTTGAGTGGTCTTGTTTATTCTTATGTGTTCTCTTTAGATATATGTATATGGATGTATTTGACTGAAATTGGGTGTTAATGCTTTGGCTCATGATAGATAATTGTGAATTTTCCTATGTGACTGATGTATTGAAAGTAAATGTGGTTTATGTCATATGCTTGAATTGTAAAAATGTGGCCTTATGGTAATTACCTATTGTGTGTTGTGCATTGTATTTCTATTGGAGTATCATTATATGTGTGAAGTGATCATGTTAGTGCATGAATGGAATGTTGCATTGTCATCATACAATTTTTGGGTCAATGAATCATGTCCCCAAATCATGTTGTCCCTAGGATTCTTGTGAGAACCTAGGTGGGTATGAGTTTTACAAAGAAGTGCATTATTGTTGTAATCTCTCTTGGATTAGCAATATACTTGCCTCTCTCTTTCTATGGTGTATTTTTTTTTTCCTTAGGGGTTTCTCCACACAAAACTGGTCTCATGTGTTATGGTTTTCTTTTCTTGCTTTGATTTTGCAATCACATTCATATTGAGGGTTAACCTTTGGATTTGGATTTGCAATTACTTTTGATTAAAGTTCATATTGCAAGCTTTCTTCACCTTGTTTTACAACAAAAATTTGGTCAAGTTCACTTTCAAAGCAAATATTTGTATTCAAACGGGTCATTCTTCTTTTAAAATTACCTTTGAGAGTTCGTAAAATGTTTGGGAAATTTTATGAATATTTCTTAAATCACTATAGGCACCCAACGTGAGGGTTTCAATTCACCCACCAAAGGTTTTGGATGATTTTAAAGTAATACTTGGCACCTAACATAAGGCTATGAACATACAAGGAAGTCCCAATGATTATTAATCAATAGTTGATAACTTGATATTAATCTTTATATTTAGCTTCACTTTTAAATAAAATTTCCCACTCCACTTCCAAATGAATCTTTTGCAATGTTTAGCTAACCATATATTTTCTATAATGTGCCTTTGGAATAAGAATTCCCACAAGACATAATAGGTTTCTAGATACTTTATAATAAATTTTATGGAATAACATCTCAGTGTAGTTATTTTAATTCAAAGTGAAACTAAAAAATGACAAAAAGTCAAAGCATGATGAATTTCTATGTAAAATTTTATGTTCTAATCCAATTTTCCTCAAATACCATGTCTCAAAATTATCCAAATGAGATTCCTCTTCCTATGAAAAAACTAAGTGGAAGATTGTGGAGGTCTTGTGTTCAAGTGCACATAACATTAAATTCACACCTCATTTATCAATGGAGCTTGAAATCTCGTAACTGCTATTAGAACACCAAATTTTGCAAAAGGGAAAAAGATAAAATATTAAAAAAATTTCATTCCCAACTAAATATAATTTCCAATGTTACATGCAACTTCACTTCACATATAAATTCTCACAAACATTCAAATGGGCCTTACTTCTCCAAATCTTCACTTAAGATACAAATTCCCACAAGGCAACGAGGATACACAATAATTTATAAAGAGAGTTAGAAAAATACGAGTGTCAAGTGTACCTAACATCCTCTAAAATTTAATCAAGCGCCATTTTCACATGACCCTTTAATGTTCATGAGAATATCTCACTAGGTTTTGAGCTTATTGTCATGAGTTGAAAGACCATAGAGCATAACATGTCCTAATATTATTGGCATATTTCATTTATTCCTAAGAGGGTGATGTGAAAGATTTGAAAAGTTTTAATAACTTTGAAAAAGGTAAAATAATAATGTGAAATGCATGTGGATCAACTATTTCCAAGATACTTAAAGTGGCATTGCTATGTATGAAAAACATTAAAAGATGAACCATAATAAATGAAGCCAAACCCTTTATTCACAATGGGAAATGAAATTGACTCTTTATTTAAAGAAAATGTTAATAAAAGGGATGATGTAGTAACCATACAAAATAAAGGAGCTTGCAAATAGCTGCATATTTGAAACAAAATTTTATGTAGAGACTTAGCCTTTAACTTCCACTCCAAATGCCTAATGAGATTAATATTCTTGTAAAGTTACACAAGTTTGACTTTCAATTGCACATAACAAATGACCTAGAAGTTACACAAATTTCATGACTAATTATTTTCAAACATTATGATGCCTTTAAATCCTTGTAAATGATTTCAAATCTATAAATTGAGAAGAATGTTTTTTTTTGGAATATAACTCCTATTTGCATATAATTTATTTGATATTCTAATGACCATTATTTTTTGATATATTGTAAATTGTAAAAAAGATAAAAGTATATAAAATATTGCAAAAAGTTGATCTCTAAGTGATAATGATTTTATCCTTCACATTTGACTTCACTTCAAACAAAATTTTATAATATTAGGTCCCAAAATCGTAGGTCCACAATTTGAGAACATGATTGTTACATCTTCAAGCCTAGGTGTGTTGTCAAGAGGATGATGTAGATGGTCATCAATAGATTGAGGATGAGTGATGACCTACATTGAGAATGAGTAATTTATCCTTCACTTTAGGCTTAAGTTAAACTCAAGAGGGTATTCTTAGAGGTATGCCTTAATAGGCATTCAAATCAATCAAAATGAATAACTAATATAATGCACAAAAACTATACCTAATTATAAGTTTAACCCCTATAACTATCACTAGATTAAGATTAAATAGATACAACAAACCTCTTTATAGTTGATAAATATTTTGCACATGTATATATATAATAACAATGCTACAATTCCTTGAGATGATTTCAATTATAACTTCATAGATATTGGAAAAATATGAATACATTGTACATGAGTCTCTAAAAGATATAACAATTAGGTTTTACTTAAGATTTTCCCTAGTTTATGCCACTAAATAATGAGTAACATATACTATCTACTTCCTAATTCCTATTGGTGAATATTTGTTATGATTTTAATGTATTGGAAGGTTTGAGTCTTCAAGGATGGTGTCATTTTGGATCATAGTCATATCCAATCATTAAAATACAAATAAGAAGTTGCAACAAATGTATGATAATCTACAATCATATCAACATAATGATACTTCACTAAACTCAAATATTTAGGTGAAACACAAAAAATATTAAAAAAACCACTTTGACATTGATTTGAAGTGCTATGGTACTTCTTTAATCTCTATTATAATCATATCAACAATTATGATGAAGAAAAAATCTCAAACACCAAAGAACTTATTATATCCACTACTCAAATCCTTCCAAAATGTCTACAACTAATTGAGGAGACACATGGTTATAACTATCATCTTATAAAGTATAGCACTGGGCGAGAGTGGGAGCGGAGGTCAGTTTTTGAATTCTGAGGAGGACGAGGGCAACAAAGGAGATGGTGATGACACGGATGAGGAGGGAGATGGTGTTGGGGGGGTCACTTGGCTCTATTGGCTTGTTTCCTGTGCTTATTCAGCTACTTGGGATCTCTATCTTCAGTTCACTCCTTTCTATTGTTCGGGGCGTGGCTTCCTTTGTGGGTCCTCTCCCTTGCATGCTCCTGTGTTGGCTTTTCCCGTGGTCTTCCTTGATGTTCTAGCTTTGTGTTGGGCGGGGGTTGATCTTTGGGTTATGGTTTTCTATGTCTACATGTGTGGCATTGGTTGTGGTGCAAGGAGATCTTATTGGGGGCTTGTTTGAGGAGAATAGCGGCCTTATCTCAAACCCTGACTAGCATGTAAGTTTGGAAGTGGTGTCGTTCCTTCTCTCCTCTTTCTCTATCTGCTGGTTTTCTTGGCTCTCTCTGGCCTTTTTGGGGCTTCTTTGTCTCTGTGTGGGTGCATTCATTGCTCAGGGTTGAGGTTGTTGGTCTACCTCTGGTGGAGTTGTTTGTGGATATTTTTTGGCATGTTTCAAACCCTGACTGGCATGTAGGGTTGGAGGTTGTTATTCATTGTCTTGTCAACTCTCTACTCTCTTTGCTTGGAGGATTTTCTTGCCTCATCCTTCTTCTTTCGGGTCTCATTTTTGTGTGGGTGCTTTCATTGCTCGGGGTTGAGGTTATTGGTTTTCCTCTGGTGGAGTTGTTTATGGACAAATTTGGGCATGTCTCTGACCCTGATTGACATGTAGGGTTGGAGGTTGTTCTTCATTGTCTTTTTGGCTCTCTACTCTCTCTACTTGGAGGCTTTCCTTGCCTTGTCCTTCTTCTTTTGGTTCCCATTGTCTCTTCTTTGGTGTTGGTTGTTTTTCTGGGCAGGGAGGATGCTCCACTCCGATTCCTGCTTCATTGTAGTGATGGTTTTCTTTTTGCTCTCGGTGGGGAGTGTTTCTCTTGGTGCTGGGTTTTTTGGTTGGCCTTAATGGAGTGGCTCTTTTCCCCCGTCTTTTTGCTAGTTATGTTTCTTGGAAGGTTGAAGTGGTTGTTGGTTATGGTGGCTTCCTAGGTTCTCTTGGGTTGCTAATTGTGTATGATTTTTTTTGTGCTTCCACCCTTTTGGGTCCTTTCATTCATATTACAATATGGGGGTGTGTTTACTTTGAGTGTTGAGTTTCTTCATTTGTGGTTGTGGTTCAGTTGGGTGGTTTTCTCTCAGGCTGACTTGGTTCAGTTGGGTGGTTTTCTATCAGACTATCAATCGATTTTTCTAAGCTTTGTGCTCTCCCCCTTTTGGGTCCTAAAGTTCATTTTATAGGTTGGGGGTGTGTTGCTGGTTGAGGAGTGTTCTAATTTTTCTTCTTTGCTCCAGTTTACTATTTTGCTAAAGGATGCTACAGTGTTCTTTACTATGGGTGTAGTTGCTTCCCTTCAGCTTTTTCAACTATGGTCTTCTTTGGAGGTGGAGATTTCTCCTTCGGAGGTGGATCCCTCTTCTATTGAAGTGGAGAAGTGTGTTGTGGATAGGGTGGGAAGTTCTATTTTATGTGGTTTGGGGACTCATTTCATCCTCTCTTATATAGGGGAGCCCCTTCCTATTGAGGTGAAGGCTGGGTTGGTGCGATGGGTCAACTGGCACTGTGTGGTTGTTGAGACTCTTTAGTATTTTTCTCTCATTCCTAACTCTTGTATTGAAGTGGGGAGTTTGGTTTCATTGGATGATGCTGACAAGTGTGGTGCTGCTGTTTAGCTAGTTCAAGCTAATGGTTACTTGGTCGTCTCTAGTTTTTTGCTGCTAGTTGGTGCTGTTAAGTGTTATCCTACAACTTGGATGATTTAGGATGATGGTTTCCTGGCTGTCTCAGGTTGTTCTTGGGTTCAAGTTCCTTTGTAATTCTTGGTTGTATTGGGCTTAAGGTTCTTGTTAAAACCTTTCTTTTTGGTGCAGATTTGTGCTTTCACTCTAATCTTTTATAATCTAGTTCTGGTTCGTTGCTGGTGGTCTTTGTTATATTCTATTGTAGCTTGGTCTCTTTGTGTGGGTTTTGGGTCCTCATTAAAACATGCTTGTTAATGGTTTCGAGTCCATTTAAAACTTGTTGTTAATGGTTTTAGGTCCATTCAAAACCTGTTGTTAATGGTTTTGGGTCCATTCAAAACCTATTTTTTGCCCCCTAATCAAAACTATCAACTTATATAGCCACCTTTCTATATTTTTTGATTGAAAAAATCTAATGACAAATAGATTGAGAAGTTTAGAAACCCTAGAAAGATCAACATCACTATTATTTAAATATTTGTAATGACCAACCCTTTGAATTGGTGAAATTTTTGTATATATAGATCTACAACTTGGGTACTTGAGCTATGAAAGAGAAAATATGGAGATATGGTATTGCTGAGATTGCTCACACCCATAGTTGTCATGTTCATTGATTTCTTGTGCATAAATGTCCCTTTGAGATCTACAAACATCTAAAAAAGTGAGAAAATTATTCTTTATGAATTCACCACACATCTTGGCATTAAGATCATGTGAATTTGTGTGCAAGGATAAGAAAATCACCCACAAAATCTAATGAAATAGTAGGCTAGAGATGGGGTAAGTGCAAGAAGTTGGATCCACTTTTTGGCCAAAAAGTGGAAGTATTTTTCTTGAAAATCAAAGTTTGTCACAGTTGGACTAAAAGTTTGAAGCACTTACATATAGAATCTTAAAAAAGTCCGGTAATATGAAGAATAAGATTTCGAGTCTAGATTTCAAATATGTTTATTCTAATACCTATATGATACAAATTATTTTTCATAGGATTATACAAAAAGAAATTTCAAAAGTCACTTTTTTAGGACCATATCGTGCATGTGTATGACAAACATAACTTGACCTAAATAAAAATATTTTTTCTAATTCCTACTGGGGAAAGATTTGCATTATACTAAAGATTGATGAGGATGTTTTCTATAATTTTTCCAAATATATATTTTTAATTAATTTTTTATTGGCCCTAATTGCTATTTTTGAAAACCCCTTATGTACGAGAAGCATAATTTGAGCTAAAATAATCATAAAATGATTTTTTTTAATTTTGTAAAGAGTGATGTCAAAATTGATGACATTTATTAAAAATAACTTTAAAAAATAAAAAATAAAAAATAGTAATACTTTACATTTCAAGTTTATGGACTAGTTCCTCATAAATTAATTAATAAATATAAAATTAAGTTCAATTAAAAAATTACATATTTGAAAATTAGCCATTGTCATCTATAATGGGTTTTAATTTCATCTAAGTTTTTTGAAAAAAAGCTCGTCAATCATATTGCTAAATTTAGTTTTTCTCTTGTTGTTTTCATGACATTGTCCTTGTAGGTCCAAGGTTAAGAAGTGGGTTTCTAAGCCTAAAATAGAAGTAAAGTCATGGGTTTCAAATTTTACATTTTATGAAACATGTACATGCTCTAAAACAAATACCTATTTCAAAAAGGAGTGGGAATATGATGTAATTAGAAACAGTTACACATTTAAAAAAATTATGTTTGGGGTATTGATCCTAAACTTTTAGCTATTTTTTAAAATGGGTACCCATTCTTGTTGGGATTTTTCCCCAACACTTCCCCTAAATGCGAACCCAACTTCTTGCTTCCACTCAATGACATATCAATTATCGAGCTCTATAATAATAACTAAGGCATTAAATTAAGAGATCCACTTTATATATTCCTTTCTTCTTTTATATCCATTAATTCTGATTAAAATAAGGTTTTCTAAGCACCAACAAGCTAAATTTTATGATTATTGGGCATTGTAGATGCATTAATGGTATTTTGGATAGTTTAAGATGGAAGGTAGGGTTTATTATGAAAATGGTGGGACTTTTAAACTATCAAGGGTCAAGAAGAATTCATACCTCATGCCTTAGGTCAAGGCATTGAGACTCAGGGTGATTGGGAAGTCATGCCAAAACAAGATGTGGAATGGGAAGTTTGAAAGGGGAATCGTAACATGGAACACAACTTTGGGATGTCAGGATTAGGGCATCGGGAGAAATAATATTGGGGAAGTGGATGGCCTAATCTTGTGGCCTAGCAGGGTTAGATATTTTTGGAGCATGAAAAGATGACATTGATATGATGTCAACGTGTATAAATAAGCATGTAACTTTGAAAAGAGTTGAAATTAGAGAATACAAAGGTGATGCTAGCATCAATGAATTAGAGTTGGATAAGAAGGCATGTAAGACCAAGTTTGGAACTCAAAAACACTTAGAAAATTATTTGAATTGTTAGAGGATTATAATGATAGGGTTTGGAGGGAAATGGTACTCGAGGTCAAGAAAGTCCAATAATTTGGTTTAGAGGACTTGGGAAATTTTTAAGTGAAGGATTGATATGTCAGGGTTGAGGAGAAAGGTATGACAAGGGAAACCTTGAAATTTCATAACTTTAATAAACATAGAAAATACTAAGGAAAACACTAGAAATAGCCCAGATATAGATTTTTTATGATTTTTTTCATCTCTTAAAACTTAAGGGACCCACTTAGGATGTCTCAAAATGATTTTTGATATTGGGCCAAATAGGGTTATGACACATAAAAGGGAAGGGACTTAAGAAAAAATTGACACTATGTGATTGAGTCCCAATAGGCTCTTATTGGGGATGTATGTCTCTTGCAAGCATAATGAGAATACAAATCTTTGAGTAAACCAAACATGGGAGAAACAAAGAAGCCCCCCCTATTTAGGTAGGGGTTCCTCCCTCATTAAAGCCCCTCCTTCACTTGGGATGGAGCTTGCTACTCTCGGCCCTTGTAAGGACCACATGAGCAACTCCCTCTTCATAGTCACTTACTGCACTGGCCCAAAAGACTTGGGACTCCCTTTACCCTAAAGGTAGTCCACTTTCAAAGGGGGCATTCTCTACAATTTTAAGGTTTGCGCTTTTGGCCAACCTTGATGACATTCTCTAGTGGGGCTCCACAATAGAAGAAGGGGGAGTCAATGGGAATGGGAGGAGTCATTGCATGAAGGTGGCTCCCACCCACCAGTACTAGAAAGAACACCAAGCTCATGCCTAACGTCCTCGAGCTTCCTTATTGAGTTCAAGGGAGGGTGAGGAGTAAATATAGGGGGAGGAGGCATTATGGAGGGAAATCTAGTAATTAACATCTGTTAGAAGCACATGGCAACTAAGAGGGGGGGTGAATCATTTGTACATTAAAACATTCAATCCCTCATTAACTTTCAAACCCTTATCAACATTTAAAACCTCATTTAGCATTAGCAAAATGTAAACATATGAAACAACAATGCAAACACAACCAAACACAATAGAACACCAAATTTACATGGAAAATCCTAAGCAAGGAAAAACCATAGTGAGGATTAGCTTACATATATATGACTAGAAATACCAAATACAATTAGGCTCACTTCCCAAAGGACTCACTGTTCGGAAGCAAGAAGAAAGGCTCACTGCCAAGGGCTCACTATCTAGAAGAAAGAAGAATAGAATAAACTATTGCAGTGAGATTCACTATCTCAAAGCAATAGGAAAATCCACCATTGCAACTTTATTCCATTCACAACCTTTGGCTCACTGCCTCCAACAAATTCAAGTATGCTAAAATGTAGACACCTTTTACTCACTGCATTTGGTAGCCTTAGGAATTTAAGCTCACACTCAGATCACCACACTTAATCACATTCACATCTCACACTTTACACACTACTCAACATAACCTTCATCTTGCATTTATACCATCTGCAACCTCAAACAACTCCTTAAGGTGAACCTCAATAATACGTATGCACCTCAAATGTGCAACCATTAAATAGGTCGGCACCAAACAATTTCACAGTGGAAAGAAGTGAAGGAAGAATACACCAAGGGTTAACTAGGACCCAAATCTATATCGACACACTTTTCCATGCTTCCACAAATAACAAACAACCTCTACAATAAGCACTATCACCTAGGTTGACCAAACATGCACTAACACTAAAAAGCAACCACATACACACCTCTCCATGTTTGAAAACAACATGCAAACCACAAAACAACACTTCACAACATCCACACAACTTCCTAGAATATTCCAGCATCATTAGAATATTCTGCAACATTGCCACAACCACCTAAAACAAAGAATACTTTCATCTTGCACATTAAGATGCACTACCACTAAACTCCAACATAAGAAATGAACTTGTGGAGCAACTCAATGCCAAAAAATCCAAGGGAAGGTATATACAAACAATATAAGAATGTTCATAAATCAACAAGACAAAAAACTATAATGTGGAGAAATGCAAAGCAATCTCATTTCTCCCAGATAATCCTTCTTCGAAGATGTTGGCTAATAGATTGAGCATCTTGAGAAATAATAAGTTATTTAACTTCGAGAGGTGCGATTGTTTCCAATAGCTCTAGAAAGTTTAAAATTTCATTTTTAATTTCCTTTGAATTTGGAGGTACAACTCCCTCGTATGATATGCATTGAATTTAACTAACCGAACTAAAAATATGCATGCTTTTAACAAGAAGTAGGAAAGGAAAACTTAATACAGGAAAATTCTTAGTACTAAGTGCAAAAGGAAATTATAAAAGGAATAGGCTCAAAGACCTGTGATCATATAGCTTGCAATGAAAATACTAGCATAGAGACCAGTGAATATAAAACAAATTATACAATTACTGACACAAAGACCAACCGCATAGGATGAGATAACGAAAGTATCGACCCAATATTACTTATAAACTGAAATCAAATACAAAGATTGATCCATATACCAACACATAGGAAAGCATAACATCAAGATACGCCTTAAACACACTAATTTTAGGAATACCGATTATCTTTGTAAACTAAACGTGCACAGACAAATAGAGATTTCATTTCACAACAAAATTGTATTCAATATAGTATAATATCGAGTCTTTTCAATGTCTAGAGAGGCAAAAATTTAAGATAAATACATATATAGCGGGTGAGTAACCACTTCTTTTCCCATAACCGATTTTTAATTTAAAGTCTTTTCAAGAAATAAAATAACTGAAAGCTAGGATGATGGCACTCCGCTTTCGAGTTCTGTGGACATGGAAAGTCGTTTCCACAAGGCTTGGAAAGCCTTGATGACGTGTGGAAGTTCTCTATGTTGTGGAATGGTTACATTCCCCATTCATAAATTCCATTCCAGCTAGCTATCTTTAACGAATTCGATCCTTTGGTCGTAAGTCTTCATGAGCCATGTAGCTTTGGATGGATGAGATCTAGTTTGTTGAATTTTCTCAAATGCTCTACGTCGAAAGATTGCAAGTTAAAAATCCCGTCAACTATCTTCTAAAAATCACTTCCCAAGGCTTTAACACTCTCATCATTCCCATCTCCTCCCTTTTCATATTTCAATTTGAGAGTGACAAGGTTTTTATGAATCTCATCTTGGATTGTATTGCATTCAACTCAGATTTCTTGAAGCTTTTGTAAGCCCTGTTTTATGACCTATAGCTTTCATTCCACACTTTTATTCCAAATTAGGCAATGACCATCAATGACATTAGGTATCATTTTCTTAGGGGCCAACCTCTCCATCCCAAATCTTATCATGGCCTTGATTTCATTTTCATACTGGCTCCATGTCCTTTCTTTCTTTTCAACAACAACAATTTCCTCTTGGATTTCTATCCTTGAAGCATTTTCCTTTTGTAGGTGCTTAAAAAACTTGGATATAATCTGATTACCTTTTCTAATTAATCCAGTGCTCTATTCCTCCACAACCTTATCAAAGTTTTTTAAGCTCCTTGTTTTATTTACTGCCTCCTTTCCTACTAAATCCAAGGGGTCAGAGGATGAATCGGCTTGAGATATCGATTGAGGTGGCAAATCAAAAACTGATTCCAGGAATTCAGTTAAGACTTGCATTTTCCTTTTCAATTCATCTTCACTTTCTTTATATTTCTTAAGCCTTTCCATCATTCTTGTTGCGGATACCTAAAAAAAATGTACATCTCCATCTCTTGTAGGAGGTCCCAAGTCAATTCTATCAATATCAAAATCACTAGCTATTGCTTGAGTAACTTCCTTTTGCATAGTAGGACGTGCTACTTCCAGGCATAAATTTTTTGACCCAACATTGTTAATTATTTGAGCAGTGGTTCTTAACCTTTTTGGCTTTGGAATCCTTTGGAGTAGCTTCCGTACCATATCCTCCTTTGGGAGATCCAGTTGTACAACTGGGCAGATGTAAAAAGATGGGGGGCCAAATTGTGGCCAAAATTTAAAAAAAGTTCTAATAGGCTATAATGCAAGTGCGTTAAAATGCACTCACATTATGGTTTAGTGTGTTGAGCCTAAGGCTCAGCTACATCGAGCCTATTTTGTGCTCGCATTATGAGCTATTATAACAAAAAAAAAACAAATCGAATTCATTTGTATGTTAATTATTTTTTTGTTGCCCATGGCCAAAAAAATTCTCTTGCACACTCACGTTCTTGGAGGAGACAATCTTGCAAGTTTTTCATCAATTTGTCTCTATTTCGTCACCAGGATGCCACCATGTCGACCGGGAGGTCGAATACGTAAGGATTATTTGTTTTTTATTGTGAATTTGTTAGTTTTAGGTTGTTTTTTATATTCATTTGTTGAATTTGTAGGAAATATTAATGATCCCGAAAACCCTCTTCAAAATCCTCCTAAAAATCCTCAACAATCAGAGCAACAACAACATAAACAAAATCCTCAAGTTCAACAACCACAACAAAAATCTCCTCCTCCAATCCCTCAACATCCTCCTAACACTCAACAAAATATAATGGGGATAATTGAAAAAAATAAAAAATAAGTTGAGGAGTTAATCATGAGGTTGAATGATCCAGCAGGTTCAACCATGGAGAGAAGAACACTTGCAAATTCACTTAAAGAATTGTTAAAACATGTAGATGCAATCAAAAAACAATTAAGTGGTTGGCAAGATAGGAGGCAGGCAGCTAGGAATTTTTACCAAGATAAATTATCATATAAAGATGTAAAAGATCAAAAAATTATAAAATTATATTTGTGCTCATTATTCATCGACCCACGCATAAATCAAAATCTTCACCTCAATGCAAAGAGGTTTCCTATCCATTGGTGCCACCACCAAGGGATCAATAATTTTTTTTGGGATAGGTGGTACATGGTTTTTGATTAGCCACCATGCAAAAATTGCGAAGTCCCACAATATTTCCTAAGGAAACTATATTGTGAGTTCATCCTGAATAAAATATTGAATTATTTTGATGAGGGACTTCCAGGGGAGAGGTGGGGGGTTAGCTCTAGATAGACCCGATGCATGATAGGATCCTAGGTGACAAGTGAGATGAGCTCTTGTTGGGTTGGATGATGAGCACATTGTTATCCCTTCCATCACGAAGGAGAGTTTCAAGGAAGAAAATTTGCAAGCTATCACCTCTTTGACCAAGAGTGTCATCCAACATATTAGTCCTATACTACAACTCCATCCAGGGGAGTCTTCGAGTCATGGGATTCCACCCCATTTGTGTCAGGATTGCGGGGAAACTTGTTCATATGACCCCACCGACACTCAGGAGGTTACTACATAGGCTACGTCTACAACTATGAAGATGGTGAGGGCAACTAACATTTTGAATGAGGCTTATGACATTGATACTCAGGTAAATTTTAGCATGTTCATTGAATTTAATTTCTTAAATTTCAATTTTGAAAAGCAAGATTAACTAATTTAGTTTTATGATTTTAATAAAATTTCAAGGTCACAGTGTTGATACTGGGTACACTAGCCCTACAACTGCTTATTACTCCATTACATCTATCGTTGAGGTATGTAACTAGTAAACAATTGTAAATTTATTACATGTTAATAACATTGTTATATGAATGGTAATCTAAAATCTGATTTTGGATGTTGAATATGTTAATATTGAAGGTTTTGTGGTAACACCTTGCAGTGCCAGTGGAGTTAGACAAATCTACACAAAGGTAATAGAATAAAGAGTTTAACTAATGAATTGTACTTAATAGATTTCTATAGTTTATATTCATATCATTGATTACATTGCATTGCACATCTTTCAAACTCAAAGAATTACTTCACATTCCATAACTAATAACTAAACATTGATAGATGACAAAATTTCAACTACAATATAGTTGTTTAGAAAGTCAACATAAGCAGTGATGCAATTACTTCACATGGATTAAGTAATAACTAGGAGTAGTTGCCAATTGCATTTGCTTGTCATGGAATTCCATGAGACCACTTTTTAATGAGGCATGTTTTCAAACAGTTCACTACCTTGTCTATGCTATGGATGCTTGGAAGAAATATATGAAAGAATAATAGGAAGCAATAGCATAGACAAAGCAATGAGTTGTTTAAAAAAATGCCTCAAAGAAATTTAGTCTCATGGCAATGTCCATCACCATGAGACCCAATTTATTTAAGGCATTTTTTCAAACAACTCACCGCATTTTCTATGCTACCACATTTTTCATACATGTCTACCAAAGAATTTTATCAAACAGTTCACTTCCTTGATGCTAGGGCTAAAATCCTAAAAAAAAGGTACTTTGCAACAAACTATGGATTCTTGGAAAAAAAATCTATCAAAGAATAATAGTAAGCATAGACAAGGCAGTGAGTAGTTTGAAAAAATGCCTCAAAGAAATGTGGTCTCATGGTGATGGAATGGACCTTGTATTATGCTACCACATTTTCCATACATGTCTACCAAAGAATGTTATCAAACATTCATTTCATTTCTACTATGGCTAAAAGGCTAAAAAAGGTGCTTTCCAAAAAACTATGGATGCTTGGAAAAAATCTATTAAAGCGTAATAGTAAGCAATAGCATAGACAAGGCAGTGATTAGTTTGAAAAAATATCTCAAAGAAATATGGTCTCATGGTGATGGAATGGAATTCCATCACCATGAGACCACATTTCCTTGAGGCATTTTTTCAAACAACTCACCGCCTTTTCTATGCTACCACATTTTCCATACATGTCTACCAAAGCATTTAATCAATCTACTCACTTCTTTGTTGCTATGGCTAAAAGCCTAAATTAGGTGCTTTCCAACAAACTACAGATGCTTGGAAAAAATACATCAAAGCATAATAGTAAGCAATAACATAGACAAGGCAGTGAATAGTTTGAAAAAATTCCTCGAAGAATTATGGTCTCATGGTGATGGAATTCCATTCTATCACCATGAGACCACATTTCTTTGAGGTATTATTTCAAACAACTCATTGCCTTTTCTATGCTACCACATTTTCCATACATGTCTACCAAATCATTTTATCAAACTACTTGAACTTCCTTGTTTCTATGGCTAAAATCTTAAAAAAGGTGCTTTCAAACAAACTATGGATGCTTGGAAAAAATATATCAAATCACAATAGTAAGCAATAGCATAGACAAGGTAGTGAGTAGTTTGAAAAAATGCCTCAAAGAAATGCGGTCTCATGGTGATGGAATGCCATTCCATCACCATGAGACCACATTTCTTTGAGACATTTTTTCAAACATCTCATTGCCTTTTCTATGCTACCACATTTTGCATACATGTCTACCAAAGCATTTTACCAAACTACTCACTTCCTTGCTGCTATGGCTTGGTGCATGGCACCATGTCAATCTTATGACTCCATGAGGACATTTTATAAAATTTGAGTCTTCATCATGTTTTGATTGTAAAAAGGTCATATTTGAGACTATTTTAATGTATTTGAAGCATTTTATTAGGTTTCTAGGGGGTCTTATAGTTAAGTTGTCAAATAATGCAAATCTTGCAATTATTGTCAAAAATGCAAAATGGAAAAAATGTAAGAAGTTGAAGAGTCATTTTGTAAAGGGAAGGTTGTTGGTCAGTTGCAACTGAAGAGGAAGAAAAGATAACTATTGTAACATGTTTAAAAATCCTTGTAAATGTGAGAAAGAGTAGAGAAGATTTTATCTTGAATAGGGTCTTGAATAAAAGTACCCTGTTTTGCAGATTTTAACATTTTCTTGCTATTCTCAGGCATGGTACTAGTCCATACAATAATTTTAAGCTTTCCTTTTGATTGGGTTTAATAAATATTTGAATTATCTTTCAAATGAATCTAGTTTGAGTAAATTTCATTGAGTTTCAAGCTTTTTAGAGCCATTTTTTTTAGGGTGGTCCAGAAACCCTCATTTTAAGGGTTTGAGAGTCAAATAAGAGCACAAATCACCATTCCACCAATGGATATATTTGTAAATCAGTGGAATAGGTTAGTTTAGGTTATTTTGTAATGTTGGGTGTGTTTGCAAGTGCAGGGGAAGTCAAGTTACATAAGTTTTGTTGTTGTCTTAATGGATTTTCCATGATTTTGAGCATGAATGCATGGTTAGAAGCTAGGGTTTGTTAAAAAGACTTTGGAATTGAATGGGAGATGGTTGAATACGCATGTTTAGACCATATTAAATGTGTTTAAACCTTTGGTGAAGAGTTTTGAGGTGAAATGTGTAGAGATCCAATAAACCCTTGTCCTAACTAGCTTAATTAGGCCTCCTTGAAAACATGATAGTCATTTTTAAAGGAATTATTTTCAAAACAACCCTAACTTTGTTTTTTATATGTTGAAGTACTCAATAATGGGTTCTTGAAAATGTTTTTTTTTTTGGAGATTCAATCCGGTTTAAAAGATACACTTGATTTTGTCATCTGGGACTACTATAAGCAATTAAGCCTTTGTGAGTGAGTGATGGATGAATGAAGGAACCAAGGTTCTAAGAGTGTTTAGTTGGTTTATTCTAGTCATTATCATGATTTTTAAGGTGTGGTAAAGGTGCAGTAAGAGTTTGGTGTCTTGAAACCTCCTTTTGGTGTATTTGGAGTCTTTGAAACCATGTTTCATGGAAGAGAGTTTATGAGTGTTTTGTTGATCAGTCAAGAAATTTATTTTGTATCTTTGGAATTCCTTTTGAAGCCCACCATGCTCTACATTAGTTTGGTATCAGATCTGGTTGATCTGGTGGATTGTGAAGTGTGTTGGTTGCAGGTGCTTGTGGTCCATCTTAAAGCTGCAAGAAAGAAAGTGTTGTGAGGTGTGTTGACTACAGACATGGAAGAGATATGTGTTCACTATACTCCAACATAGATTAAGCTGGGGAGAAGGTGTAGAGAGATTTACACCACTGAGAGAGAGAGTGGGTAGAAGTTAATCTTCTAGGATCTCTTGTTGGGTAGATGGATGACATGTTGTGAGAGGTTATGATGATGCAATGAGGGAGATGGGTATCTGTTTGAGGAAAAGCACATGAAGAATGCATCCATTTCAAACCATGAAGATGCTAGGATAGTATATGGGGAAAAATATGATTAGAAGATGAAAAAATCAAGTCAAGAGAAGGTCAAGGATGAATTAATTGGAGTGAGGCAAGATTGCTTGGAAAAACATGGTGAAATCATAGTAAGGACAGTCCTTTGTCGTTTGATTGGAAAAAAGATTAGAGGGTAGTTAAATACTGTTGGCACAAGAGATTATCGGGGCAAAGAAATTGAAGACAAAAATGAAGGAAAAAGGCGGATTGAATCAAGGTGAAAGGCAGAGGCAAGTGAGCGATTTCAAGTGTGCAACAAGAGTAAGGCAAGGAGCAGTCCAAGACAAAATTGGTAAAGGTATGTTTGCAGGTGTGAAGAAGCAAGTTTGATGCAACTCAGTCCTCAAAGGGACTTGAGGTCTTTTTCAAGTCAGGTGTATGGTGCAAGGCACCATGCCAATCTTATGCCTCCATGAGGCCATTTTGTAAAATTTGAGTCTTCATCATGTTTTGATTGTAAAAATGTCATATTTGGGACTATTTTAATGTATTTGAAGCATTTGATTAGGTTTCTAGGGGGTCTTATAGTTAAGTTGTCAAATAATGCAAATCTTGCAATTGTTGTAAAAAATGCAAAATGGAAAAATGTAAGAAGTTGAAGAGTCATTTTGTAAAGGGAAGGTTGTTGGTTAGTTGTAACTAAAGGGGCAACAAAGACAACTGTTGTGAGATGTTTAAAAAGTCTTCTAAAGGTGAGAAAGAGTAGATAAGATTGATCTTGAAGAGGGTTTTGAATAAAAGTACCTTATTTTGTAGATTTTAACATTTTCTTGTTGTTCTCAGGTGTGGTACTGGTCCATAAAATACTTTTAAGCTTTCCTTTTGATTGGGTTTGATAAATATTTGAATTATCTTTCAAATGAATCTAGTTTGAGTAAATTTTATTGAGTTTCAAGCTTTTTAGATTCACTTTTTTGAGGGCAGTCAGGAAACCCTCATTTTAAGGGTTTGAGAGTCAAATAAGAGCACGAATCACCATTCCACCAATGGATATCTTTGTAAATCAGGGGAATGGGTTATTTTAGGTCATTTTTTCAATGTTGGGTGTGTTTGAAAGTGTAAGGGAAGTCAAGTTACATAAATTTTGTTGTTGTTCTAATGGATTTTCTATGATTTTGAGCATGAATGCATGGTTAGAAGCTAGGGTTTGTTAAAACGACTTTGGAACTGAATGGGAGATGGTTGAATAAGCATGTTCAAACCAAATTCAATGTTTTTAAACCTTTGGTGAAGATTTTGGAGGTCAAATGTGTAGAGATCCAATAAACCCCTGTCCTAACTAGCCTAATTAGGTCTCCTTGAAAATGAGACAATCATTTTTAAAGGTATTCTTTTCAAAAAAACCCTATCTTTGTTTTTGATATGTTGAAATACTCAATAATGGGTTCTTAAAAATGTATTTTATTTTTAGAGAATCAATCTGGTTTAAAAGATACACCCGATTTTGTCATTTGGGACTATTATAAGCAATTAAGCCTTTGTGAGTGAGTGATGGATGAATGAAGGAACCAGGGGTTCTAAGGGTGTTTATTTGGTTTATTCCAGTAATTATCATGATGTTTAAGGTATGGTAAAGGTGCAGCAAGAGTTTGGTGTCTTGAAACCTCCTTTTGGTGTATTTGGAGTCTTTGAAACCATGTTTCATGGAAGAGAGTTTATGAGTGTTTTGTTGATCAATCAAGAAATTTATTTTGTATCTTTGGAATTCCTTTTGAAGCCCACCATGCTCTACATCAGTTTGGTATCAAATCTGGTTGATCTAGTGGATTGTGAAGTGTGTTGGTTGCAGGTTCTTGTGGTCCATCTTAAAGCTGCAAGAAAGAAAGAGTTGTGAGGTGTGTTGGCTACATACATGGAAGAGGTTTGTGTTCACTATCCTCCAAAAAAGATTAATCTGGGGAGAAGGTGTAGAAAGAGTTACACCACTGAGAGAGAGATTGGGTAGAGGTGCATCTTCAAAGATCTCTTGTTGGGTAGATGGATGGTATGTTGTGAGAGGTTGTGATGAAGTAGTGAGAGAGATGGGTATTTGTTTGAGGAAAAGCACATGGAGAATGCAACCATTTCAAACCATGAAGATGCTAGGATAGTATATGGGAGAAAATATGATGAGAAGATGAAAAAAGCAGGTCAATAGAAGGCCAAGGATGAATTGATTGGAGTGAGGCAATATTGCTTAGAAAAACATGGTGAAATCATAGTAAGGATAGTCCTGTGTCCTTTGATTGGAAAAGCGATTAGAGGGTAGTTAAATACTATCAAAACAATGGGTTGCAAGTATGATGGAACAAGAGATTATTGGGGCAGAGAAATTGAAGACAAAAATGAAGGCATAAGGTGGATTGAATCAAGGTGAAAGGCAAAGGCAAGTGAATGATTTCAAGTGTGCAACAAGAGTAAGGTAGGGAGCAGTCCAAGATAGAATTGATAAAGGTATGTTTGTCGGTGTGAAGAAGCAAGTTTGATTTAGTGTGTTTGGGTGTGAAAGAGGACCATGCATAGCATAAATGTACCCATACAGATGCATTGGAACAGTCAATTCGATCACACGATTTGTAGAATGAAAGTTGCACCACTTTGCAACTTTACATTGCTTGCATTCGACACTTTTTCCATCAAGTGAAAATTGGACACCATGGTAAAATGACTTTGAGATAACAAAAACCGAGAGAGGTTATTGTAGAGGGGCCCAAATTGATCCCGTAGGCTTAGACAAAGAGTTCATAAGCGTCACGGTTTCCAAGTAATATCCTGTCAAAGATTGTTTTCCTTTTGCATTTTGGACCCTTAAGGGATTGAGCCGGTTGAACGTAGCTCAGAGCGATTCGATGTATTTGGGTGCAAAAGAGGACCGTGCTTAGCATAAATGTATCCATCCAAATGCGTTGGAACAGTCTATTTGGTCACACGAGTTGCAAAATAAAAGTTGCATTACTTTGCAACTTTACATTGCTTGCATTTGACACTTTTTCCATCAAGTGAAAACTAGACACCACGAGAAAAAAAATTCGAGATAACAAAAAATAAGAGAGGTTATTATAGAGGGGCCCAATTCAATTCCATATTCTCAGACGTAAAGTTTTTAAGCATCACGATTTTTGAGTAATAGCCCGTCAAAGATTGCTACCCTTTTGCACTTTGGACCCTTAAGGGATCGAGCTAGTTGACAATAGCTCAGAGTGATTCGGCATGTTTGGGTGTTGAAGAGGACCATTCCTAACGTAAACATACCCATCCGGATACGTTGGAACAATCCGTTTGGTCACATGAGTTGTAGAATAAAATTTGCACCACTTTGCAACTTTACACTACTTGCATTTGACACTTTTTTCATCAAGTGAAAACTAGACACCATGGGAAAATGACTGAGATAAAAAAAAATGGGAGAGGTTATTATAGAGGGGTCCAATATGATCTTGTAGGCTCAGACAAAGAGTTCATAAGTGTCACGATTTTTGAGTAATAGCCCGCCAAAGATTGTTGCCCTTTTGTAATTTGGACCCTTAAGTGATCGAGTCAGTTGAACGTAGCTTTGAGCGATTCGACGTGTTTGGGTGTGAAAGAGGACCATGCCTAGCATAAACGTACCCATAAAAATGCGTTGGAATAGTTTGTTTGGTCATACGAGTTGCAGAATGAAAGTTGCACCACTTTGCACTTTACACTACTTGCATTTAACACTTTTTTCATTAAGTGAAAACTGGACACCACGAGAAAATGACTCTGAGATAACAAAAATTGAGAAAGGTTATTGTAGAGGGGCCCAACTCGATCTCATAGGCTCAGGTGAAGATTTTTTAAGCATCATTGTTTCCAAGTAATAGCCTGTCAAAGATTGATGTCGTTTTGCACTTTGGACTCTTAAGGGATCCAGCCGGTTGAACGTAGCTCAAAACAATTCGTTGTGTTTGGGTGCAAAAGGAGACCATGCATAGCGTAAACATACCCATTTAGATGCATTGGAATAGTCTGTTTGGTCACACGAGTTGTATAACGTAAGTTGCACCACTTTACAACTTTACACTGCTTGCAATTGACACTTTTTCCATCAAGTCAAAATTGGACACCACGAAAAAATAACTCTGAGATAACAAAAACCGAGAGAGGTTATTGTAGAGGTGCCCTATGTGATCTCGATGCCTCAGATGGAATGCTCATAACTGACATGGTATCTGGATAACAAGCCGTCAAAGATTGCTGCCCTTTTGTAGTTTGGACTGTTAAGGGATTACGTTGCATGAATGTGAATAGATGGTATGATATATTGATATTGATATATAATCATTAGGTTGATTTGTTTTAATAAATGAATTTTTTATAATAAGTTAGTCAATTGGTGCTAGTTATAATAGGGAGAAAATAAAATAAGAAAAATAATGATTGGTAACCATCAATTGTTATTACACTCACTATATTATTAATATGATGTATACAATAAAATGAGATTTATTTGGTTGTCCTAATTCTTCTATTTGTGCTACAATAATCTAATATGCTTCATACACCGTAATATGCTACAATTGTCCTAGAAGAGTATTTCTAGCATAGACAAAGGTCACAATATTTTTTTGGATGGAATGCCTTAAAGACATGTTGTAATGTGGCATGCCATGATAGAAAAATAGGCTCAAAATGGAAGCATGGACAAGGCATGCAAATTTTTTGACATTAATGTTTTCATAGACATGTATGCAAAATGTGGTAGCATTGGCAAGCTAGTGAGCTCACTAGCATGCCAATGCAGTAGGGTTGACAAGGTAGGGACAGCATGAGAAAATACCTCATAGAAATAGGGTGTCATGGGGATGTAATAGACATGTAAGAAAAATGCGATAGGGTTGACAAGGTAGGGGCCGCGTGAGAAAATGCCTCATAGAAATGGGGTGTCACGGTGATGTCTATCTTGCCAATGCTACCACATTTTGCATACATGTCTAGCGTACATCACCATGACACCCCATTTCTATGAGGTATGTTCTCACGCTACCCCTACCTTGTCAACCCTACTACATTGGCAAGCTAGTGAGCTCACTAGCTTGCACATCACCATGACACCCCATTTCTATGAGGCATTTTCTCACGCTTGCCCTACTTTTTCAACCCTACTGGATTGGAAAGCTAGTGAGCTCACTAGCTTGCCAATACTACCACATTTTGCATGCATGTCTATGAAAACATTAATTTCAAACAATTCACATGCCTTTTCCATGCTTCAATTTTGAGCCTATCTTGCTATCAAGGCATGCCACATGGCCACATTTCTTTTAGGCATTCCATCCAAAAAATCATGTGAGAACAGGCAAGCTAGTGAGTTCACTAGCTTGCCAATGCGGTAGGGTTGACAAGGTAGGGGGAAAAGGAGAAAATGCCTCATAGAAATGGGGTCTCATGGTGATGTACATCATTGTGAGACCCCATTTCTATGAGGAATTTTCTCACGTTACCCCTACCTTGTCAACCCTACCATATTAGCATCGTGAGAAAATGCCTCATAGAAATGGGGTGTCACGGTGATGTATATCATCATGATACCCCATTTCTATGAGGCATTTTCTCATGCTACCCCTATCTTGTCAACCGTACTGCATTGGCAAGCTAGTGAGCTCACTAGCTTACCAATGCTACCACATTTTGCGTACATGTCTACAAAAACATTAATTTCAAACAATTCACATGTGTTTTCCATGCTTCCATTTTGAGCCTATATTTCTATCAAGGCATGCCACATGATCACATTTCTTTAAGGCATTCCATCCAAAAAATCATGTGAGCATTGGCAATCTAGTGAGCTCACTAGCTTGCCAATGCGGTAGGGTTGACAAGGTAGGGGCAATGTGAGAAAATGCCACATAGAAATGGGGTCTCATGGTGGCAGCATGATAAAATGCCTCATAGAAATGGGGTCTCATGGTGTTGTCAACCCTACCGTATTGGAAAGCTAGTGAGCTCACTAGCTTTGTAATGCTCACATGATTTTTTGGATGGAATGCCTTAAATAAATGTGGTCATGTGGCATGCTTTGATAGCAAGATAGGCTCAAAATGGAAGCATGTATAAGGCATGTGAATTGTTTGACATTAATGTTTTCATAGATATGTATGCAAAATGTGGTAGCATTAGAAAGCTAGTGAGCTCACTAGCTTGCCAATGCGGTAGGGTTGACAAGGTAGGGGCAATGTGAGAAAATGGTACATCACCGTGACACCCATTTTCTATGAGGCATTTTCTCACGCTGCCACTACCTTGTCAACCCTACCGCATTGGAAACATCACCGTGACACCCCATTTCTATGAGGAATTTTCTCACACTGCTCCTACCTTGTCAACCCTACCGTATTGGCAAGCTAGTGAGTCGTGACACCCCATTTCTATAAGGCATTTTCTCACATTGCCCCTACCTCGTCAACCCTACTGCATTGGAAAGCTAGTGAGCTCACTAGCTTGCCAATGCGGTAGGGTTGACAAGGTAGGGGTAGCATAAGAAAGTACATCACCGTGAGACCCCATTTCTATGAGGAATGTTCTCACGCTGCCCCTACCTTGTCAACCCTACTGCATTGACAAGCTAGTGAGCTCACTAGCTTGCCAATGTGGTAGGGTTGACAAGGTAGGGGCAATGTACATCAGTGTGAGACCCCATTTCTATGAGGTATTTTCTCACACTGCCGCTACCTTGTCAACCCTACCACATTGGCAAGCTAGTGTTTTGTCAATAAAGAAAACCAAAATAGTTTCAAAGATCTATCAATGTGGGAGGAGTATATTCCAATTTTGTAGAGACATGTATGGAAAAATTGATAGCATAGACTGTTAATGTATGGTAGCTTCGGTCAGATATGAATGACAGTGATGCAAGTATCACTGTCATTCATGAGTGATCGAAACTATCATACAGATTATGATATTTCTATAAGAATCAATTAAAATCAAAATTATGAACAGTCATATTAAATTCTATCATTCCCGTGATTTTCTATATTCATGTGAAATCGGAATTCTCTTGAAAGTCATACGCCATCATATTGAAGATTATATACGTGTGAGTATATACTTAACAAATGGTAAATGAGAGTAATTACCAGCCGCATCCTAAGGGACGCGTCCCATGAGTGGACGTGCCTCCACTCGCAGAGACACGTCCTCTCATGAGGTGCGCCTCTTAGGAGGGGCAGACTTCTTCCCTTATTTATGATGGTTCCTCAATCGATATGCAAACATAGAAATAAGATAATGTCAATCAACACATTCACACTTAGTCTAAAATCTGGAAATCGAAGTTAGAAGGAAATCTGGAAATTGAAGTTAGAAGAAATTCTGAAAGTTTATTTGAAACTTATAATTGTTTTACTCAGAATTGAAACTTAGTTTTGCTCTTAGGTATTAGAATCCTTCTATTAGGAAAGATTTGATTACATTTACATAGACAATGCAATCAATTGTTGACAAGGTAGGGGAAATGTGAGAAAATGCCTCATAGAAATGGGGTCTCACAGTGCTCTACATCATCATGAGTCCCCATTTCTATGATGCATTTTTTCATGCTGCCTCTACCTTGTAAAACCTACCGCATTGACAAGCTAGTGTTTTGTCAATAGAGATGAAAACCAAAATAGTTTCAAAGACATATCAATGTGGGAGGAGTATATTCTAAATTTGTAGAGTTATGTATAGGAAATTTGGTAGCATAGACTGCAATAAACTATTTGATAAAATGCACATCACCATGAGACCCCATTTCTTTGAGGCATGTCTTCAAACAACTGATTGCCTTCTCTATGCTATTTGATAAAATGATTTGGTAGACATGTATGGAAAATTTGGTAGCATAAACAAGGCAATCAACTGCTTGGTATATCTATTTGACAAAATACCTCAATGAGATATGTCCTCATGGACTAGAATGATTGCAAGATATGCACAAAATAGATTTTCAAGCATATGCAAGTTGTAGGTGTAAAACCAAATTCAACTATATTTACCAACATCTCCCGTGCCTATACCAAAATGAAAGCTTTGGAGAGTGGTACACACATCCATAGTAAAGGATTGATAAATGATGTATTATTTTACTTATAAATTTTGTCATATATATATATATGTGTGTATAAAATGTGGAAGCATACACAGGGTAAGTCAATTGTTTAAAAAAATGCCTCAAAGAGATGCGGTTTAAAAATCTAATTGTCAAGTGTAAAGAATTGTGTAATTTAAAATGTCCATTGACAAGATAAGGTTATAATGACAAACAAACAATGATCATCATGGAATATGCAAAATAAAAAAATCAAATCAAACCAAAATAGAATGAAAGAAAATGCGTAAAGACTTCACATACCTAAAAAACCAAAGTTTCGAATGGAGGAGTTCTACCATTTTATGTAGCCTTTGCTTTTTCTTTCTTCAAACTCCTCAACAATTTGACTTTTTCAAAAGCTTGTTCCCCTCCAAAATTCAATTGTATATCACTCTTCAATGCAATTTAGACTTTAATTGATATTATATGCCTTTCAACATGAAAACTTTGCTATTTTAGGCAAAGGTAGTGGAAAGATCATGAAAAAGGTGGTGGAATGTGAAAAACTTGCATGCACACTTCACAAAATCATCAAAAAGCTTTTGTTTGTCAAAAAACGCGCATAACCAGGAGAATATGTAGAATGTGGGCCTTGAGACCATAGGTATATTGAGTTTTTATTATTTTTTAGAGCAAGATAAAATACACTCGCATTATAACACGAGTGTGTTATGTCTTGCTAAAATAACAGCCATATCTCTACTACTTCAAAACGTGCTCACGTTATGAGAATGTTAATTTTTTATGTTTCTTTTCTCTATCTTTCTCTCTATCCCCTACCCTCTACCCTTAAACCCTATACCCTCTACCCTGTATCTCCCTCCCTCTCTCTCTCTCACTCACTCACTCCTATCTCTATCCCCTCTACCCTCTACTCTCTCTCTCTCATTTCAAGTCTCTCTCCTACCCCCTCTCCCTCTCTCAAGTCTCTCTTTCTCACTCACTCACTCCTATCTCTCTCCCCTCTACCCTTAACCCTCTCCCTCTCCCTCTCCCTCTCTCAAGTCTCTCCCTCCTACCCCCTTTCCCTCTCTCAAGTATCTCTCTTCCTCACTCACTCCTATCTCTCTCCCCTCTACCATTAACCCTCTATCCTCTACCCTTAACCCTTAAACCCTAAACCCTTAAACCCTTAAACCCTAAACCCTTAAACCCTTAAACCCTCTCTCTCATTAAACCTTAAACCCTCTACCCTAAACCCTCTACCCTCTACCATTAACCTTCTATCCTTAAACCTTCTCCCCTCTACCCTCTACCCTCTATCTCTCTCCCACTCCCTCCCTCCCTCTCTTAAGTCTCTCCTTCCTACCCCCTCTACCTCCTACCCCCCTCTCTCTCTCTCTCCATCCCTCCATCCCCTCTACCATTAACCCTTAAAACCTTAAACAATCTACCCTCTACCCTCTATCTCTCTCCCACTCCCTTCCTCTCACTCTCTCTCAAGTCTCTCCCTACTACCCCCTCTCCCTCTC